>JABSTQ010010567.1:0-171467 GCA_013358835.2 Ixodes persulcatus
CTCACCTGGCCGCTCTGCCTTGAGATTGCATTGCCTTGTCGCTTGTCTCCTCTTAATCCTCTGTTTTTCGATTCCATTACCTATTTTTATCTATTCCAGTGTATTTTTTATTGCTTCTAGGTGTTTCTCTTCTCTCCTGCGCGTGATATTTCTTGCATATATATAGTATATGTGTCTTTATTTTGCCTTTTTCGACGGGAGTGCCGACGGACAACACGCTGCTTCGCGCGTCGTTTCCCGGGTAAGTACTATCATTGCTACCGATTCTTATCGACCTGTTAGCTGTTCATTTTGTTTCATTTGACCCGCGTGCAGTCAAGAGGAGCCGTTTATGAACACCCACGCACATGTCATAGGGGTAGGCAGAGCTCTGAATCAACTATCGTGACCCGAGAGCCGTGTGCGCTGTGATTTTTTCGCCCGTGCTCGCTCCGTTGACTTGCACTGTATCGTGTGCCTTCGAGTGCCGCTTACTTGACTAAGATACAGCCCGCCGCTCGGCGCGGGCTCTATCTTCTGCGATGCGGGCGCATGCTCGGTATTTCACAATAGTTGAAATTGAGCTCTGCATGAATCTTGAAACATAACAAACATAATGCGCAAGCCAAAAGGAATAGCAAATAAAACACCCACCATCTATCTATTTTCGGTTTTTGTCCGCAAGAAGCTGTCGTATATGTAGCCTCCCTTGCTTAAGCCGCTCCTCCCTTGTGTCCCGGTTGGGTCTCGTCCTGATGAATCGTCGGTGGAGACGTGAGGTGCGGTCAACATCAGATTAGACCTTTTGAGACAGAATCCATATACTTGCTTAGAGGAGGTACGCCCATACGAAACTCAGGCATGTCATTTATAGTGCGTTTTAAATTGAGAATCCTGATGTAAAATGAGACGTGAATACTGACGCACCCCTTTTGCGAACCTAAAATTTTGAAGGCCTTGTCCCCCTCGCTAGGGGGACAAGGCACATGAATCTCGGCACGTGGATGAAATTGTTTACCTTAACATAACGACTCAATGTCCATCTCCGAATAATTGGCCACCACACTTTTAGAAAAATTTTTTTTTAGGAAACACCGAGTCATTGACTACCTCTACAAAAGCCTAAACCAAGCATACTCGTACCGTGGCTTGTTTGCTCCGTGCTGCCCTCGAGTTAACTCGGGCTGACAATGTGTTTTTAAATGGAACCGACGTTTTTAGTTTCGGTTTCACTTGTTGAGGCAGGTGGATACTTTTCTAAAGCTTCCTCCCTATGCGCTTCCGAGTCAACATTTTTGCAATGGCCAACCCCCGGGCTTTTATTTTGCGCTCCTTGACGAATGCTGAAACTCATATAGGCGGGCAATAGCTCAACTTAAAAATACTTGCTCTTGGTGGCCGAGAACAAACTCGTGTTCCTGATTGGCAGCCACTTGCTGCCAAGAGTGTCTGCACATATCCGAAAGAACCTAGTCGTAGTCTAATACAGGTGCTTTGGCCGGACAGAGACACAAATGCCTGACACAATACCAGTAAAAACACAGGAAATAGAGTGTCTGTGAGGAATGAAACACACAACTCAGATAGGCATCAATCACTCACCTTAAAAACTCTTGCCATAAGCGGCAAAGAGCAAACTTCTGACCTTGATTGGCTGGTGCTTGCCGCCAAGACCTGCATGTATAAGAAAGAACCCTGTCTTAGTCAAACTTGGGTGTTTTTTGCAAAAGAGAGACAACGAAATACCAATGCAAGACAACTACACATAGGAAATGGCATCCAAGAGGAATGGTACAAAATACTTATAAAGTCGGGCAATAGCTCACCTTGAAAATACTTGCTCTTTGTGTCCTAGAACAAACTCGTGTTCTTGATTGGCAGCCATTTGCTGCGAAGAATACCTCCACATATCTTAAAGAACCCAGTCTCAGTCTAACACAGACGCTTTGGCCGGACAGAGACACAAAAGTCTGATACAAAACACAAAAAGCAGGAAATAGCGTCTGCAAGAAATGAAAACAGCCCCAGGTGAAGAGGCTCGTTCTCTGTTTCACCTTAGTCAAATAGTGTAGCTCATTTTGCTAAAACAATGCATATTTGCTAAAAATATATAATATATATTTTGCCTCATTTAGCAGAGTTTACTGCCAAGGATACCTGCACACCAGAACAAGTCAGATTTCGTCACAGTTTTTTTTTTTTCTTTTGATGACCGGCAACAGAATCCTAGACGGGTGATGAAACAAAATATGGGACCAGCAAAAAAAAAAGTCCAATTTGGGGGTTTCACGTGCCAAACCAACGACGGGTATCTAGCACGCCCCAGCGGAGGACTGAGGATTAATTTGGACCACCTGGGGATCTTTTGACGTGCAAACGAAAGCTTGGTTGCACGGCGCCTCCTCCGCAATAAGCCTCCGTCAGATTGTGGGCACCTCGGCCGGGATTCGAACCCACCACATGCTGATCCATAGTCCAGCGCTCTCGCCTGGGACCCACCGAGGCGGCAGAGCCCAGCAAGACAGGATAGCTTGCCTTTTTTCTATTTCCTTGGTAATGTACAGGTAAAGCATACATATGAGCGTTCAACCACAATCAAATGAAGGGGGCGTGTTCTTTTACAGGGATAAAAGTTTTGGATTTAAAACTCCTTCAAACTTTTCAATTCTTCAAACATAGGCAACCATTCAGGGGCGGGCTTGGTTTTGTAAACTGCTGTCAGTTCACATACCATCTGCGTGAAATACTTCCGAACAGAGAGTGTGTTAACATCCGCGTGTCTAACAGCCATACGACTTCGCCAAATGCTGTGAAGACCGATAAGCATGATCATATCTAATGCAACAGTGTCATTTGGATTTGTGTTTAAAAATCTAATACCATCGGGGGTTACAGGTAGTACTTTTTTGATAGTTCTCTGTAGGACATCCCAGAAGAACAGGGTATCCCAACATTCTAGAAAACATGCTCAATTGTTTTGGGTTTTTTACATAAAAAACAGTGATCGCCCCATGGTACAAAAATTCCTTTATCTTTTAATCACGTCTTTACAGGCAGCGTATTTGTATGAAGCTTAAAAAAGGTTTTAACTGCTGGCTGAACGTGCATTTTCTTAACTCTGCTTAGAACGTCTCGCTCACGGCGTTCACAGCACCTAGAGCGATACAAAGGCACTGGAAAAAGAGCGTCACATAAATCTCGGTTTAAACGTTTCCGTGTCACACCGGACAGATAATCTAATGAAAACCGAACCGACAAAAACTGAAACGCAGTGACGACTTCGTTCGAGAATGCACTGAGTCGGCCAAACTCAAGATTACAGGAGGAAACCATGAACGAAGGCACATGTTCAGACAGTCTGGTTTCTAACACTGTACGTAGAAAAGGATCTGCTTGATCTCGGAGAAACATAAAACGGGAGACAAGTTGTTTGATCCAGTGGTGCGATAGCGAAAGACCACCTTCAGAAACACGACAAAAAAGGTTGTCCCGGCTGAGTCTCTCCCAACTAGACTGCCATATAAATACCGCAAAAATACGGTGTAGCTTCTGGAGATTCGTGCGGGAACAGGTGAGGGCTTGGAGGACATACCAGATTTTTGCGATCAAAAACACATTGCACACCGTAGCGCGAGTGAAAACTGACTATGCATTTCCTTCAAATTTACGCGCTGTTTGCTTGACTTCGTCAATCACTGCAGGCCAATGTGTATTGCTTTTTTATAGTGCTGAAGAGGCCCCCCAAGGTAGGAGGAAGGCGTCAGGACAAAATTAATTTTTTCAAAGAGCTCCGGTTTCGTGCCCCACGAGACATGCCAAAACCCAACACATTTCTGCCAATTAACAGTAGCCCCGGTTGCTTCACAAAAGTTCTTAATCATAGACACTGCTTCAGAAATGCTCGATTTCTTGCGGCAAAACACGGCCACATTGTCCGCATAAGCTAGCAATTTTACCTCCGTGGAAAGTAATTGAAACCCATGTATATTTTCATTTTGAATTATGCTGCGGCAGAAGGGCTCTAGATATATATTGAATAATAAGGGCGAAAGCGGACATCCCTGTCTGACAGACGAGAGCACTGGGATGGGCTCACTTAGGCGTCCGTTAACGATCAGTTGCGTAGTACATCCGCTATACGCCATTTGCACGCCAGCAAGAATCACTTGTCCTACCCCAACATATTCTATTACCCTATAGAGCACACTGTGTTGTACACGATCGAAGGCTTTTTCTAAATCTATTTGCAGCATAGCTACTTGGTTTAAATCCATATCGCAACACTCAAGAACACTACGCGCGCAATGAATGTTCGTAAAAATACTTCGCCCCTTAATCCCACATGTTTGGTGTGTACCAACGATTTTATGGATGACAGTTTGAAGCCTTCGCGCAAGCACTTTCATACAAATTTTATAATCTACATTGCTCAAGGCAATCGGTCTATAATTTCTTACATTTCTTAATTTTTCTTCATTGGCTACTTTCGGAATAAGAACAGTGTGACTATTTAAAAACGAAGGCGGCAATACTCTTTTCTCGTAGGCCTCTAAGAGCACTCTATGAAGTTGTTGCGCTAAAAAAGTTTTATATTTTTTGTAAACAGCTGCATTTAAACCGTCAGGGCCAGGCGTTTTTCCTGCCTGTAGTTCATCTATTGCGGCACCTATTTCGTTTATCTGAATTGGTTGTTCAAGCCAAGCCGTCATTTCTTCTTCTAACTTTGGCATCAATTTTAAAAAGGCGTTATCAAAATTCGTCAGATTGAAGGCTCCGTCTCGCTGAAATATCTGGCTGTAAAACTCGAAGAATGCATGCCCAATGACATCTTCGTTGGTACTAATCGAGCCCTGATACTGAATTTCACAAATTATATTTTTACTTGCGTATTGCTTTTCTCTGCTAAGCGCTCTTTTGGTAGGTTGTTCACCAAGAAAATATTTCTCGGCACGCGATATAATTACAGCACCTCTATACTTTTCTGTCTCAATTGCCGATAAACTATTTTTGTCATCCTGATCTCATCAATGAATTTACCAGGATATTCACATTCTAATTTGAAAAGCCTCCTTAGGTCTGCCTGCAGCAGTTTCTTCTCTGCATCGTTTAAGTATTTCAAGGTATTTGATCGCTCTAATGCGGCTAACTTTATTTCCTGCTTCATCACCTCCCATGACTCAAATGAGCTAGTAAAATAGCTACTTGTCGTATTCTCCAGCACTGTTTCTAATTTCTTAGTAAAGGTTTCGTCGTCTAAAAGCTTAACGTTTAATTTCCATAGATCCCAACTAAAGAGATTATTTGCTGCCTTAGCTTTGCCCAGAGTAAAAGTTACCAGTGCGTGGTCACTGAAAATAAGTGGTAGAACTTTATAGTTGTCCGCACCACTCAAAAGCTCTACCGCCACATTGGCTCTGTCAAGTCGAGCGTTGCTTGACGAGCAGAAATCTGTATAACGGATTGTTTCAATTTTTTTTCTGGTAAGTGGCAACATCGTGAAGGTAATGTTCGTCGACCATATCTTTTAACATCAGTGCACTAGCATCCCTTTGAATATTGTTATTTGACCTGTCGCTGGGCTCACAGACGCAGTTAAAGTCCCCTAGCAGTTCTAGTTTTCGTGAACAATTAAGAAATGGGCGAAGAAGGTCAAAAAATTCTTTCCTCTCGCTTATCTGATTTGGACAGTAAGCACAAAGCACCCTCCACCTCATTTCAAACATCAAAAAATCACACACGATAAGCCTACCAACATTATCAACAGTTATATCATAGTCATTCGGATTTAAAGCCCTTCTAATAAATAACAGACAACCCCCGACGAACCACTGGCGTGACTGACCCAAACGTCGAAATTGGCTTGAAAAGGCTGCACTAGCTTATCGGTATCTTCTTTACTATCTACTTTTGTTTCCTGGACTGCGAAGATGTCAAGCTCATTATCTTCGAGAACTCTTCGTATCTGATACTGTTTGCGTCTCGTGGACATGCCACGAACGTTCAGAGTCCCAAATTTAACCGAGTCTACGAGCTGTGGCATCCTCGCAGCACCACACAATTTACACAAACAGGGATGCCCTCACCGAGTACGAAGTCCTTAGCTTACGGCCCTGACCCCCCCTTTCCGTTTTCCACGGCGGCTCGGCATCGTTAGGCACCTTGGGGGCACCTTCCGCGACATGCTCGGTCTCCCTTAACCTTTTAAGTGCCTGGGCGCCAGCGTTGACCATTGGGATGTCCGTATTTTCCTCGGTGTCCGTGCAGATCGGTAATTCCTCGAGCTCGACGGCTTCAGTGTTCCTGCAGTCTTCACCGCCGGGTGCACCAGCGGATAAGTTCACAGTTTCAGGTAGTCTCTCGTGGACTTTACCGGAGGCCCCTTCTTTAACATCTGTAGTCACTTCTGGCGCCGCTCGAAGGACCTTGTCCATAGTGACCTCCGCCTCCCTGGCGTCCGCTTCGTCCATGAGAAACTCTGACGTTTCTCCTTCTCTCACGGGCTCAGCAACAGCCGCGTACGTCCGCACGCACTGGTCAGTCTCATGGCCAAACCGACGGCACTGGTTGCAGCGGGGTACCCGGCACTCCCGACGAATATGGCCAGTGCGATGGCACCTGAGGCAGAGAGGCGCGCGGCCTGGCGCCACCACCAGCGTCATCCCCCCAGCCACCCGCACCTGGTGCGGAAGGTCTTCAACAGTTACGCCTGCCTTTAGGGTGATGAGCGCGGTCCTCGTGTTCGATTCGATGGACTCGCACCCTTGGACGCGCCACTTCTCCCTTGTCACCTCGGTAGCTTTTCCGTAGAGTGCCAAAGTGATACGCACCTCGTCGTCCGGAACGTGGTGAGGCAACCAGTGAATCTTCAGACGCACGCTCTGGCCGTTGGGGTCAAAGACAAGGCAGCGGCGCTCCTTCACCAGTAGTTCTCGGGCTTCAACCAGCTTCTTCTTGCTCTCGTTGTTTCTGAACGTTGTCAGCCAAACGTGGTTCATTTGGTAAGAGCCCAGCGAAACCACGTCGGTCAGCAGCCCCATACTGCTCAGTGCGTCGCGGAAGTCTTCAACTCGATACGGGCGTCCTTTGATGTCCGCCTGTAAAAATACAGAATTTAAAACAGCAGGTCCTGTTGGCAGCGGTGGCAGATGAACAGGGTAATCCGATCCAACAGAAGGTATCTTATCACCACGGCCCGACTGGGCCGTTATCGCCGCTCCGACGGAGCTCGACATTCCGCGTCCTCACGCTGCGGTGTCCGGAAGTGGAATCGACAGGCTAGCTTGCCTTGATGCAAGCACAGTGCATTGGCCGACAAATGAGGTTATATTCTTGGTCACTTGTCATATTCGGTGGCAATAGTAAAGTAAATGAAAATAAGGCAATCTCTCTTGCAGCGGACAGCTGCAAACGAAAATCATATACCTCGATAAACGACCTGGAAATAAAATTGGGTGGTGCCCGAGTGGTTTAAGGTGTCAAATTTCAAACTTACAGACTGTGTAGTTCTGGCTTAAGTCCTCCTGGTGTAATTTTTACACTTACTTATTATATCTAAATTGTTTTTTTCTCGATTTTTGAGGCACTAGCACATAATTTATTCCCTAATTCACCTTTAGAAGCGTTTTAATCATACCCTGCGGCTTCCTAGTGCTCGTAATAGATTCTCAGTAAGAGCGGCTTTCAATTTGTTTTTCTTGCTCTCGTTGCTGCTTGCTTCCTCACCCTTAAAATGCTGACAACTCGAAACAAAAGTAATAAAAGATGTGTTTCAAATGTGATGAAGATCTGCATTTCCAAGTTGCAGCCCTGCTTCATGCCCCGACCATGCCATCATAACATACCTGAGTGCGGTGACGAATGGTCCCAGGTGCTATGACCCAACCGTACATGGCCTTATGGCGTGGTGCGGCTTGTGCAGCACCTATGCTTCATGATGGAGCAAGTGAGCGAGGTGCGACCTGCTAGAGCTGTGCAAGCCACAGCTTTACAACCTGCAAAGGGTCGGAAGATGCCCCTCCTTTTGCAGAGCTTGCAAGAGCTCACGAAGAAGCTATTGCAAGCACTTGGCAGCCACAGAGTGTGAATAAAAACACTTCTGAATGTGGATTTGTGCGTAAATTATGCGTCCATACGTTAAAACTTAAAAAAGTATATATAGACATGTACTAAAAAAGGAAAAAAAAAACAAATAACAAACGTATCCACCTGGGGTTGAACCTAGAGCTCCACTGCCCTTGATTTCAGTTCCCTAAGACCCGCTTCAGACGGGGCAACTTTTCCAGAAATTTTTAGGTGGCTGGCGGGTTGTTTCCTAGGTTTTCCCAGATCAACACGAATTGCTGAGATCGGGTTCGGCTGGAAACAGACGAGCAAGTCAAACAACTAGGAGAAGTGCGAAGTGGCAGCAGCCAATCTGGGACGTGATATTTTCATGTGATACACCTGTGGTGGTGATGATGACAGCTAAAGACTTCGCCTGGTATGAAAGGGATCGTTTTTTGAAATAAACTGTTTCAAAACGATGAGTTAGTTTTCTCAGCACAAATTAAAGATATAAAAACATGTTTTTTTATATAACTCTGCATCTAAATAGTGCAATAAAATTAAAATTCCATGATGATGATGGCAAGTCATAGCAATTTGGTTACTGCGTGTGAACGCGGGCGGCCCATGTTGCTGGTGTTGCGATGTCAAGTCTGGATGAAATTGCCCCGTCTGAAGTGGGCCTTGTTGGCCCGCTTCAGAAGAGACAATTTCAATATCACCCAGCAACAAGGCCCGCTTCAGACGGGGCCATTTCACCCAGCAACTTGACGTCACAACACCAGCAAGACGGGCGCCCGCGTTCACACGCAGAAACCAAATTGTTGCCATCATCATCATGAAATTGCCACCATCATCATGAAATTTTATTTTCCTTGCACTATATAGATGCATATTTATATAAAAAAAATGTTTTTATATCTTTAAATTGTGCTGAGATTACTAAATCATCTTTTTGAAACAGTTCATTTAAAAAAACGATCCATTTCAAACAAAAACTAAGTTTTTAGTTGTGATCATCACCACTACAGGGGTGTCAGATAAATATTTGATATTGCCGCCCGCAGGGCCGAGAAAGCAACGCTCGGACCGGTCACCGACGTCTAGAAGATTCGCGTTCATTCTCGCACCAGACGTAACTTCCGACCTGCTTTGTTGTTTCGAAAGTGCCATTTCATCCTCGCCTCAAGCGCGCGATGCTCGAGCCTTGTTTGCCGAACTTTCAAGATAGTGACGCACTGTAGATAAGCAGCTACCCGTGACCGTGTCGGGTCAGTCTCGCTCGCGCTTTCTGTTTCGCCGCCGAGTCGCCGCCTGCTTTTCTGCTCCTTCGACGCTCTTTCGTTACTTATTTTTTTGGCAGAAGTTCGCCCATTAAACCTTTATTTTCAGTTCTATTTTCGCCTTCTCGTCGCCTTAATTCGTGACAATATTCCTGATATGCTGCTGCCGCTTCAAACGTCTCCGAATTACCCGAGTTGCTGCTCCGCTTCGAGCCCGACCCGATCTCAGCAATTCGTGTCGATCTGGGGAAAGCTAGGGAACAACCCGCCAGCAACCTCGAAATTGCTGGAAAAGTTGCCCCGTCTGAAGCGGGCCTAAGACACCCTATTGTCAGGTACAGAGACCATTTAGGAACGTTCGGGTGTTTAAACAGTGTAATAACCTTTTTTTAAAAAGAACAACAACAGAAAAAAACATTTCAGAGGGAAAAGTTACGGAAAGGGAATGTACCATTATATTCAGTGAAGTTCTGTGACATGCCTCGGGACTCGAGCAGGAATGCCGTTATCCTTGGTGTGACCCCATGAGACTGTCTTGCTGCCTTTGCTGGGGTTTATCTGACTGAAGTACCTGTACGAAAAGTAGAAGAAACATATGTGCACAACACTCATTATTCACACGAAAATGTGTCAACATCCAAAATGACCCATGGAGAAACTTATTTGAGGAATTTTTTGGCCACGTTGGCCGAGTCACCTCTCGTGGCCAATGTTTCATTTCAACTTTAATTTTAGTGAACAGTTATAGGGTATATTACAAACATAGCGCAGTTTGGAACGAAACTACAACACACAAAACAGCACTCTAATACAGTATGTTGAGGTACCTCTGAACTAATTCCAGGGTTTAATGGTGCCTCTTTCAGATACCTGATGTTGAACATGAAATATGTGCACCAAGGAGTGAGCAAAGAGTGACTTCCAATTTGTCTCAAGCACCAGCGACATGTCGACAAGGAGTGCAATGTGTGGAAAAGGTCATCTAGAAGTGTGCAGCCAAGATGAAAAAGCAAGATATAACGATATCAAAATAAGATCACAAAAAAAGGCTCGTTGTAGTGAGACAATCTACAATCTAGGCACAGTAATGAGTCGACCGACGTACAGCCGCGATTCACTTTGCGTTGATTGAGCTGAAACATGGCCAACGAAAAGATAAAAAACGTGTTTTTGTTTGCACTATTTGCTTTGCGCAGTTGGGCGGCGTCACAAAAATCTGACTCACTCGCTAGCGTTTCTCAACTTCGTTCGGCACCCGTCGGCAGCACAGATCAGTGGTCGGCACTCATGGTCTAAACGGGAGGAAAAAAGTACGAGCTCAGAGCCGAGCGTCGATAACGACTTTCCTAAAGAGAAGCTCCGGTAACACTTCGGCGACTCGCCAGCTTCAAACAACGCCGCTTCGAAGGAGCCCGCGAATCCAATGCGTCAAACGGTCGCGGCAGAACGCATGCCGGAAGGAAGGGGGCTGGAGGCTGAGTATCCGAAAGAGACGCGGTGCTGGTTTTTACGTCTATTTCGCACATGAGATAACAAGATAGCAAAGCTAGCCGAGTGTGAACACTGACTGACGTTACATTGGAGTACGCGCAGTCAAAACGACACCTGCAACAGAGCACAGCTAGAGGCATTCAACAGGGGACACGCGTTCAAATAAGCTGCGATTTCAAAACTTCATGTCTCCTTTCAGTCCTTCGGTGTTTACTTCGATCCGCGTACACTAAAGCACTCAATGCTGCAAGTAATAAAGTCGCGCATCCGTACCTTTCGAAGCGATTGAAAGTGTGCTGCTTTCGCTTGGCGCCCACAAACAAAGAGCGCGACAAACTGTAATCCGTCGGTCGCGCCGGCGGCGCCGAGCATAGAGTAATGTAGTAAACCTAAAGAGCGGACAGGCCCATAGGGCCCAACGGCCCACTTAGCCCGCCTGACAGCTACCGCCCCTAGCGGATGTTAGGAGACGTTACTCCGTTTCCGCGTCGGCTTCCGGTATAGAAAGTTTTGGTTTCGGATTGGGCGTGCCAAGGTGATCCCGGTGTAGGTAGTTTGGGTTTCAAATTGGGCGCGCGTAGGCATCGTCGTACCCCCCCCCCCCCCTTCCCATTCCTGTGCCCTCTAGATGCCCAGTCTCGGGTTAGTTATATCCAGCAGCTCGCCTACTCTATATTTTTATTAACTGTCTTTACAATAATATATTTGCTTTCTACTGTAAAACCTCTTTTAAGTTTTACAGCACCCACGGTGTCCATGGCGTCTGCCCTATTTGAAAGCAACGAGAGCATTTGGTTCAAAATCTTTTTATTTCGACCACATTCATGAACACATATGAACAAGAAAATAAGATATGAAGCACATTATGTACTGCAAGAAACTAACTCTCATTGGTACAATCAAATACAAAAGAAATATAAGGTATTCTTGCAAATAGAAAAATTTACATAATGATTTCTAACCGAACCGTACCAAACAGTTTCGTAAGTGAGCAGAGTGAGCAACTACTTTTCCTATCACGACGGCTTACGCATGAAAAGCAAAAGTATCAATAAATGTAATGTGTTTATCATTACCAATAAGAACAGAATGCCACGCACACTACATACAACAAGAAACAAATTTGTATACAATTCAAAACACCAATTCACATAGCCTAAAACTTGCATCGGGCGAGACATGTATGAACAATGAACACGTCTTTCAGAATGTGAGAAGAATGAAAACTGACATACTGCAAAATAGATCTCAGGATCTAGAAAAAAAATGTTGCCTTTAAAAGTGCAACATCTACGAGCAGGCACAACAAAAACCGAAAGCCAGGATAACATTGCTTAACACAATAAATTAATGATGAAAATCAAAACAAACAGAAAATCAAAGGAAGGCATATGCTGCATTTGCCATTCTTTTTCATATAAGGCACACGCCCAGATATCTGGCTGGAGCTGTGCAAACTGCCCCAGATATGTGAATAAAGATATCAATAAATATTCGACACAGAGTTCACACATGCAAATGTAAAAGGCTGCTTGACACGTCAAGGTCTTGATCTGATACCGGAGGTTTCAGCGAAGACTGACAAAAATTTCTAAAGATTTACTGTTCAAGAAAACGAAAAAACCTTTTTGCGGCAACAAACTCCCTGCTTCGGCGGACGACTGGGATTGCAGAACAAAATACTAATTACCTATCTAATTAACTTTTTAAATACTGTTTTTTTGACCCATGTTGCACTACCAATTTTGAAGACACCCACCGGAAAAAAAAAGAAATCAATTGGATGAGTTTAAAAAGTTGTAACCGGCTTGGAGATTTTCATCGATGCATTTTGGCCTTTCGTGGCACGAATTCCAAATGTGGGCCCTGTTTGCCTAGAATTTCGATATCCTTGTGGAGATAGGCCAAAATTTGTCTATGAAAATCTCCAAGCCGGTTGGATCTTTTTCAGTTCTGTAAATTAATCTTACTTTTCCTGTGGGTGTCTTGAAACTTGCAAGTGCATCATGGATAATAAAACCAGTAATTAAAAAAAATATGTAAATTTGTGCTACTTATAGCTAATTAGTATGTTTTATCCAAACCCCGACGTCCGCCGAGGCTGCTACTTTTTGCCCGAAAATAGTTTCTTTTATCTCGAAAAGCATATTTCTAGGGATTTTTGAGCACCTTCACTGAAACACAATACGCACTAAGTGCGACAAACATTTGAAGAGCAAGCTTTGCTACCCAAATAATAAGCACTACTTGCAGTTAATTGGAAAACCACTTTTGTCCAAAAAATATTTAGAATTAGCCGTTGAACTTGTCCAGTTGCCTACCCGCCACCGGAGAGTGCAACCGAACTTTGTCCAAGTTGCGGTTAATAAAACGGACGTGCCAAGACAAGCGTAGCCTACAACACATATTCAGAAACCTATAGTGGCATACCTCGGAGCAAAGGCGAAATGCACCTGCACCTGAAAGTGTGTGAAACAAGGCAGCACACACTCTCCGAACATGAGCCATACACTCTATTATGGCAAGAATGTGATGCTCTAGCTGCTGAATGAAATTAAAGGCAGCGTCTGATGGTACAACTAGGTTCCCAAATAGTTTACCAGGTACATGATATGCTTTAGGCATCAGAAAATATTGGTGGGACCTGGCCGGGTTACCGGACTCGTCTTTGAGAAGCCGATAACAAACACAACTCTGTGACGTCTTTTGAAGGAAAAGTTTAATAGATAGCCTCCAACGTAATAAGTGGCATAATCGTCAATATGTTTGACTTTATATCTGATGCCAGCTCAGAAATGTCTTCTAGTGGAGGGAAGTTCTCAACTTGAGTACATTCCACGTGGTCGGCAATTGAACTTTCATTGAGTAAAAATATCGACATTTCGTGGAGGAGGCCAGCCTTGTCATCCTCAACGTTTTTACTGTTCGGGAGTTTAAAGAGTTTTTTTATCCCTATATGCTTCATACCTGAGGTGAACTGGTATACATTGGGATTTGTGTTGCATCCCTGTTTTTGTCTGATTGTTCCGAACATGATCTCGAGCGCATCTTGTTGCAGTCGTCGTGTAAGCAAAAACTGAAAGTCGTGGTTGGTTGAAAGGTCCTCCAAGAGCATGAGGATACTATTTATAGTAATTTACCACCCTGTCACGGTTTGGGGTTGCCTCCTACCCTGAAACTTCCATGTTGCAATCCACGAAAGCTGCTGGTGAAGGAAATCAACCAGCTCATATTCTCCTTTCAGAATACCATAGCGCAACTTCTGTCCCGTCTGTTTGAGTTTTGAGCTATTTAGGCAATCAAACAGTTTGTCCATATGATCGCAGAAGTATGCTGTAGCCATGGCTGCGGCAGGAAGCTCCTTAGAATAGACAAGGGATAGAATCTCTAAACACACTGAGGCGCTCAGGACTTGTGTGGCACGCTTAACTTCCATATTGCTGAAAGGTTTCTGGAATATATGTCGCTCAGTCAGTTTTGGAGCCAAACGCAGTCGCATTTTGTGATTTGTGCGATAAAGTTGAACAATATACGTCCAGTCAATGACCTCACTTCCAATGCAAAGCTTAAGCGCTTGAAGGTTATTCCTAGTTGTCTTGATGAGGTGTGGAACGTCGAAGATGAAATAAACGTGTTCATTTTCAACCTAAAAAAATGGCTTTTGAACAGACACACCTAGCTGGTTGGCCAAGCATACGTTGGACGCTCCCTGATCGCACACGACAGCCTTTACTGTGATTCCAACAGTTTTACGTTCCTGAATCAGTGAAATGAGGAGATTTCGGATGAGAGAGGATGGTGTTGATGTGTGACCAATAGTGTATGCAAGAGGCTGCACCCACTTTTTCAAAATTCCAGACAGTAGAACAACCATGGCTCTGTCTGCAATGGTTGAAGTTCGTTCTGCACCGTCATCGGTATATCCATGAACAATGTCGTGTGTGACATCATAACATAAGTTCTTTTTTAGCACTATCTCGTCAAAAATCAAGGTACACACACGATCCCGAGCGTTCCAAGACCGCGTTTGGGATTTGATAGAGGCCATGACACCAGGTATGATACCTGGAGTCATTTTACGTTTGACAGCCACCTTCGCAAATAACGCTGTGTGGGAAGTGTTATATGTGACGACAAGAAACGGTACGCCTGGGGACCATGCAAATTTAGGTGCAAGGCAAACTTCTTGAGCCACAGTGGGAACCGTTTCTACCGTCCTTTGCACCTTAATTTTGCCTGTGACGAGATCAGTTCAAACACCTCTTCACTCACAAAAGGACGCACCATTTCGAGAGCTTCTAAAACAGACCGAGGCTTCTGCTTCTGTTCCTTCCGAAGCCTTGCGATTGTCGTCCTGTAACTGGAAACCTTGGCTTGAAGGCGTTTTATGACGTCCCTGGGTCGTCTTGTGCACTTAGTGGAACTAGGTGTTGAACGGCCAGAGCCTGTCAAAGGCAATACCGAGTGCAAGAATAAATCAGGCTACACGAAATTCATACTGAGCACAATGCGCCATATATGGCATTACTGTAAAATACAGAGCTTGCAGCCACATGACACAACAAGCCTCGCCCGCCACTTTTGAAGTGACTAAAAAAATTAATTGACGTATCTTTTATAGATTTCTAACCCCGGACATCAGTGCAAAGCGGTCAAGCTTCGCGCACGTGCGCCGGTGAAAGAATCTCAGAACTAATCACAATATTCACTGAGGTCATGCAAAACTTGAACCATAGATAACAGGATGGCGAAATTAGTGCAGTAAGCAGCGAAAATCGGGAAACCACCTTTTTTAAAGCATTTTACCATTGCTTATATTGAGTCTTGCATCAGCCACCATCTGGAGCCCCATAGTGATGTGACAAATTCCTCAGGCCAACATGGAAGTGAGCCATTAATTAATGTCCCCTGAATTCCAACAATGTGCATTATGAGTACAGAGGTACTGAACAGATTTTCGCAGTGATTAATGATGTGGAGAGGCCAAGCCATAGACTCAGAGGCCCCAGGTAACTCAGAACGGCTACCAGACGTAGATGGAGCGCTGTGGTCAAAGAGCTGATCAGGAGAGCTGGACACCGGCATTTGTTCTGAAAAATGTTTGATTGTAAAACGCGAATGTTTGTAAGAAGAAAATTCGTGTTGGACATTTATTTACCATGAGCAGCAGTGGAAGGCGAAGTGATGTTGCCCTCTGTATCGCAAAGGCTTCTTGTGGCTACCGGTACTGTCGAACGAGGTTTACATCTTAGATATGAACAGCAGTTTTACACGAACTGATCTCGCCATTAGCAGCAGTGGAAGGCGACGTGATGCTGCCCTCCGCGTTGCAAAGGCTTGTTGTGGCTATCGGTACTGTTGAACAAGGTTTGCATCTTAGATATGAACAGCAGTTTTACACGAACAGATCTCACCATGAGCAGCAGTGGAAGGCGACGTGATGCTGCCCTCCACGTCGGAAACGCTTTTCGTGGGTACCGGTACTGTTCAACGAGGTTTGCATCTTAGATATGAACAGCAGTTTTACACGAACTGATCTCACCATGAGCAGCAGCGGAAGGCGACGTGATGCTGCCCTCTGCGTCGCAAAGGATTTTTGTGGCTACCGGTACTGTTGAACGAGGTTTGCATCTTAGGTATGAACAGCAGTTTTACACAAACTGATCTCACCATTAGCAGCAGTGAAAGGCGGCGTGATGCTGCCCTCCGCGTCGCAAAGGCTTGTTGTGGCTACCGGTACTGTTGAAATCGGTTTGCATCTTAGATATGGACATCAGTTCTAGAATGAATGGGTTTATCGTGAGCACCAGTGGAAGGTGACGTTCTGCGGCCCTCCACGTCAAATTCTTGTTGCGCACGAAAACGAAGCAGCATGTGGAGCAAACTCTCACACTAAAAATGGACGTCAAAAGTCTACTTTGAATGGCGGAAGTCCGATCCTCCACTCTTGCCAAATTTTATATAAACAGGGGCTGTATATTGTATTTGGTGTGCATCACCATTGACTGACACACACCAAACATGCGATGTCAGAAGTCATACAGCACTGGCAGAACATTTGATTGGAGGACACAAAATATCATGTTTTAATTCGGAGTGACCTCCGACTGTAGTAACATTATTTCAACTAATTTGGGCTGTCATTGCCACTGAAAAGTAATGCTATAAATGCAACAGTTGTGTGGCAACCAATCAAACAAAAATAAAGCCGATTCAACAATCGAGACTGTGCCAGGGAGCAGCATTAACATCATGCTTGCAGGTGGCAGCAATAAAGTAGAGCTGGCATTGGTTACAAAAAAAGTATAAAACAGGACCCTGTTACAATCTGCCAGCAAAGAAAAGTTATTACCTTGTGTTATTGCAGAGAGCCTACTTATTTGCGGTCGAACAGTAGAGACAGCAGTTTTGGTGAGTCGCGCCTGTCCAGGATCCATAAAGTCCTTTGTAGTGAAGTGTTCACTACACATACGGTAGCCCACATTGAGCTGTGTGGCGGTCTTTCCAATGAGCTCAGAGCATTTAGCATATCGTACCCATGTTTTTGACCTGAAAAAAATCATTGTACTTACTACTTATGTTACATTCATTGAACGGGTGATATAAACTGCAAATATGTGAGCCCTGCTCTTTTGTATATCGGAAGTTTTGAATGCCACCGCTAAGTGAAAACTTCGCGTTTCGCAAAGTTCACAGTTGTATATCCCCTCCGATAGTTTTTTTTTTTTCTTTTTTACAGTGCAGTACTATATGGGCACACAAAACAATGGTCATGGATTCGAAACCCACCCGGTCACGTAACATGAAAGAGATCGGTGTCTTTGTATTCATGCTAAAGTCCTATCAAAGAAAAGTTTTCGCGGGTTGTCATATCATCGCTTTATGGGTGTCATTTGCAAACTATTTGTGACAGTTTGCTTTTGGCTGAGAAAACTTATTTTTTCCCTTTTGTTTTCGTTAAACGTGGTGTGTAACTCAGACAACACCATCTATCAAGCCCCGAAATATTTTGAAGTTTTCTTGACTTGCCATACGTACTGCAAAGAAGAATATATTAATGAAGTACGTTGTCTCTGATCTTTTCTCAGCTATACTGAGTTTTTGCTTCCAGAAAACGGTCTAAGTAAGGACTGAATCAAAATATATACGTACCTTGAATTACGTGGAATCCGGAAAAACTTAACACCTAGCTTTTTATTTGTCTTTCCATTGCTGGCGCACCTGAGCACGCAGCAGTAACTTCCGTAGGACATCACCTGATTCAGCGGGGGGAAAAGCGACGAAAAGCGTAAAGTCCATCATCTATCGGATCCAAGCTCAACGATACGTTCCTGCAGTTTATATCAAAGGCAGAAAACTATCGGCTGACGAAGAAATAAACGAGAAGTGAATCCGACATGTCCCAACATTGTATAGCTTGATCGGCATCACAATACAGCAGAAACTTATCGCACGCGTGACAGATCAGTACAAGTGAGTGAAAGAAGTGTAGGGACGTTTACCCTATCTTTGTGTCAACCAACGCAAACTATAAAGTTGCAAAACTTACCTTCTGTTCAAAGTTGGACCTGACGACCTGATGCCAATTACTTCGCGAAAACGAAGAACTGAAGCTGTTCGGCTACATGAAGCACGAACTCAAGGTGAACGTTTCGAGAACGCGAGTGGCATAAGTTATGCGTCCCCTCGTTTCTTGCGAGGTGACCGAAGAACCTTGAGGAAGCACGGTGGGGAGAAGGGTAGACGGCAGACCATGCCAACCATGCGGAGACGCCATCATAGACCATACCAAGCGCCATACATCACGTGATTACGTAGTAGAATATGAAAACTATTTCATTACTTTAAATATGTTAAATATAACTAGGGCGTGACAATTTAAAAAGAAATACTTTTAAAGAAAATAATGTTAATCACAGTACTCAAAAGCGCCGCCTGGTAGTAGACGCACGTATCTGGGCCGCGAAACCGCGCTTGTGTCCTCTCTTTATGTTTACTATATTACTCTATAGCAACCGACGCCCGGCCGCTGCGCAGTGCGCACAGGTGCGCATGCTCGGCGGCTCGGCTTGGCGGCTCTCTCGGCCGCTCGGATGGCTCCGCTACAGCAGGTTGCTACAGCACAGGCTCGCTCCCTTCGAACTGCATCCATAGAGTAATAATACTCTATGCTGCATCCGGAACGCGAACTGGCGCGCTCGCGGGTTGACGATGGAATCATGGAAACTCATCTAAAAAAACGAGACTGTAAAGTATCGTTTGATGGCGCCAATGCACGTATTTTTCAGGTCCTTTTTTATACAGTGTATGAATTTCGCGAAACAGGAGACGAAGAGCGGTGGGTGAAATGTGCTCGCATGTTGTCGTGGACTTTGTGTACGACGTAGGATTACCCAGAAAGGTGGGTAAATATCGATAAATGCGCGTAAGAACTACGTGACCTGTCAAACCAATTCACCCTCATTATTTTACCGTCCGAACTGACATTGTCGCGTATCGCGTTCGATTTGGGTCCCAACACCGATAGTTTCTTGTTGAATTGCGATATGTGTTGCAACATCGAATTGTATCGCGGTACATTGGGTTTATCGTTTGGCGTTCAACTTTTGTTGCGTTACAACAACTGCAATAAACATTTGTTGGAAACGATCACTCCAATAAGCACGTCGTTATTGGACTTTTTCACTGAAATGTAACCCGCGGGTGTTCCAACAAGTTATTCTGAATGGTTTGGTGGTTGTCTTGCATTTCAAGCGCGCGAGGGTGTATGTACTGTGTGCCGTACCAACAGCTGTACATACTTGGACTGTCAATCAATGTTAATGTTTTCGCAACGCAGCACGTTTGTGTTCTGTGTGTATCCTCCTCCAATATCGTTCTCTCTCGTTTGCCGTATGGTAACTCGAGCTGTTTTACTATATCATTAACGCGACGTCGTATATGTTGTCATACCGAAATCCACATGTTGAGTCACAAACGCTCAGTATCGTGTGACGTTTCGTCTTAGTCCGCGGTATATGCCGACGTAATTCATGTTGTTAACTTGATATCTATTCTGAGATATATGCACGCGATATATTGTAGTCTCCTTTGGGCCCGTGGTTCACGACCGATATTTATATATCGTGTGGCCTTACAGTATGTCCATGTCGGTCACCAATATGCACGCGATGTCGTATTCTATTCCAATAACCGCGCATCATATCAGAGTTTTGTGCTCCAATATCGTCTTGTATACCAATAACCGCAAGTTCAATCGGAATATTGTGCAGTGATATCGCGTTGTATACCAATAAACGCACATTACATCGGGATATTGTGCTCCGATAAGAATTCCCATCGTACGTATTGGGTTAATCGGATAACAAAAGTTTTTATTGGTTTCCATCAACTTCATAGGAATACAATATTTCCAATAAGCCGAGTTCATATTGGCCTTTTCCAATAGGGTTGTCAGGCAATAGCGATAATCACTTCCATTTCATCTTCTGGTGACGCGCTGAGGATACAGGTTTCACCAGACTGTCACCTCCTCTCCTAACACAGCTTTTAAAGCATGTTTCTGGGGCGTCGACCACCATCTTTCATGTTTTACAGCTTTTATAGTCCTTTTCTTAAAACATAAATACCCAACTGCGAACCGCAATTCGCATCATTCACCCGCTGAACTAGGCTTTCCGGGTAATTATCCGTAGGCTTTACTTTTTATTTGTGTGTCCTTTAAATGTTCACCCTAATTGCGAAGCAATCGGCGAGAATCACTAGTTTGAATTGTAGCTCACCGGTCGGGCGGTTTCCTCGGCAGACGCAGAGTGCCGGCACTCATACAGAGCCCAGTCGCAACAGCGGTACGAATGTTGCTATCACTGATGTTGCCAGAGTGGAAGAGCCGATAGTTTCGGTTTCGCCCACAGGCTGTAAAACATAACACTACCGAAAAGCAAATAATATTTCATGATTCAGGATTGCTGACTTTACAAAAAATAGTCAAAACACAGAAATCGAAATAATTTAGTGGAGTTGCCCTTTAAAGGGTTGCTTAAACGGTTTTGAGTTTGATTTTTACATACTGTTCACAAGCAAACTAACAGAAGGTGACTCACGTATACTCATATATAACGCTACTGGGACGCATATCTCACTACAAGTACAAAATCGGCAGCCGTAGGCCTTGGAAGAAGTCGGGTCGTATTACCTTTCTTACTGATCACGATATTACATAGCCAAACACCCCATCTGAAGCAACAGCAATAATAAGCAAGCCATTCCTGCCATTGTGACCCTGCTGTTGCTTGATGACTCCCATTCAACCGTCCCATTCAATGCTATATTTCACAATTGTGCCACTTACGTCTTACCTTGCTATATTAAGGCAAAAGCCTTACATGTCTCATCGCGCAGACGACTGTCAAAGCCCAAAGTCAAAGTGTCGAGACAAGAAAAGTACGAAAACACGTCGGCGGCACGACAGGTACAAAAACCCAGAGTTCACCGCTGGACCACGAGATGGAGTTTCTTGTGCCAGAATCGGCGGAGGCGCGCGCGCGGCGCAAATTTAACGGGTGAGGAGGACACTCTCGGTCGGGAAGCGGGGAAGAGCGGGCGTGCGACATGCTGTAAGATTAACGGCGACAACAGTGTGTCGTCAGAGAGCGCGCTGTCTTTGGAGGTTCGCTATCACAGTGATCAGCGCTTGGGCTTTCACATTCAAGTCATCCTAGGGAACATAAAAAACCCTGCGAATTTGTTGTGCCCCTTTCCCTAGCGGCAGTCCTAGCTTGTAGAGATGTAGCACAACATAAACGAGAAAATATGCAGAGCACATGCAACATGGTGTAATTTGAGTATGATGCCTAACACGAGATTGACGTGGGAAAAGAAACGGAGTAAAAGAGAAAAAATGAACCCGCCTCAACTAATATAACCGCATTAGAGTTTGATAGTTCTTTTTATGGTTGATAATGGGCGTGATAGGTCCCTGCTCCGGAGCTTGAGAGTTTGGCGCTCCGTTCAGTAAACGGACAGGTGCGCCGCCAGAGACTGACACTCGAGCGCCCTCTTCGTGCACCGAGTATTTCTCAAAGTGTGAGTGACTTCTTCGCGCTCCGAGGTGTGACGTTCACAAACAAGATAGCTGCGCTAACCGAAACGTCGTTCAGTCGAAGGGCACCCCAGGACTGCTGTCCCTCTTCAATTTAATAGGGCTTAAATCAGCAGGTTTAAACAATTTGATTTGAAAGCCGTAACAGCAACAAGTGTTCCAGAAAAGGTTTGTTCGGCCATCTCGCCTGAAAACGAATTCATCTACGAAACGGTAGCGTGCCGATCGCACAGTGACAAAAGAGATGTGGAGAGGAGAGGATATTTGAACCGTTGCCTTTTTTAGAATGCTTAACCCAGCGATTATACCTCGATTAAAGAGCCGATACATCAGCTAGCGTTGCGAAAAAGTTTGTTCATACATCTCGTCTGAGAACGAATTGTGGTGCTATCTATTGGACGATGGTGTGCCGGTATCGACGTAGCAGATCGACAGATTCCGTCTTGCGCTGCAGGACGGAACAACGGAACATCTGACAAGATTGAGCTCCCTGCGTTGACAAGCCGGTTCAAGATTGTTCTTTCATTTAATTCTGAACAATATGCATTGTCGATAAATTGATCGGTGAAGGAACTTTACGCATAGGTGCTCGAAGCTAGTCTTGAAACCTCTCACAATAACATAACCGCGCGGTTGGAAGTGGCTCATGCGGCTCGTGGATTGTTTCGGTGTGTCGCACACCCGTGTGCTTGCTGCATTTAGCTGTTGAGCTCGGAGTATGAAACTTGGAGCGTCGAAGTAGGAGTGAACGAGTGCGCACTCAGCGCGCCCAGCGAGGTCTTAATTTCGCATATTACTAGCATATCCCTATCGCATTGTACAAAATGCCTTTAATTCTTGACCCTCTTCAGGAATGGCACGCGGCGGCACATGGAGGAAAGACGCGAGTGACAAGGCATTCTTTCCCCTGCATCACATTGGCGGCAAGCCATCACCTGACGCCAAAGCCGTTCGAACGGTTTTCAAGGAGGACTTCTGGGGTGAAGGCCAAGTCTCGTGGCAGTGGAAGTTGCTGAAGTAATGGTATTTGTCATATGTTAAGACAGTCCCTCTCAAAAGTTCTACTTCACAGTCCACCAAAAGGATGCCCCCACCACATTTTTCTAATGCCACAAGATTTCCTTATTTGCTACGTATAGTAGTCTGAGACATTTTACAAGTAACATCAACATTTTTTTTTATATATTTAACGGAATACACTAACAGTAAATTAACAGGGTTAGAGACCACGATCTTTACCAAGACGCTGTTTACGTGCCATGTAACGAGCTTCTAGTAGCGCATGTAAACAAAACAACGCTCGTGGTGCCTTTATTGACAAAATACATGGGAAATTAAATCCCAGCGTGCTCACGTTAGCTTCAATCTCCAGTTCTAGCGAAAAGGAAACGCGCAGCACCCCCCCCCCCCCCCGGAAAACGGTAAGTCTACGCCGCTGGACGTCACCCTACACAAACCAAGTTTGCATAAGTATGATGTGGTGTGGATTAAAAAATAGGAGATATTCTGCTAAAAGTTTACATCCACTGAACTTTACCTTCCCCCTGCACTGAATGCAATTGACGAGAAAGTGTCTGGTACTGCTCAACAGACAAACTTAAAGAGAGCTCTTATGCAGAGTTCCTTTTACTTTGTTGCAGCCTCGTCAACCACCTGTTCAGATATGGCTGCCTCCACCAGAGTCCTGTGAGCGGCAAGCATGTCAAGCTGCCTGTTGGCACCCCTTGTGATGATGCGAGGAAGACCCTCTATCACGGGGCCGAAACTCTGACACTCGTCAAGCTCCACCTCCCTGGCAGACTTCAGGCTGTTGACGGCTGCCTGCAGCAGTGCCGCCTTGCTCGTGGACACTTCCTCGGTGATGTGGCGGCAGCTCCTTTTTCCGGTGCCTCAGGTGGCGGGCTCCCGGTTACTGATCTGTGGTCGTTAGGCACGAGGCTGGCATCATGCAGACAATTTGTGTTGCACCTTGTTTTTTTCCTCCATTTGCAAGTGTTGAGCTAAATATGACTTTAAGTGGATGTCATGTGCAGGTTTTCACACTAGTGTTGAACAAAACATTGGAGCTTTCAGTGGATTTGACGTGCAGTTATTCACACAAACAGTTCAACATGTGTAGTTAGCAAGGTCATCATAATTTCACAAGGTACTAATTGCCAAAGTAAACCTAAGGTATAGAGAGAAGCTCATAACCTCAGTGAGACAAGATATCTCTGCGATTGTCATGGAAGACTGCTGCAATCCTCTCATATTTGGAGGTGCTGACCTCAACTGTGATGGGTATTTTAGTGATCTTTTAAGTGTTCTTTTTATATAATTTTCTTAATCTTTGTACGAGGGCTATATCATGCAGATCTGCAACACCTTTTGGCAAATATATGGCCAAGTGTAATGAGTACTCCTTTCAGTTTTTGGGCTAAATGTTTGGGCAGCCTAGGCGTCATAATGTTTAGTCATGTACGTGACGTTAAGCCATTCCGGGCTCCCGAAATATATGCTGCAAGCACCAACATTTTTCGGTCAAGGGGGAAAAAGGTCCCCCCGGGTAGGGCATTCACCATATCAACCTGAAAACATTGACTGCTTCGGGTGCATCCGCGTTTGACTCACTTGGAGACTGGGGTGCTCCAGTTGACAGAAACCACAGTTTCTTAAAGTGCACCCTTTTGGGGACGTGTACATCGACGGCCCCACTACCACAGCGTTAAGTGTCTTTCACCTTGCTGTTTTCTCTCTGGTACTGGGACCGCAGGTTCGCCCCCTTGTTTTTGATATTTTCGCTTGCATTGCATTGAAACAAAATTATGACACCTTGACAAGTAGCAGCCCGATTCGGAGCTGTTGAATGCTCCAAAGTGTGTCTATGTCAAATCTCCGAAATTTATGCCTACATGTTTACTCAGTCATTCTTAAATAAACCTGGTGTGCCTGCTTATCTAAAGAGACATTTACTTCCGCGCACTGGCGTAGTCAAGAATTATTTTCAAAGAAGGGTTGGATTTCCATAACCGGGTTGGAGGGTGGGAGGGAGGGAGGCTTTGCCTTATCTTTGCGTGTTGTATTCTTTGTTCTGTACAATTCACCGGTACGGAGCCGGCCGTTCCAACTCCCTGCTGACTGATAAAATACGGAAGTCATTCAGTATTTGTGTTCCTTTACTAAAAAATAAAAACAAAGTGATGTTTCTGGGTAGGGGAGGTGTTCGCTCTCTAAACCACCCCCTGTCTACGCCACTGCTTCCGCGAGCACTTGCGCCCTGTGCTCGCGCCCTTCTTGCCACGGCACACACCAGTCAAGGGTGAAGTGCAGCCGTCGTGCTGCGAGAATTGCGACTTTGGACGTTTTTGATGATTTGTGACATCAAGAACAAAAATACCAACAAGTACTCACTCCTGTTGTCAAACCCCAAAGCGCTCGTTCTGTCGGCGAAATTCCGCTCCTTAAAGTTTTTTAATGAAAATCCGGATATCGGATGTCCAACAGAAACCGACGATCCTCAATCAGTTGTATCATGATGCCTCTTAATTTTGAGTCAAATTCAACTCCATTCGCGGCCATCGTTCGTGCGGTGTGATATATTGGCTTTTCACACAAAGAACGGTTGCAGACGTTGCAATCGCATTAGAGATCAGTGGTTGCAATGATGGTGTCGGTGTCGATGGTCATACCATCACGCCCGTGATAGATTATTTTATAAATTATTCGAAGAGAAAAACAGCTGTCTCCACTTCAACCATGTTGGTCGAAGCTTTTTCGCCCAGGGAGCGAGACACGAAAACCGTGCCGTCCGACTCTTTTGTTTTTCTATTTTGAATTGTTTTGTTGACAACTACAGTCCCACTAGGAAATAAATTTCTTCGACCTCGTGTTCTTCGTCGCGTCCGCCAGGTGAGATGGCTGACTCCGACAAACTACGACAGACAGGCTGTCTGTCAAGTTATTTTTTTCTTGTTGTCGTGTGTCGCTGTCGTTTGTTGCTGTTCGTCGCTCTAGTGGGACGCGGCTTTTAGAAACATGAAGACGACGTCGAAACATGAAGACGGTGTCGGGCACGATCATCTCGTGCCTGGGCTTGGCCTCCATAAAACGATCAATCTTTTGATATCACCTGTCCTGTCCTCTATGCGGCCTGCAGCAAAATTCTAACAATATAAAGAAAACAAATATATATATATATATATATATTTGTGGACATCATGCGCAGAAAGATATCGCTGTTAATTCTACATTTAAATTTAGAATGTGGGTTATACGGAGTAAAACATAGGATATTTATACTTCTCGTTTTTGGCTCACGATTGGGATGCGAAGTTGTTTTTTTTTTAAACTAAAGATACTATACTTTATGTAGTGGTGCAGTTCACTCAGTATTGACAGCGGAAAATACGATTTACAGCTTTTAGATCAATTGCCCCTCCGGTTAGGGTCACGTGACTACACTCGCCAAGCGGGTGATAAGGCAGGAGACGGCACTTGCCTGGAGGCCACTGCTGGTAGCATAGCACCCCTTGCACTATCAACTTTGGGACGTACACACAAAATGATGCAAGTGAACAATCCTGTCGCTGTTGTCGTTGTTGGGATGCCGCTTGAGGATTAGACTTTTTTTAGGGCATCCCCGTTCAGACCACGGAGGAGAGTGAAAGAAGACTTCACAAATCCTTCTCTCTTTCTTTCTTTCTTTCCCTAAGTTGGAAGCATGGTAGAAGGTACGCACTCGCTGGACGAATCAACGGTCTGCCCTTATGCACACGACTGTGCTCTCTTCGCGGGGATAACAGAAGGAGCGTGATCACGTGGCAAAAGATTGACGGATGACGCAGTAGCGGTTCCCAATCTCCGAATGCCTGCTTGCTGACCTAGTTTCATGTGTGCTGAGGCCTGTGGGGCTTTGGTGAATTTAGGTGGTAAATGGTATTTCGTCCGCGACAATATATTTGAAGTGTACTAAAGCTATCAGTGTTTGAAAAGACCTAGGCGTATATCGGCACCAAAAGATTTCTTCAGAAAAGTCAAAGAAATTATTGTGGTGCGTTTAGTGTCCGGTTCTGCAAATGATAGGTTGTGTCACATCGTTTTTAATTTTCCAGCTCGTCTTGCTGCGGTAGTTCTGCTGAACCCGCGCCGACATATTTCTCGGATTGCATCTTTCAAGTTCGCTGTTTGCATCGTGAGTGTACTGCAACCTACTTCTTTGCGTCGATTGACCATTTTTCTACGACTACTTTTCCAGGTTACCTCTAGATTTCGGCACTGCTTATTCTCCTGGCAGCAGGAGTAATATTTTCCTCAAAAGTTTACCGACATTCGCCTCCATTAACCGTCTCGAATCATGCGACAACCGCCGGTAAAATGCTGACATTCTTATTCTCTCTGCATTTCAGGGAAATATGTTTCATAGACCACGTTTACGTATACACGTTTTATGGTCACACGTTATGGATTTCCCTTGCTGCTACCCGTCTCGGGGAATGACAGCACACCAGTTTAACAACACTTCAACATTTATTGACCGCTATCGCCCGCGCCGCGGTCCCAAAAGCACCCGCGCTTACGCTGCGATGGCCCTTTATCAGCGGCGGAGCGCCACTCGCGTGGCCGGTTGTCCTTGGCCCCCTCGTGGTGAAGATAACCACTGACGATTCTCGGAGGGACAACCTGGGCCAAATGCTTTGAAACCCCCGGTTGCCCACACATCTTTCCCCTTCCAAAAGCGAAAATAGGGGGCGTTTTAAAATGTGGGGGGGAGCTTCCTTCTGGGTCAGCAAGGGTCTTCTCAGATGGGCGAACAAGGGTCCGACGTCAGTACTTACGGACAGTACCGATGCGGCTGTGATGGATCTAATGATGGTAGCTGCGTCAAAGCAGTCTGGCACGAGGAACTCGAAATTAAAAACATGAGGCCATGGTGCGACAGGACTAAGTGGCCGCGCACACGAAAGATGCCTGCCCCACTCTGCATGCGGGATCACGGCTACTTCCTCTTTCCCCCCCAAAACACCAAAGAGGACATGAACATAATGCACTTAGAGCTCGTGCTAATTTCGGTCATCTTCACCACCGTTTCAAGTTGAATCGCGGCAGAGACGTTGTGGAATCTTCCAAGTGATGGTCCGGATCGTCGCCATTTGTAACCTGCAACAGATCTACCTCCTCGGGTTCACAGAAAGCTTTTAGGTCGGCGACATGAATATATCCGCACACTTCACCAGATTCGCAATGCACCAGCTCATAAGACAGGTTGGAGAGCGTGTTACTAGCACGGTAGGGGCCATCCCATCTATTTGCTAAAGAGCCCGTGAAGCCTGTAGAAGCATCACTTAGCGGATGAGTTAACCTCAGAACCAGATCTTCTACATTGAACTGCAGATTTCTCCTTCCCTTGTTGTACGTCTTTTCCTGCTGCAGTCTCGAGACGTCACGGCTCTCTCGAGCTTGACGCAGGTTTTCCGTGAAACGCTTCCGGGTATCTTCTGCGAACTGCGTTGTAGTTTCTGCATGCTTGCATGATCTGTGCAAATAAGGCCGTGTCTCAGGGGAAACACAAGCTCCTTCCCAAATTTAAGTTGAGCCGGAGTAAAACCCCTGCACCGGTTGATTGTTGAGAGGGTAGCGAATGCCATTTCCGCCAATTTTGCGTCCCAGTCTTTGTGTCGCTCTGTATGCAATAGAAACATCAGCTTCAGGTTACAGTTCACTCTTACCGTGATATTAACCTGTGGATGGTATGGCGAAGTCCGTTTGTGCCGTATCCCTAGCGCCTAACACGCCTCGACGAACACCTTGCTATTAATATAAGAAGCGTTGTCTGTGATAAGCGTTGCGGCAAAGCCAAAGCGTGGGAACGTCTCGAGAAGACTGTCCCAGATTTTCATAGAGTGCAGTTTGCGGAAACGGAACATTTCGACCCACTTCGTGAAATGGTCGGTCACTATTAGCAAATATTGATTGTCGCGTTGTCTACGAGGAAATGGACCGACAACGTGACAGGCAGCACACCGACTCCATTAAACCTGGTGGTTGGTCACCTCGGCGTTTCGCCTTCTGACAAACCGTGCAGCTACGTGTGTACCTCATTATATCCTGCCTCATTCCTGGCCACGTTGCACTTTGGGACAACTTTTCGTAATTTTTGCTCCCACTGCTATGGCATTTCAAGGGGGATCATGCCTATATCTTATTAATGACTTCCGCAGTTTACGTAGTATTACAGTCCGGAATGGTGATCCGCTGGACCCATCGTGAACCTGGGGGATGTATCGCAGCAGAATGCCGTCGCTGCTTAGCAAATATGAGTCCAAGTCTTTGGGATTCCCAGCGTCGGCTGCGGTTTCTTCTGCCAGCTGGTGCATCACATTCTAACAAAGTCCATCAGACAGCTGGGCCGCTCGGAGCACCTCTCTGCTCACCAGGGTTGCCCACCGCGAATCCGGTGTGATTGGCGCCGCATTGGCCAGTGCCACCAAGTTGGGATCCACCTGCATTTTCTGCCCGAGAAGTGGAGCACGGGACAACGGATCTGCAACGTGGTTAGCCACTCCACGCTTGTACTCAATTGTGTATTTGTAGCGCTGGAGTGAAAGGGCGCATTGAGCGAGTCGCCCTGCAGGGTTTTGAAGCCCTTTGAGTCACGAGAAAGCGATGTGGTCTGTTTGAATGCAAAATGAAGCGCCGTCAAGGTACATGTCAAACTTAAGCGCGAAAATAATTGCCAAACACTCTTTTGCGGTTGCTGAGTAGTTTCGCTCCACTCCGGTTAGCGTATGACTGGCGAAAGCTACGGGACGAAGAACGCTATCATGTTCCTGCAGATGAACTGCCCCTAGTCCGTAATCTCTTGCGTCGGTCTGGAAGATGAATGGACGATTCAAGTTGGGCAGACTTAGACACGCGCTTTCAGTCATAGCCCTTGAAAGACACGCAAATGCGGTTTGCTGCTGTTGCCCCCAACAACAGTTCGTTTTTTGCGGACCAATTGGTTCAGAGGTTCCGTTATCGCAGCATATTGCGTTATGAAATATCTTTAAAATGCAATCATGCCGGGATACCTCTGTAGTCTTTTGACGTCACAAGGGGGTGGTACTTTGTTATAGCGCGGAGCTTATCTTCTCCGGGCACAGCGTGCCGTTATTTACAAGAAATCCAGGAAGGTTGATTACAAGCGATGCCAACTGAACTTTATCTGGATGAATCGTAAGGCCGGCCTGACGCATTCGTTCAGGTATGATGCGAAGACGCACGAGATGCTCGAATGTTCGTAAAAGTACCACTACGTCAGCCGTGTACGCCATCGCGAACTCGTACTCCGCGTCACCGAGGACCACATCCATTAGTCGTTGAAAGCTGGCGGGAAAGTTGGACAAACCAAAGAGAAGGCAAGTGAATTCAAACAACCCCCTGTGGCAAATATATGCGGTCTGTTTTACATCAGCCGGAAGGACTTCAATTTCAAGATATCCGCGCCTGCAATCGAGGGTTTTGAAGACAGTCGCGTGTTCAAGGGCATACATTACTGAGGAAATACTGGGAAACAAGTAACTGTCTCTGACTGACACTTCATTAAGGCGCCTGTAATCAACACAAACACTTGCTGTGCCGTCTCTCGAGGAATGAGCACTCGGGAAGCCCATTGGCCGTTTGACTGACGTACTGTGCCGGTGTCGATCATTTCCGATAGCGCCGCATAAAGAAGTTTCCGCTTGTGAGCACCTATGTGTCTCAGATTGCACCTCCCGAAGGGGGGGGGGGTGCATCCTTGGTTTCGATTCGGTTCCGTAGCAGATAGGTTTTCTCAGGTATTTTCGTAAACATCAGCGAGAACGGGTCCAGCAGGTGCTGGAGCTGCTTCTGGCTGTTTTCACCGGAACACTTTTGCATGGCCTTGAGCACCCTGTCTGGAAGTAAAGATATCTGCCCGGCAAAGATTAACGGAAACGCTTGGCCGCGAAGGAAATCCGGCCATCTCGTAAACGGCGTTAATTTTGCTTCGCCTCCCAACCTATATACAGCTTGGGCGAAGTCAAGTAAAGCCCACTCCGCTGCAGTAAATTTCCTACCAAGGATCATGGCGACTGGCAGTTCAGGAAGGTACACGAAACGCTGTCTTCGTTTTCTGCCATGAAAGTAAATTCGTAACCTGGGTGCGCCGGCAGCAGGCGGTACGGTCTCAATGTTACCTGCAAATGCACGTTTGCTGACCGGAGATGCATTTTTTTCTTGTTAAATTCCGCAAATACAGCATCCCAAATAAGCTATATGCTTGCACCAGTGTCTAACAGAGTGGCCACTCCCTAGTGAAAAAAGGCATTTGTATGAGAAATTTCTTTTTGTCCAATAAACACATATGAATCATACAAGATATATAAGAACATATAAGAACCATATGAGAACCATGTAAGAACTATATAAGATATATGAGAATCACATAAGAAACGTATAAGAAACTTCTCGCAAGTTTCTTATATGGGGCTTGCATGTTCTTATATACCTTATATAGTTCTTATTTAGCTCTTATATGGTTCTCATATGCTTCTTATATGTTCTTATATATCTTGTATGATTCATATGTGTTTATTGGACACAGAAATTTCTCATACAAATAAGAATTTTTGATAGGGCTGGGGTACCTAGTACACTCACAGTCATACCAGGTTTAAGAGCCTTGGGTGTAGTTTCGATTCTACTCCCAGCTGGGATGAGGACTGTCGGTATCTCGGTTAGAGAGTTTGTTCCTACACCCGTCGGCTGGTGCGAGTCCACCAGAGCTCAGCCATCCACAGCGACCATCCTTCGTGTTGAGAACTTCAAAGCGGTTCTGACGCTGGGGATCGGGCCGGAATTCGGCAGGCCGACGTTTGGCTAAAAGGAAATCGCTTTACGTTCCAACGCAAATGAAGTTGCTTCGGGTAGCTTATGACCGAGAACAGTCGAAGCTGGCCGCCCGGAAATCCGTGCAAAGGCAGACGCACCGAAAGTGTCATGACCGAGAATTTTGTGAGCTGGCCTCCCGGGTGTCGAAGCAGCAGCAGGCAAGCCGGGAGTCTCCAGACCACGAACGGTGTGAGCTGGGCGCCCGGGTGTCCATAAAAAATCAGATACGCCGGGAGTCTCGCGACGAAGAGTGTTATGAGCTGGCCGCCCGGGTACCGGGGCATAAGCAGACACACTGGGAGTCAAAGACCGCGAACGATGTGAGCTGGGCGCCCGGGTGTCGATGCGTAAGCCGGCACTCCGGGAGTATTATGACGGAGAGTGTTGTGAGGTGGCCGCCCGGGTGTCGATGCGGAAGCAGACACGCCGGGAATGTAACAACGGAGAGTGTTATGACGGAGAAAAGTTGATGGAGGACCAACGAAAGTCGACGGAGTCACTTTTTAGTCTATCCGGGAGTTATCCCGGATGGACTAAAACGTGCTATAGTGAGGCCATTGTTTAAAAGTGGAGAAAAAAAAGATTTAGGAAATTATAGACCGTTATCTATTATGCCAGTAATTTCTCATATTATGGAAAAGTACATTGCCAATATAATGAATTCTATTTGTAATAAATTTGATTTAATTAATAAATCGCAGTGCGGCTTTAGAAAAGGAAAAAGTACAACAATGCTGCTCGAAGATTTCACTGATATCGCGAATGAAGCTCTAGATAATAATAACATTTGTTTAGCACTTTTTGTAGACTTATCGAAGGCTTTTGACACAATAGATAATTCAAAAATGCTTGATAAGTTGTACACGTTCGGTTTTCGAGGACCATTTTTTTAGTTTTTTAAAAGTTATTTTTCAAATAGAACGCAATGTGTTAAAATAAAACATAGTATTAGCAAGGAAGTACATATAAATTATGGAATACCTCAAGGGTCTTCATTGGCCCCCTTGCTATTTAATATTTTCAGAAACGAATTGGGAAACCTAAAATTTCAGTCAACGCTATTTCAGTATGCAGATGATACGGCTTTAATTCTTCCACATGAAAACTATGAAATAGCAGTGACAATATTCCAAAGTGCCATTAATAGATAATCAAATTGGTTTGCTGAAAATACTATTTTTGCAAATTCAAAAAAAGACAAAATTATTGTGCTTTAGAAATCCCCACAAGCGTGTTTTATTAAATCGTTCTTTATTCCTTCCTGGAAACAAAGGGGTGCAGGATACTGAATTGAAATACGAGGCTAGCACAAAATATCTTGGACTAAATTTCGATGAACATATGACTTGGGAATGTCACATTGACTGTATTAAAAAGAGATTAAGAACTGTCTCATCATTTATATATCGCATTGGTACTTCAGCATGTGCTCTTGTAAAGAAAAATATTTATTGTGCCTTAGTAGAGTCTATACTGAGATATGGCATTTTGATTTATGGATCCAGCTCAAATGACAGATTGCGAACCGCAGATAAACTAATATATAGGATAGTAAACAATATTGCATATGGTACACACTATCAACACTTCGACCTCATCAACAAACTTGAAGCATTTAATATAATGCCGTTGAATACTTTATTTAAATATATAGCTATATTAACAAATTACTTCTCTAGAACAGAATACAAGCATCCGGTAAAGAAAAGGCCTCTCAGAAATATGGATAGATATTATTTGCCAAGAATCAACACGCATTGCAGAAAAAGAATGAGAAGTTTTTATGTCCCTTATATATTCGATAAGATACCGGAAGAACTCATTAGTTTAGACTCTTTAAAAGAAGTTAAAAACAAATTTAGAACATGGTGTTTGCAAAATCAGATGTAAACATTTTTATATACATAGATGTTCTCTTTATAAATTACTTCACCTTATCTGTGTAGTCTAAATCTTTTGCATTGAGTGGCAGAATTTTTTTGTTCTAGATGCCTACAGTTAAGAGTTGTTGTTTTCTTGTTTGGTTCTTATAAAAAGAGAATGTTTTCGTTTTTTCGGTGGGCGTGATATCTTGTATGTCAACTATTTGGTTCAGATAATGAGAAGACAAGATATTAATTTTTGTTTATGTGTATTTCCAAGTGAGTGAACTTGTCATTGATGTATTGCTGTTTTGTTTGTGTTTTGTTGGTTTTTCAACGCAAATGGCAGCGTTGTATAAATAACTATTCGCGGTTGCCGGGCCACGTCGTACAAGCCTCTAGGCTTTGACGGACCCGACTTTCTGTATCGTAAACAAAGAACAATAAAATATTATTATTATTATTATTATTATTATTATTATTATTATTATTATTATTATCATTATTACTATTATTATTATTATTATTATTATTATTATTATTATTTTTATTATTATTATTATTAAAAAAAAACGTCAGTGCCCGGAGCCCAAGTGAGCCTCCGGGAGGCCAGGAGGCGGCTGCGGCGGCTCGATCTTGTGGACTGTGTTTTCGGCGCAGCCGGCGGAGAGTAGAAATTTTATATCACCGCCGGCCACAGCCCCTTCGCGGTGCCTGAGGCGGTCGCCGTTTTTCGCTACAACACCGGCGTATGTGTCCTGGCTGGCCGCATCCAAAAAAGCGGGTCGTGGCCCGTCCGTCGGCTTCGGGCGGTGTCCCGCTCCTACTTGCATCTCCCGAGATCCGCGTTACCGGTCCACAAACCAAGAACTCATCGTGACCGATGGAGAGGTTATAGCGTTGTGAATGTGTGCCCTCACAACCGCTGCGCCTCCGTAATTCATCTGCATGAAGATCTAGGGCTCGGGGGACACACGCCTGGTTGAAATCGTCTGGTTCTCTCCCGACTCTATGTACACGCGCGTTTCCAGGCCACGCAAATGATGGTTCCACGCTCATGTTCTGCGGAGAAGGGGGGTGGTATCTTACTTTCGCGAGGATGTCGGGCTGAATGGTGATTCCCTCCCGTGCCATCTCGTCTACGCTCCGAAAGGTGCGTCCCCTGAGGTTGGGACGGAAATGCGGGTGGCTTCGGCGGATGGCGCGTTCTACTTCCTCCTTGTCAGGTGCCGCGGCGTCGGCGATATTGTACAGGCCCTGGAAAGCCCTTACAAAATCGATGAGTGAATATTCCAGGTGCTGTGTGCGCGCCCAGCTCGTCCCTGATCCGCATGCTGTAATTCGGAGGTAGGAACTCCGTCCTGAATCGCTCCTCGAAATGTGACATTTTAGTGAATTTAGTTTGTCGTTGCCTCCACTCTGCTGCACTGTCTGTCAGTGCAACCGTCAAAAGGTGGGTGAGGATGGTTTCGTCGTGAATCCCCGACGCAGCTTGGTAGTCCCGCAGTTCCGAAATGAACATCGCGACTGACTTTCTATCTGTGTACCCCGAAAAAACCGGAACGCTAAGCCAGAGCCTTAGGCAGTCCGTGGGGGCGGGGTTCTAGGAGGAGCGAGGCTTGAGCGCACCATCTGATCTCGTTGTAACTGAATAAGCATGGTCATGACCCCTATTAGTTTTGTTAGACCACCCTCCGATGATGCGCCTGCCAGGACTGAGACTGCAGGCTTAGCGTCTGGTTTTATGTTGCTGGTGGTGTTACCCGGGAGTGCGCCGAGCGTCAAAACATCGTCCTCACTCACGCTTTTGTCGGCGCCCTTTGTATACGGCAACCTGTAGTAGTGGAGGCTTCTGCAGGTCAAAGAAGTTTGGTCTGCGAGAAAACGCCCTCTCAAATGCGGGCAGACTCATTAACGGAATATTGACTGTGTAAAAATGACCGCATCTCCACGTGGTGTATGATGTTGATTGGGGCGAAGCTCTGGCGGTGCTGATGATACTGATTTTATTGTTCATAGGTACTGCTGATGGTGCTGAATTTTTTTATTGCTCATAGGTAGTGCTGAGTTCCGGATTGCGTTTCGACTTCATTATTACTGCTTTATGGTCGGTGAAAGGCAGAGCCATGCATGCAAAGTTTAACGCTATTATATATGCATTTGACCGCAGCGCCCTCTCCTGTGTAGACGTTGAGCGGCTACATGCAACGTTTCATCCATGACATCCCCAGCTCTTGAGTTACTATCACATCTCAGAGCTCCCTCCTCGTCCCGCAGTCGTGGCCGAGTGGTTAAGGCGATGGACTAGAAATCCATTGGGGTCTCCCCGTACAGGTTCGAATCCTGTCGATTGCGCAAACATTTTTTCTTTTTTTAAGAAGACAGATGGGAGGGCAATCGATGCGAGCACGGACGCCGAACGGACGGACGGACAAGGCTAGATCCTAAGGAGCTTCGCCCCGACACTCTCAACAAAAGGGTAGTCGTAGGGTACTACATTTGGGGTAGTCAGAAGCCGTCACAGATATCGCTACCCCCCTTAGTTATACTAACGATACCATGGGTAGTCACTCGGCACGCAATCAACAGGTAGTCACAGCGACCCCCCCAAAAGCAACATGGCGGCTCGCAAGCGACAGTGGAGCAACACGAGTAAGGCCTAGCGAGCTTAACTGCCTTTTGCTAAAATACGATTTTCAAGTGCGTACGCCCGTTCGCTGCCTTCCGTGCGCACTAAAGCACTCCAAAACGCGCCTCGACGTACCGGCACCGCACCTATTACGAGTAGGGGTAACGATATGAGGGGGGGCATTCGAGGGGGTTCGTCCGCGACTGCTTTCGCGGGGCCGGCTGCATTTACTTCGCGGCCAGAAAACATTCGAAGGAATCGTATAGCGACAAATGGAATGATGTCTTTATTGAACAGAGCATCTGCTTGCTGTGCTTGCCGCTAGAGATCCGGCGTTTTCGGTTGACAGCGGCGTGGCGAAGCATCACTGATTCAAGCGGCGTCGGTTCCGATCGTGCAACGCTCCTGCTCACCTGTTAGCATTCGTTATCCACTTTCAAGTCGCGGGTAATCCTCACCGCGTCTGTGGACGCACCTAGCGCCATTCACCGCACGGAACACCCATTCAACTGGGTATGGGACTGATCCCACTGGGACGAGAGGCCGAGAACTGAGCCCTCCGTGGCTGCTCCGTGGAGCCATGGAACGCCTCCATATTTTTCATGAGTAGACATAAACGCGCGACTCCTTGAATTGGGCGGCGGCACGCACCACCTGACGGACAGCGCTCAAACTAAAAAAAAGAGAAGAAACTAACAGTCTTTGCTTTGAGCGCCTAGCCAGACATGCACGTATGTACTTATTCCACACCACACTTCACACATACGGGACATACAGACACCGTTGGAGTTTTTACATGAACGCCTCCACAAGCAGCACAAGGTACGACATGCGATATTGATACTCTGCATTCCTATACATACGACCAGTCGACACCAGCAGCTTATATACTGTTGTATTTTCTGTGACAGATAAGGATAGTGACCACTGTAATATTTTGCATAAATACGAAAAGACTGTGCAAGATTTATCCGTATATATTATTTTCCTCTACTGCGCTTAGGAAAGCGCTCGTATCTCTAATGTAATTCATTGCAAAAGTGAACTGCAGGTTATAAATAAATTTGAATGTTCGCTACATGTCACGTTTTGATCAGTTTCGTTTTCTCGCTAGCCTACACTTCAAGTACAGAGAAGCCTGTTTAATTCATTGTACTAATTATCGAAACCAAGTTTTGAAATCAAAACTTTCTGAACACGCTGATGCATTTTCTTTTCTCGTTTTACATATTCGACTGACTTCAGCGGTGGTTCAGTACACGTTGAGTACACTGAGCACGCGCAGTTGATTCTAGCAAAGCCCGTCCGCCGGTCCTCCCCGAAGCGTTTTTTCAGTTTTCTTCTTTTCGCTGCAATTGTTTCTGCTCAAGCGCGTGTCTTTCAAATAAGCGTTCTATGCGGTTGCCCTCGCGCCAAGAGGACAGTGCAGAATTGCCGCTTTCGGGCCCGTGCTTTCACCTACAATGAACGCGAAAGACATATGCTAAACTATCTAAGCCTCAAAGAACTCCGGGAACATAGTTCTCTGCGCTGCACCTGCTGGTGTCTGCAGCAGTTCTGTTTCTGAAATAAAAATCTAAAACAAATAGCACTTGTACGTTTGCCAACGCCTTATTTTCGGAAATTTACTTGGAATCTTTTATATAGGTAAAAGGAACGCGTGCCGGAAGGCCTGAAATCCTAGTCCCCTTCAAAGTACTCCACCTGGGATGACACAAACTTGTTTGAAGCATTTTTGTTTGAAGCATTCTTTATCGAGTATGCGCGGTGAAATGTATCAAATAAGCCAGTGAAGGCGAATCATATATCCCGAGACGGAGAAATCCTGAAATACACGGACATAATCCCAGATATTTGTGTACGTTCGTCCTGTCCGTTCTCAGTCGTGGTGTTCAATGCTTCATACTTCACTTCACTTGAAAGCAAAAAAATGGGTATGACAGGCGTGCAAGTTCGGCGGAACCGAGGAGGCCATTTGCAACTGATCTGCACGCAGAACTGACCGATCACACCTTTATAGTGAGCACGCTCTTTACTAAACCGCGCAATAAAAGACGACGAGAGTATCTCGTCCGGCGAACATTCAAGTCAACTCACGCCTGTGCGTAGCTTTCTGTGCTTTTCTGGAGATTTCGATAAATTCCTCGAGCACGACGCCAGCTGCCAGCTGTTTACTGCTGTACATGGTAAAACCGTAAAACCCGCGACGAAACCAAAAATGACAACCGCGATACTTTTTATCTGCCTCGGGTTTTAGTAGGTGCCTACCAAGGTTGCCTGTACTATTTGGCAATGTTTGTTTTCTGCCAGTTTAGGCAAACTGAGCCACACGTCTGTTTTGACCGGTTCAAATTTGAATAAATGGTAACCAATGCACAAAGAAAAAAATTTCAAGTACTTTTTTGAGATTTTTGAAGCGACTTTTACTATTGAACGACTGCATGCACTTGAATGTTCAATTCAAGAGTTTATAAAACGTGACTTCCCCATGCTTGTCACCTGCCAACAGGGTGGTAGCGCTCAATGGTTCGAGCCCAGAGGGTAGTTAAGTAAGCCTGTGGGGTAGTTACAGCCGTCAAAACGCATGATGACTAGGGGGGGGGGGGGGGTGCTCCCTTTTTCTTAGAGTGTAAAAGCAAGAACGAACCCAGTTTGCGGCCATCACCCTAGACGAACAGCATTTCCCGTCTGGGCGCCAGTGTGGGATTTTCCTTGCTGCTATCCGTCTTGGGAAATGACACAGCACACCGGTTCAACAACACGTAAACATTTAATGACCACTATTGCTTGCGCCGTGATCCCAAAATCTTCAGCGCATAAGCTGTGACGGCCCTTTATCAGCGGCGGAGCGCCGCTCGCGTGGGCAGTTGTCCTTGGCCCCCCTCGTGGTGCAGATGACCACTCATGATTGTCGGGAACCTAGGCCAAACGATTTGAATCCCCAGGTTGCCCACTACATAATATTGACCCTCGTTACGCGAATCGCACGTTGTAGCGACATTTCGTCGCGCATATATCAAAAGGGCACGTATTCATCGATCCGGCCCACCCGTTCAGAAAGCTTCGCGGAAACATTCTGTGAAGGCTCACTATAGAAATGTTAATCCATATGGCTCAGCTCTACACGCAATTCGCGGCAACAGTCATTGGTGACTTATTGCAGAAAAAGAGGCTGCTAAGGACTGTCTGCGAAACGAAGTGTCGATGAAACAGCATGTCAATGAAAACTATCTGTCGATGAAACCTCGTTCGATGTGTTAATTGCACCGCCAATGAAAAACCACTGCCAGTAGAATTTCAGGAAAAGTATTCCCTCTTCCGCCGGGGTAATAGACACTACCCGAAGATTACCACGGTTCTTGTTTACTCCACAATCTTGTCAGTTGTATAAACACTTAACAGTATCTCTTCACAATTTGCAGAGTGCTTGCACGTTTGTATTTGCCCACGGAATAGGCTATATGTAGTAAACTTCTTGGAGGTTTGAAACCAATAATTTTTGTCTGTTCCCCTGCCTCTTTGCAAACACTTGTGCAAGTACATTTTTAAAGTGTTTCCAGCGTATAAAAAGCTTCTTCCTGATCTTATTTTTAGGGCTCGATCGTGCGCGACGCGCCCTACGCCTGCATTCCGAGGCAAGAAATACGTGCGTGCTGGGCTATGAAATTGAAAACGCTGAAATGGTGCGCGCCCGTTCTTGTGAACTTCACCGTTTATTCCTCATATACATATGTGAGAAAAAAAATGCATTGATGCAAAATAAACTTATGCGCATTAAGTATGCATCAGTTTACTTGTGTGACCTGTTTGACTGGTACAAACTACTTCGATTCGATTCACTCCAGACGGTACCCATTTAAGGCAAACGAAATATTTGCCTCCTGATATACAAATGACGCGTTCAAAAGTGTGGGCACGTGCCAGGTCGTACGGTTGCCCATACCAAACGGGTACCGTTTCAAGCTGGTATCATTTCAAACGGGGACCACATTAAACGGGTACCATTTCACACGTGTACCGTATCAGGCGGGCTCCGTTTCAAACAGGTACCCGTATCCCATAATTGCGTTTGATCAAAGCCGGTGGATCGGTTTGCCAACCGGTTGAACTTCAAACGTTTTTTTTTTTTTTTTCGTTTTTTTTTCGTTTTTTTTCAGTACGGACAGCAACGATTTTGGCACAATTTTTCTTTCTTGTCTAATTTCTAAATTGCTAGCTAGGTGGCGCGTGTGGCCGCCACATTTCTGTGGTTAATTTTTCCTTGTACGTCCGTCCAGTCTATAAAGAACTATATCTAGTAGGAAGTTAAGCGCGTAGTGGAATGACACGACAAGAATTGTTAGCGCAGTCTCACAGCTGAAAATTATGGTTCCTAGGTTTCGTGCGTTGAAAGCCGTTAGGCTGACACACACAAAAATTGCGAGTGGATACGCCGGCACATCACTTTGTGAGAGATCAGCGGAACTGCAGGAAACGACGGCTGCATCGGTTCGACGTCTTCTACGGTCGTCGTCGAGAAAAAAACGTCGAAGCGACTCGTCGTTGCTCGCAGAACACAGAAGTTACGCTTAATAAAGTTATCATGCCTGTGGTCGCTAAGAAACTTTTTTTCTCAGAATTATTTAGTTTCGGTGAAAATGCCGTCGGCATGAGGCCGTTAAGATCGGCTGAACAGGCCCTGGTCTACGAGGAAAGACGCAGTTGGATGCAGTCGCTCCCACCGTCGTCCGGATTTGCTATTTAAATGGTTTCGGCAGGTGACGGGGTTTTGTGGTAGATGTCTGTGGTGGTTCACTGCATCTGGAAGTCGACGAATGAACACGCACAGGCTATGCTTTCACGCCGGCGAAAGGCAAGCTCGTAATCTCTCTCGTAGACCTTGCGTCAAGTATAGCACCCGCCTTTTTCTTTTATGCAGCCGTCGCCAAAAGAATTCCAGACGTATGATCGGGGTACACGTTCAAATGTGTTCAGTTTACAGGAAAAGTCGCGTGTAAATTAAATACACTGAGCCTAGTGTGTGAATAAACAGATCTTGGTGTATACGCCATGAAACAACTGTTTGTTTAACGTATAGAGGTGTAAAAATAAAAACAGAGTAGTCGGTATTGTTTTATACTGCTGGAGGTTTGTGTGCCAGAGTATGGTGATATTGTTACCCACTGTAGATGAGAAATTTAGCGACTGCGGTACGACTGGTAGTCTGAAGTCTTTAACGTGCATCACGCAGTAGTGATACACTACCTCACGCCGGTATCATGATCACCCAGATTAAAACGTGCAGGGGTGGAGATTGCCTAGAGGTGTACATTTTTGCTAACGGTACTTTAGGTTGGTAGCCGAGGACTAGAAAGAAGTGGCCACGGGAGTGAAAATATTTTATCTGTTGGAAACACCGTATCGGTCACTGACACAGTTATGTCTCTGAATCCCGTGATGGCATGCCTAGTGTATCGTTCAGCGCGCTGTTTAGAAGTCAGACCGACGCAGCCAGCTCCAATGATCAAAAAGCCCTTGGTCCTTTTATTGCCACTGCTTATATAACCGTTTACACACAGATAAGGGAGGGGGCGGTGCTGACGGCATGGGGGCGGACCTGCCGGCATGACAGGACAGGGCAGCATGAGTTGGCACGATACATCTCCCTTTGTTTTGGGAAAGAAGAAATAATAGAAACAAGAACACCCAGTTTTAACTAATTTGCTGAAAGTTTCTGTTGTACTCCAAACGTCTGGGAGCAACAGTTTCTCGCGTGGATCTTCTGGGCACTGGAGTTATGTTAGATGTTCCTGGCGACCTTGGATGAAGCTGTATTTCCGCTTCGGCGTCCCCCGAGTCATGACCATCATCGCTGCCACCTGATGACTCGTTGCTGGTTTCTTCCAACGTAGCCAGGAGATGTTGACCATTCCGCCTCAGAATCTTTCCATTTTCTGTTGCCACTTGGTATGACCTGGGCGCGACAGCTCCCATTACCCTAGCCTTTCGAGACCTAACCTGGCCTCTGACTCTTACGACCTGTCCCTGTTGGAGAGGGTCGAGCCGTCGTCCTGCTGTTTCCGGCTGGCGATGCTTTTTGACGGGAGATCTCGGCTGTTGGCTGAAGTCCGGGAGCCGCGTACGCAGGCGCCTTCCCTGCATAAGTTCTCCTGGAGCACGGCCATCTTCTAAGGGTGAGGAGCGGTAATTAAGCAAACCCTACCAAAAATCTTCGTGTGCATCCCTTGTTTTTCTTTTTTTTAAGAGCCTCTTAATGATCTGCATGCCATTTTCTGCGAGGCCATTATAACGAGTATACTCCGGGCTAGAAGTGATCTGCTTGAATTCGTACTGTTTGGCGAATGCCGCGAAGTCACGGGACAAAAATTGCGGCCCGTTGTCAGAGCAGACTTCTACTGGTATCCCATATCTTGCGAAAATGGCCCCCAGTTTGTTGATTAGGTTTCTTGCAGACGTATCGGTCAGCTTTTCCACCTCTGGGAAATTTGAGTGCGAGTCAAATACGGCCAGATAAGTACTTCCCGCATATTGAAAGATATCAATTGCTACCTTGTACCAAGGTTGATCTGGGGTTTTTCGCATCAAAAGAGGTTCACTCGGCTGCCTGTATGCATACTTTTTGCACATTCCGCATTTGCTTACGATAGATTCAATGTCCGCATTTAAACCCGGCCAGAAAACCAAACGCCTTGCCCTAGCCTTGCATTTGTTGACACCGAAATGCCCTTCGTGAATGCGCCGCAGCGTTTCCGGACGTAGTTTCCTCGGAACAACTACTTTGCATACTTTCAGCAAAATTCCTTCTACAACAGAAAGCTCAGAAGTGAACGGTTTCACTTCCCTTCGATGTTTTTGTTAAAAGATATGTTTTCCACAACTGCTTGCAACTCGGGTCGTAGTTTGTTTCCCGCGCAAAAAGCAGTTTTCTTTCATCACTCACTAGTGATGCCAGAATGCCGACCGCATGGACCTGCACGTCGGTGAAACTGGCCGGATCCCCCGACGCAGCAGACGTCGTCCTTGAAAGCATGTCAGGCAGGACCAGATCTTTACCTGGAATGAGCTGTATTACATATCGTAGATCAGTAGCCGAAGAAAAAAACACTGTAGTCTTGGTGGCATTGCACCGATGTGCTTTGTTGAAATGGCAATCAGTGTTTTGTGATCAGTTTCTATTAAAACCCGCCGTCCATAGACAAAGTGATGGAATTTTTCACAGCCATACATAATTCCCATGGCCTCTTTTTCAGTCTGTGAATAACGCTTTTCTGCGTCGGTCATTACCCTTGAAGCGTATGCGACCGGGTGCCAGTCACCGCCATGACACTGCAGCAGCGCGGATCCCAGACCATCTCGTGAGGCATCTGACGTTATTTTGTTTCCTTTTCAGGATCGAAAATTGCCAGTAAGGGTTGGCTTTCGAGGGCTTCGCAGATCATGTTCCATTCTGGCGCGTGATTTTCCGTCCACTCGGACAGAGTGTTTTCCGATTAGGTCTCGAGAAGCTTTGTTCTCTCCGTCAACGCGGGCAAATATTTCCCAAATAGTTCACGACTCCGAGCATGCGTTGTACCGCGAGCTTATCGACAGGTACTGGCATGTCGCGTAAACAGCTTACTAATGTGGGAATGGGACAGATTTCTTTTTCGCTAAAGACATCGCCCAAGAAAGTTATCTCTTGTACACCGAACTTGTAATTTTTCAAGTTGAATGTTAACCGGCACGTTGTGCTTCGTACAGCGGGGCTTTAAGGCGCTCATCATGTTCTCGTTAGACGATCCCCAGACCAAAATATCATCTACGTAAACCCTTACACCTGGCAAGGTATCAAATATTTCGCTCAACGTTTTCTGGAAGACTTCCGATGCTGAGGAAATACCAAAGGGAAGATGAAGGAAACGGTAGCGACCAAACGGGGTGCCAAACGTGCATATCTTTGACGTCGCTTCGTCTAACGTAATCTGGTGAAATCCCGAGTTGGCATCCAGTCTACTAAAGAACACAGATCCAGAAAGTTCGGCCTCGATCTCCTCGCGTTGTGGCATTTGGTAGTGTCCACGCTTCAGGGATGCGTTAACATTCTCGGGTCCATGCATATCCTGAGGCTGCCGTCACTTTTCTTTACCAGAACAAGAGGGATTACCTAGTCTGTGGGCTCATCCACTTTCCGGATGATGCCCGATGCCTCCATGCGCCGTAGTTCGTCCCATAGAGGCTCCCGTAGCGTCAAGGGCACCCGACGAGCAGGCTGGACCACTGGGATCGCGTCGTCACGTAGCACCATCCTGTACTCTTGTTTTTCACACCCATGGCCTTGAAACAGTGGGCGGAATTCTTCTAGAATGGGCGCAACGTTCTCTTCCGTTACAGCGTCAACCGCTCGCGATACTAGTCCCAGACACTCACTCGCTTGCAGCCCAAGAATGACCTGGCTTCGTTTGACACGAAGAAATCAATTTGGCAGTGACGCTTGTTGATGATCACCTCCTGCGTTACGACACCGATGAATTTAATGACATTTCCGCTGTACGAGCGAAGAACGGCGTTGCTTGGCATTACGACGGGCTTTGTCCGGAATCTGTTATACACAGAGAGAGGCAGTAGATTGGCTTGTGACCTCGTGTCTACTTTCAGCGAAACTTGTTGTTCAGACACTTGGGCCATGACATACCATCCCGTTCCTTCTTGATGCCGTAAAGGCTCACGTCCAAGATGTCGAAATCCTCGCCATCATGCTGCAGCTCACCGACATCACGTTTCCTGCAACAGGCTGCGAAGTGGTTCCTTTTTTGACAGGCGCGGCAAATTTTCCCGAACGAGGGACATTTCCGCAGCTCATGTTTTCTGTTGCACTTGGGGCACTGATTCGTGGCTCTCAAACCCTCCGCATGGCGCCGGTAGCTTCTTGTGGTGAGTCTACTAATTGTTCGGGAGCGTGCCACGTTTCACTTTGTTTGTTGGCGACTTCTGCGGCCATGCAAATTTGTTCTGCTTTTTGGAGCGTCAAATCTGTCTCCCTCAGCATTTTCCCGCGCAGCTTCTTGTTGCTGGTGCCAAATACCACTGGGTCACGAATCATGGAATCTGAGAATTCACCAAAGTGCGATACCTTCCTTGTTTTTCAGGTCACGGATGAACTGCTCCACCGGCTGCGCTTCGCCCTGCATTCTTGTACGGAAGACGTATTTTTCATACACCTCATTTTGCTTGTCGGAACAGTAGTCCTCGAACTTCTTCACCACAGCCTCGTAGTTAGTCTTGCCTTCTTCCTCGGCAAACGTGAAGTTGTTGTACACTTCCAGGGCGTCGTCTCCGGCGATGAGCAGCAGCGTTGCGGTCATGGCAGCTTCCGTCCTTGTTTTTTTCCGGCGCCGTGGCTTGAAGGTACAATTCAACCTTATGCTTGAAGAGCGTCCATTTTTGGTAGCGTTTCCAGATAGGAGCAGAGGGTCGGGCGGCTTCAGCGGTTCCATAACCGCCTGTCTAGATTGTGGCTGCGTGAGCCACTTCTGACACCACGTATGCTTCAACTTTCTGTTCACAAGTCCGACGCAGCCGACGCAGCCAGCTCCGACGATCAAAAAGCCTCTGGTCCTTTATGTTCCACTGCTTATATAACCGTTTACACACAGATAAGGGAGGGGGCGGTGCTGACGGCATGGGGGCGGACCTGCCGGCATGACAGGACAGGGCAGCATGAGTTGGCACGATACATCTCCCTTTGTTTTGGGAAAGAAGAAATAATAAAACAAGAACACCCAGTTTTAACTAATTTGCTGAAAGTTTCTGTTGTACTCCAAACGTCTGGGAGCAACAGTTTCTCGCGTGGATCTTCTGGGCACTGGAGTTAGGTTAGATGTTCCTGGCGACCTCGGATGAACCTGTATTTCCGCTTCGGCGTCCCCCGAGTCATGACCATCATCGCTGTCACCTGATGACTCGTTGCTGGTTTCTTCCGACGTAGCCAGGAGATGTTGACGATTCCGCCTCAGAATCTTTCCATTTTCTGTTGCCACTTGGTACGACCTGGGCGCGACAGCTGCATCACCCTAGCCTTTTGAGACCAGACCTGGCCTTAGACTCTTACGCCCTGTCCCTGTTGGAGAGGGTCCAGCCGTCGTCCTGCTGTTTCCGGCTGACGATGCTTTTTGACGGGAGATCTCGGCTGTTGGCTGAAGTCCGGGAGCCGCGTACACAGGCGCCTTCCCTGCAGAAGTTCTCCTGGAACACGGCCATCTTCTAAGGGTGAGGAGCGCTATTTAAGTAAACCCAACCAAAAATCTTCGTGTGCATCCCTTGTTTTTTTAAGAGCCTCTTAATGATCTGCACGCCATTTTCTGCGAGGCCATTATAACGAGTATACTCCGGGCTAGAAGTGATCTGCTTGAATTCGTACTGTTTGGCGAATGCCGCGAAGTCACGGGACAAAAATTGCGGCCCGTTGTCAGAGCAGACTTCTACTGGTATCCCATATCTTGCGAAAATGGCCCCCAGTTTGTTGATTAGGTTTCTTGCAGACGTATCGGTCAGCTTTTCCACCTCTGGGAAATTTGAGTGCGAGTCAAATACGGCCAGATAAGTACTTCCCGCATATTGAAAGATATCAATTGCTACCTTGTACCAAGGTTGATCTGGGGTTTTTCGCATCAAAAGAGGTTCACTCGGCTGCCTGTATGCATACTTTTTGCACATTCCGCATTTGCTTACGATAGATTCAATGTCCGCATTTAAACCCGGCCAGAAAACCAAACGCCTTGCCCTAGCCTTGCATTTGTTGACACCGAAATGCCCTTCGTGAATGCGCCGCAGCGTTTCCGGACGTAGTTTCTCGGAACAACTACTTTGCATACTTTCAGCAAAATTCCTTCTACAACAGAAAGCTCAGAAGTGAACGGTTTCACTTCCCCTTCGATGTTTTTGTTAAAAGATATGTTTTCCACAACTGCTTGCAACTCGGGGTCGTAGTTTGTTTCCCGCGCAAAAAGCAGTTTTCTTTCATCACTCACTAGTGATGACAGAATGCCGACCGCATGGACCTGCACGTCGGTGAAACTGGCCGTGTCCCCCGACGCAGCAGACATCGTCCTTGAAAGTATGTCATCCAGGACCAGGTCTTTACCTAGAATGAACTGTAGTACATAATCGTAGATCAGTAGCCAAAGAAAAAAACGCGGTAGTCTTGGTGGCATTGCACCGATGTGCTTTGTTGAAATGACAATCAGTGGTTTGTGATCAGTTTCTATTAAAACCCGCCGTCCATAGACAAAGTGATGGAATTTTGCACAGTCATACGTAATTCCCATGGCCTCTTTTTCAATCTGTGAAGAACGCTTTTCTGCGTCGGTCATTACCCTTGAAGCGTATGCGACCGGGTGCCAGTCACTGCCATGACACTGCAGCGCGGATACCAGACCATCTCGTGAGGCATCTGACGTTATTTTTGTTTCCTTGGCAGGATCGAAAATTGCCACTAAGGGTTGGCTTCCGAGGGCTTCGCAGATTGTGTTCCATTCTGGCGCGTTATTTTCCATCCACTCGGACACAGTGTTTTTCCGAATTAGGTCTCGAAGAAGCTTTGTTCTCTTCATCAACGCGGGCAAACATTTCGCAAAGTAGTTCACGACTCCGAGCATGCGTTGTACCGCGAGCTTATCGGCAGGTACTGGCATGTCGCGTAAACAGCTTACTAATGTGGGAATGGGACAGATTTCATTTTCGCTAATGACATCGCACACCGAACTTGCACTTTTTCAAGTTGAATGATAAACGGGTACGTTGTGCTTCGTACAGCGTGGCTTTAAGGCGCGCACCATGTTCTCGTTAGACGATCCCCAGACCAAAATATCATCTACGTAAACCCTTACACCTGGCAAGGTATCAAATATTTCGCTCAACGTTTTCTGGAAGACTTCCGATGCTGAGGAAATACCAAAGGGAAGACGAAGGAAACGGTAGCGACCGAATGGGGTGCCAAACGTGCATATCTTTGACGTCGCTTCGTCTAACGGAATCTGGTGAAATCCCGAGTTGGCATCCAGTCTACTAAGGAACACAGCTCCAGAAAGTTCGGCCTCGATCTCCTCGCGTTGTGGCATTTGGTAGTGTTCACGCTTCAGGGATGCGTTAACATTTCTCGGATTCATGCATACCCTGAGGCTGCCGTCACTTTTCTTTACCAGAACAAGAGGGCTTACCAAGTCTGTGGGCTCATCCACATTCCGGATGATGCCCGATGCCTCCATGCGCCGTAGTACGTCCCGTAGAGGCACCCGTAGCGTCAAGGGGACCCGACGAGCAGGCTGGACCACTGGGATCGCGTCGTCACGTAGCACCATCCGGTACTCTCGTTTTACACACCCCGTGCCTTGAAACAGTTGGCGGAATTCTTCTAGAATGGGCGCAACGTTCTCTTCCGTTCAGCGTCCACCGCTCGCGATACTAGTCCCAGACACTCACTCGCTTGCAGCCCAAGAATAGCCTGGCTTCGTTTGACGACGAAGAAATCAATTTGGCAGTAACGCTTGTTGATGATCACCTCCTGCGTTACGACACCGATGTGTTTAATGACATTTCCGCTGTACGAGCGAAGAACGGCGTTGCTTGGCATTACGACGGGCTTTGTCCGGAATCTGTTATACACAGAGAGAGGCAGTAGATTGGCTTGTGACCTCGTGTCTACTTTCAGCGAAACTTGTTGTTCAGACACTTGGGCCATGACAATCCAATCCCGTTCCTTCTTGATGCCGCAAACGCTCACGTCCAAGATGCCGAAATCCTCGTCATCATGCTGCAGCTCACCGACATCACGTTTCCTGCAACAGGCTGTGAAGTGGTTCCTTTTTTGACAGCCGCGGCAAATTTTCCCGAAGGAGGGATATTTCCGCGGCTCATGTTTTTTGTTGCACTTGGGGCACTGATTGGTGGCTCTCGAACCCTCCGCATGGCGCCGGTAGCTTCTGGTGGTGGAGTCTACTGTTTGTTTGGGAGCGTGCCACGTTTCACTTTGTTTGTTGGCGACTTCTGCGGCCTTGCAAATTTGTTCTGCTTTTTGGAGCGTTAAATCTGTCTCCCTCAGCATTTTCCCGCGCAGCTTCTTGTTGGTGGTGCCAAATACCACTTGGTCACGAATCATGGAATCTGAAAATTCACCAAAGTCGCAATACCTTACTTGTTTTCTCAGGTCACGGATCAACTGCTCCACCGGCTCCACTTCGCCCTGCATTCTTGTGCGGAAGACGTAACTTTCATACACCTCATTTTGCTTGTCGGAACAGTAGTCCTCGAACTTCTTCACCACAGCCTCGTAGTTAGTCTTGCCTTCTTCCACGGCAAATGTGAAGTTGTTGTACACTTCCAGGGCGTCCTCTCCGGCGATGAACAGCAGCGTTGCGGTCTTGGCAGCTTCCGTCCTTGTTTTTTTCTGGCGCCGTGGCTTGAAGGTACAATTCAAACTTCTGCTTGAAGAGCGTCCAGTTTTTGGTAGCGTTTCCAGACAGGAGCAGAGGCTGGGGCGGCTTCAGCGGTTCCATGACCGCCTGTCTAGATTGTGGCTGCGTGAGCCACTCCTGACACAATGTATCGTTCGGTTCTCTGTTCACAAGTCAGACCGACGCAGCCAGCTCCGATGACCAAAAAGCCCTTGGTCCTTTTATTGTCACTGCTTATATAACCGTTTACACACCAGTGTTGGAGGTAACGCGTTACTAGTAACGACGTTACTGGTAACGCGTTACATTTTTCGCTACCGCAGTAACGTACTCGTTAGTCTTCTGAATGACTAACGAGTAAAGGATTTTCGTTACTTTTTTACGGTATCGGCTATCAAATTACGTTACTCGTTACTCGTTACTTTTGACCAAAGCTGGTGAAATACATCAAGTATTTGGAAGAGGTCACGACGCCTGATCTAATGTTTAGAATGGCAATATTGTGCATAAATCTGGAGACGTTAGGGGAACTAAATTTATGTCATTAAGCTCAATAGAGGATCTAACTTCTGTGCTCGAGGGGCAACTACTTGCGCTCGAGCACGCAATGTCCAGGCAATGCCGTATCTTGCTGCTAAGACTTCTGAACCTTCGATTTCCTAAAACGGTGAGTTTTCCACTTATGAGTCCATCTATTCACCCATTCACCCTTTCATCTCGAAATCCTGCACAAGCTTATCGCTGCACGGAACGAGCATCCGTCACAGTAAACTTTAAAAAAAAACTGTTAACCGCCTATTGCGCCACCTGCACCACCTTCTAAACTGGTGTTGGAAGGACGGCAATGGATTATTTTTGGGATATTAAAGACCAGTGTGTTGTGAGCTTTCATCCAGTTCGGATGTCTTTTCTTCGCGCTCGGCACTCGTAACAATTGGCGACAAGGAAGAAGAAGAAAAAAGAATGCCAACGTTCGGCCGGATTGAAGCCTTCGAGGGAGAAGGCGATGAGTGGCCTGCCTACGTGGAACGACTTGATGAATTTTTCAACGCCCGACGTCGCTGCTGCGAAAAAGAAGTCGATTTTCTTGAGCAGCTGCGGCCAAAGGACGTACACCTTACTTCCGAACCTGGTGAAGCCCCTGACTCCACAGGACAAGTCACTCACCGAGATTCTGGCTGTACTGGGGAGTCATAACGCTCCTACACCTTCAGCCGTGGTTCAGCGTTTTCGTTTCGCTTCAACACCCGGGTACGTTCTGAAGCGGAAGCGATCAGCGATTTCGTTGCAGCGCTAAAATGCTTATCGGAGCATTGTGATTATGGAACCGAACTCGAAAACATGCTGCGCGACAGAATCGTGTGTGGCATCAACAACGCTACGATTCAGACCCGGCTGTTTGAGTTGCCGGACCTCACCTTCGAAATTGCCGTTCAAACGGCGCTCGCGATGGAATCTGCGAAGAAGGATACCGGCGAACTCTGCCAAGCTGGTGCAAGCATTCTGTATACACACAAGGTTGGAGACCCAGCCCACAATACCAGCTGTTGTCGCTGCGGAGACAGAAGCCACCTGGCACCTCAATACAGACACATTGATTCGACGTGCCTTTACTGTCAGAAGAAAAGTCACCTGTTGGCGGTGTGCAACTCAAGGAAGAACGGGAATATGCCCAAATCAAAAGCATAGTGGACGCCTCGTCGAGGTCAGCAAACATCAACGCCGTTGGCTCAGATGAACACAGTCCGCAACGACGTTGACACTTCTGAAGACTCAAGTCAATTCTCGCAAGCGACGACTTACGACATGGGGCATTTAAGTGGATCGTCCACGGTACCACCTTTTCTGATCTTGGTTGAAGTCTTCGGCAAACATCTTTCCATGGAGCTAGACACGAGAGCAAGCGTCTCGGTGATGTCTGCAGGCAAGTTTCGCGCTGCATCTCCCAATATGAGTCCCAAACCTTCAAACGTTCTTTTGCGGGGATTTTCTGGAGACCTTGTGCAAGTCAAAGGCAAAGTAAACGTTCATGTTAAGTACAAAGGTCATGAGGAAGTTCTTCCACTGTTCCTTACCACCGAACCCTCACCAACGTTGCTTGGCCGGAACTGGTTTCGCGCTCTGGGCCTCAGCTTCGAGGGACTCGAAACTGTGAACAAGCTGACTCATATTGGGACCATTATAAGTTAATTCTCTGGAGTCTTCGAAGAGGGCTTGGGCACCTTCAAGGGAATTTCTGCGAAAAATTCTTGTGCCCGCGGATGCTCCACCAAATTTCTGCAAGCCCCGACCTCTTCCATTTGCACTGCGCGATGGAGTCACCCAGGAACTCCAGAGATTGCAACGGGAGGGGGTGATCGAGCCTGTCAAAACTTCGAACTGTGCAGCCCCCATTGTTCCTCTCTTAAAGAAGGATGGCAGAGTGCGCATATGCGGAGACTTTAAAGTGACAGTGAATCCCGTGTCACGTTTGGAAACCTACCCTGTTCCGCGTTTTGAAGAACTGTGGGCTGCGGTCTCAAGGGTAGACAAGTTCACGAAGCTGGATTTGCGGGATGCATATCAGCAAGTTCCCCTGGACCAAGGGTGCCGTAAGTTCGTGACAATCAACCCCCACATGGGTCTTTTCCAGTACACAAGGCTCCCGTTCGGAGTATCTTCGGCCCCAGTCATATTCCAGCGCGAAATGCAGACTCTTTTCCGAGGCTTACCAAGCGTAGCCGTTTACTTTGACGACATCATTGTCACGGGTGTTGATGATCAGGACCACTTAAAGAACCTCAAGAGCGTTCTTCAGTGACTTCAGGATGCCGATCTCAAGGTGAAGCAGGAGAAATGCGAGTTCTTTGCACCTGAAGTGGAGTACCTGGGTCATGTCATTAACAACCACGGACTGGCTCCAAAGCCAAAGAAGGGGGATGCCATCGTCAACGCCCCTATTCCTTGTAACGCGAAGGAACTTCAAAGTTACCTTGGCTTGATTGACTTTTACAGACGTTTCTTGCCAAATCTTTCATCGACGCTTCGTCCCCTGCATCTGCTGCTCATGGAGGGTAAGAGGTGGACGTGGCAGAAGGAGCAACAGCAAGCCTTCTGTGAAAGTAAAAGGCTCTTGACGAGAGCACCTGTTCTGGTGCATTCCGACTCCAACAAAGATCTTCGACTCAGCTGCGAAGCTTCACCGTACGGTGTTTTTGCTGTGCTGTCGCACATCGAGAGTGATGGAAGAGAGCGCTCAGTCGCATTTGCGCCACGGCGTTTACTTCCGGCAGAACAAAATTACAGTCAAGTTGACAGAGAAGCTCTTGCTTTGGTTTTCGGCGTGAGCAAGTTTCACCAATACCTGTGGGGGAGACCATTCACAGCAGTGACCGACCACAAGCCCTTACTCGGACTGCTGAACTCCGATCGAGGCGTGCCAAGCCAAGCCTCTCCCCGAGTTACAAGGTGGGCTTTCACCCTTTCATGTTACCAGTTTAAACTCATCTAAAGACCTGGAAGGCTGTTGGGGAACGCCGACGGTCTCAGCAGACAGCCTCTTCCGACGAACAGCGCCCCCGATAGCACGCCAGCCGACGTGTTCATGCTGGAGCAGTCCTACCCTGATGTATTATCTCCAGCTACAGTCGCTCGAATGACAAGGAGAGATCCTCTGCTCTCGCAGGCGGTGCAGACTGTGCTCACTGGAACACCTTTTCCTGGCGGTGGAGACTGGGGTTCTTTCTCTGGCAGGTACAACGAACTCAGCCTACACGAAGGTTGCATTTTGTGGGGATCTCATGCAGTAGTGCCTACGCTACTACAGCCTCAAGTGCTTCAACTTCTTCATGCTGGGCACCCTGGAGTAGAAAAAAACAAGATGATTGCCAGATGCCATGTCTGGTGGCCTGGCATCGATACAGCTATCGCCAATCAAGTGAGAGACTGCAATGTCTGTCAAACATATCACAAGTCTCCACGTGGCGTAACCATCACACCTTGGCCTTTCCTGAGAAGCCATGGTACAGGCTTCATGTCGACTTTGGGGGCCCATTCATGGGCCACTACTTTCTAGTTGCGGAAGACGCTTTTTCCAAGTGGGTGGAAATGCATCCTGTTCCATCACCCTCAGCAGAGGCCGCGATATCGGTGTTCAGGACCGTTTTCGCGCAACATGGTCTGTCCGACCTCATTGTTTCTGATAATGGGCCAGCATTTATCATCAGCCAGTTAGCTGAATTCTTGCAGCGGAATGGCATTCGTCACATGCTGGTACAACCATAAAACCCCGCTTCTAATGGAGCAGCAGAAAGAGTAGTTCGAACTGTAAAGGACAAACTCAAGAAGAGTGCGCCTGGTGAATTCAAATCTTAGGTAGAAAGATTATTATTTCACTATCGCACAACGCCGCATGAAGTAACGGGTCGCGCGCCATGCGAGTTGCTCATGGGCAGGAAAATCAAAACGCCATTAGACGTCATACACCCCAACCTTCGGTCCACCGTCCAACTGAAACAACTTAAGCAGAAGTTGCACGCTGACCAAGGTTGTCGTTCTGGTCCACTGCTCGATTCTGGTATGCCGGTATTTGCAAGGAATTTCAGACCCGGACCGCATTGGGTGCCTGCTTCAGTTTCGGGCTCAGTAAGTGCATCCTCAGCAGAGATTACCCTGGAAGATGGAATGTCCTGGCATAGACATTGAGATCACCTTCGTTTGAACCCTATGCATCCTTCACCCCAGCCAAGGGTCGTCCCTCAACAGCATCCCGAGCTCCCGCTACCGATGCAAAATACCGCACCAAGTGAAGCCGAACTTGAGCAGCAGCCGACACTAACACGGGAAACATGCCCATCACCAACCCCTGCCCTGGTCGAGGAGAGTTCTGCTATTTTAAGGAGGAGCTCAAGAATCAAGCGACCTGTTCGGCGGTACTCTCCAGGACCATGAAAAAATAAAACTTCACTTAGGGGGAAGAGGAGTGTTAACCGCCTACTAGCGCCACCTGCACCACCTTCTAAACTGGTGTAGGAAGGACGGCAATGGATTCTTTGTGGGATATTAAAGACCAGTGTGTTGTGAGCTTTCATCCAGTTCGGATGTCTTTTCTTCGCGCTCCGCACTCGTAACAAAGGCTTTTTGACCAAAAGAGACATCCGTTAAAAGGCGACACTAGGGTGCCTTCATGTGCGCTTCGCTTAGAGTGAGGCCAACTGCCTGTTTCCCTTTCCCACACCCTCTTCCACGGCCATTTTGTTCCTCTCATTGTTTCCCCGTGCGCCGGAAAGTGGCCTTTGTGTCCATCGGTCCTCCTATCCGAGGGAGGAAATGCTAATCCTCCCTCCGTGGGTTCCACAACGCTGCTCCGAACTTGTGAGATAAGGTGCTTGTATCCGGGAGGGTTATAAGCCCCACGGATTATCGCCGAGAACAAAAATGGCTGCTTGTTTGTAGGCGAGTGGTATTACTAAGGGTGGCATCACCCTAGCAAAGCGCACATGAAGGCTCCCTAGGCGACACTATCTCGCTTCTCGAAGGTAAAAAAACCTTCGGCCACCAGCTAATTCCGTTCGTCCTCCTTTTTTTTTCTTTATAGTGTCACCGTTTACAATGCTTGAACAAACGACTGCGTTAAAGCCCCCTCCCCTCCCGTCCCTCCTCTTCTCCCTCTGCCTTGTGCAGCAGAGGTGGACAGCGGGGGGGGGGGGGGGGAGAGACATCTGTTTAAAACAGTGGACAACTAGTGGCGAAGCGATTTGCTCGTTTCTCTAGTTACAAAAAAAAAAACCTTTGTGGAATTTTTTAACCTTGCTCTCCCCCCCGCTGCTTGAAAGTTCCTGACCCACTTTTGTACACAGAAGAGTATTTCAACTGATTAGTCTTTAATTCCCTAAGGTCATAATAAATACATAAAAAAGTTTTAAATCTGGAAAGAGAACTTACAAACACAAAACCTTTTTTTTTTCCTTTTCGCAAAAGACAAAGAGCTATTGCTGGTAAGAGGCAGCAAGTTATTATAACAAGTGTGCTGGTAACCGGTGTCCTGTTTCACATAGTGAAGTAAATCAGTCTCTGGTAAAAGTATGAACCGGACTGTTACTAAAACCGGCGTAATTATGAGGGGTGTTGGTTGGGTGGTTGCGTTCCAGCAGTCCCCGTTCGCATGCTGTAGTTTATAAAAGCCGCTTGACTACCATCTCCGACTCATTCTGCGTGTGAGATGGACATGAATAACGAAACTCTGTCGCCATGGCCAGGACTGAATGAAATGTATCAACTAAAGGAGACGGAATCAGATAATTTACAGTTTCAATGCCTTCTCTGTATGCCGAAAATTAAGCTGCTTTGCGCATCAATACACTATGACACCACTATGTAAATGTCTGTCTTTATCGAAGCTTGTTAAGGAGGCTTATCATACATCTCTTCCAAACATATGTACTCGAACACAAAAGTAACGTAAAAGTAACGTCTGTTATTTTTGAAAAGTAACGGTAACGGTATATCGTTACGTTTGTAGAAAAGTAAAGTAGCTCAATAATGCGTTAATTTTTACCAAAATAACGAGTAACGCTATTTCGCTACATTTTTTTTCGGTAACGGGCACAAAACTGCACACAGATAAGGGAGGGGGCGGTGCTGACGGCATGGGGGCGGCATTGCCGGCATGACAGGACAAGGCAGCATGAGTTGGCACGATACACCTAGTCTGTACAAAGCAGTGTTGGACGAGATAATTGACAAAACGTTAAGCTAAGCCATTCAGTAATTGACATTGACAAAAAGTTAAGTTAATCCATTCAGCTTAATAAGTATTTAAAGTGCTAATCATATTACCTTTCCTGCAGAGTATCTTGAGGAGAATAAAAATACTTAGAAATGTGGTTTATTACTTTCGAAGGTACCTCTGCATGGCGAGGTTTGTATCGACTTCAGTGAAGTCAGAATAATTTATTTGATACAAAGAGAAGCAAACGAACTTCAGTGGTATTCTACGGAGTCACGGTAAAACGAGCAGCGTCTCCGGTGCACCGTATAATATAATATGTGTAAGACGCTTAAAATAACATTGCGGTCTGGTTTTATAATGCGCACCTTGAACGCATCTTTTTTTTGTAAAGCCATAGTCGCCATATCCGGAGTTGGCGTTGAACATATTCTGAATACACGAAAGTAAATTGAATAACACGGCACTCGGCGCTCCTTCCTCGGGTACGTTACCATAACACTGCATGAGAGATGGCTAAACCCAACAGAGAAAGGCACAGGCGAACAGACACTGCTGTCTTCCTCAAAGTTGCTCTTTTCTTTATTTTATTTTTCACTGATACTAAGCTCTAAAAGCGCAATCGGAAGGGCGTGTAACTTTGGGAGGACTTTTCAGCTGCATTTAGATTGCCCCTCCTGCTCGTAGCTTGATTCCCGCCTTGCCGTTGCAAGCTTTGTCCTAAGGACTCAAGGTCGGGTTATCACTGTTCCCCGGAGAGAGTGTTCTTGAGAGTGCCAGACCGACGAAAGAAAGTGTCACCCATTCCGTAGCTGAGTAACATATAAAGAAACAAACACACAGAAAACATTTTGTTTTTTTCTTGCGTCCGCATCCCAGTTCCTTATGGTTGTTCGTCTGTTGGCATTTTGACTAGGCATATTCGGCTCTGGCTTATTTCTTGTATTTTGTGGTTTCCAATTCAAGTTTGCAATCAAATCAACTTCAAGCTGGGGTGTCACAATTCCTATTCTGGCAAAATATTTCTGCAGCAACTTTTGTTTTTCAGGGATGGAAAAAATGTATTTGGGATATTGTGTTAATGATACTGAGAAATGTATAATTAAAAGAAGGTACCAAAACTCCCCGAAATGTATTAGCAATATATCAGAATACTACCAAAGGCAATTGAAATATGTTATGTTGAGTAAAGTAGTTGAGATAGGCACAACTCTGGTACAAAGTCATACTTCCGCGCCAGGCAACAGGTAACCTCGTCCACAATTTTGCATTTCCAGATGACGACATCTGTTAGGCCTCAAACGGTCCCGGACTTCCGAAATGCTCTCAATGACATAATCTACTCAAAAAATGTTACAGCCACCGGTAATTTTTAGATGAGCCATGAGTGGATGGCGACGTGCGTCAACGCTGTTGGCGATCGTGTTGGCAAAGATCGGAGATGCAAAACGGTTCCCTAACGCTCCTGTTATCGCAACCACCAGCAAAGTAGTACGAAACAGCTAGTACAAGTGGTCTGCAACAACGCACGGCCCTGACGTCACGCCGTTCCTGTGGCGCTGCTGTCGGCATGGCACCTACACAAGAGCTTCACGTAACGCCAATTTGTTTTTCGCAGACGCGTAGGGCTCACACCCCGCGTGTGCAAACGTGGACTTGTTTGTAAGCAGCGAGTTGATCTATGAATCGATTTTGCACATAAGGTTTATTTTTACTATTTATTTTCAGGTCCAACGTCACCGAACGTCCCGTCGGAGCAAAAGGCGCGGCTCTAGCAGCGCCTTCGAATATCAGTCGCCGTGATAAGCCAGAATATACACCGCCTCAAGACTGCTGCGCTACGTGTGGCGCTTTGTTCCGTCAAGTTTTCACGCAATATGGCATTGCCCCGATTGCCTTTGATGCTATCAGCTTGCACTTAACGTGTGCCTGCTGCAAAGTTGAAACGACTGCATGCATTAGGATCCTAATGCGTTACATAAAGGACTACTCAGAAAACCACCTTCGCCTGGCCATGGACGAATACCAATCGGTGTGCCAACCAAATATACAGCAACTGATCTACCCCACCACATGAGTAGAATTGTTATTTTGTTTGCGCTTCTGTTGCAAATTCTGCAAGTAACGTTTCTTTTTTTTTTTTTTGTTTTTGCAGTGAGTAAATAAACGTGAAAAAAAACTTCACTTGAGTAGACTCTGTCTTTGCTAAGCTATTTCTGTGTTGAAAGCAACATTTCGATTAGCAGTTTGTTTGCCTTCTATATAATAATCAGTCACAACTTAATAAATAAATGGCAAGGCCCCTTCCAAGAATCAGATTGTCGATGGGCTTTCAATAAGATTGAGGCATTAGCCAATAAGAGCGCCGAACAAACAATAGGAAAGCAAGAGGCGTGAACATAATAAAGGCCACTTCCTGCGTTTCATAAACTGTTAGTAACTGGTGCGCGGATGTAACTCCCTAATGTGAATCGCGAATCGAATGGCGTTAAATTAAGGCGTGTTCGCATTTTAGAACCAGTAGGCAGGTGTATAAAGAAAGCATTTGTTTTGCACGATGGAGGCTTCTACCCGCAAGTTACCGTATTCACTCGGGTAATGGCCGCACTGTTTAGGAACAAAAACCTGAGGGTTCGCTTTTCCGCGGAGCACGCAGATTGCCAATCACCGCGATCGGCAGCATGATACCTGCTGTTTACAGGACAGAGATAACGTCTTCGTGCGAAGATACCATCTGCGAAGATTGCATTTTTATGGAGAATCGAGTTCTCGATCTGGTTATTCGCTATGTTATTTATGCGCAACGCAGTGATTGGCTTTGTATGTTTTCTGTGGGAAAGTAGACGCAAGGGCCTTGTTCATAAATAGTGCGGCTATTACTCGAGTAAATACGGTACATCAAGTACGGTTAAATTTTACATATTGCTGTAAACAGCAAGAACAGACAGCAGGTGCACACCTTGCAGGACTGGTGGACAATAAAATTCGGCACTCGGTTTCAGCTATATATAAAAAATAACGCCTTGGAATAAACCGAAGAAGAATCACAATAATTAATAATAATTTTTGAAAATAATTTGTCGTTACCTGTAACTACTGTTGTGTGTTTTCGGATAAATCAGATAAAAAAGAAAAAAACACTCACCCTTAGAATATTTGAAGATTCGGGTTTATCCTAAAAACTCCGAACCTCGATGTCGCAATGGGAAAGAAAACCAGTATTCTATAAATAAGTTTTGTGACGGCACAGGTTAAGCCGTCCTGGGGAGAGGCCTCTCCCAGTTTCTTTTTAGATTTCCAAATATTGATAAAAGAGGGTTCACCGTTTATCGCGTAGAAGTTTTGTTGAGGACAACGGGCCTTTCTTATTTTGGGTCACGAGAAAAGCCACTGTTCTAGCTTTGAAATAGAAGTTAATAAAGGAAGGCGGTTTCTTTTTTTTTTATAAAAGTGAAGTCTTTATATAATCAATCCATGTAATATCTTGTCACGAATTTCACGAATTAAGGCGACGAGAAGGCAAAGATTGAACTGAAAATAAAGGTTTAATGGGCGAACTTGTGCCAACGAAAAATAAGTAAGGAAAGAGCGTCGAGGCAGCAGAAAAGCAGGCGGCGATTTGGCGGCGAATCAAAGAGCGCGAGCGAGACTGACTCGACAAGGTCGCGGGTAGCTGCTTATGTACCGTGCGGCACTATCTCGAAAGTTCGGCGAAGAAGGTTCGAGCGTCGCGCGCTCGGGGCGAGGATGAACTGGCACTTTCGAAAATAACAAAGCAGGTGGAAAGTTACGTCTGGTACGAGAATGAACGAGAATCTTCTAGATGTCAGTGACCGAGCGTTGCTTTGGCGACCCTGCGGGCGGCATTATCCCCCCCTTTTAAAAGTGCATCGCCCCGATGCAACGTGAAAGAAAAACAGAAATGGCTCAAAAATTTACGATGAAACGAACTGAACATGCAGTGTCGTAATCCTAACGCGCGTAGAACGGCTTGAGTCGAACTACGTGGAAGACTTCGGGTCGTGGCTGGCGGCGTCCTGATGGTCGGGTTTCGTCGGGGAGCACCTCGTAGTTCAAGTCCCCAAGGCGGCGGATGACCTTGTAGGGTCCGAAGCAGCGTTTTAACAGTTTTTCACTGAGGCCGCGCCGGCGAATGGGCGTCCACACCCACACCCTGTCTCCGGGCTGGAACTCCACGTCGTGGCGACGAAGGTTGTAGCGGCCAGCGTCCACACGCTGCTGGTCTTTTATTCGAAGATGGGCCAGCTGGCGTACTTCTTCTGCTCGCTGGGTGACCAGCTGAGCGTCGTCGGTGCCGTCCTCCGTCGGGTCGTGCGGCAGCTTGGCGTCGAGCATCGTCGTCACCTTTCTGCCGTGCACAAGCTGAAAAGGTGTAATGCCGGTAGTTTCTTGAATCGCCATGTTGTACGCAAACGTGACGTAGGGCAACACTTCATCCCACGTCCTGTGTTCCATGTCGACGTACATCGAGATCATATCGGCGATGATCTTGTTTAGCCGCTCCATCAGTCCGTTGGTCTGCGGGTGGTATGCCGTGGTTCGGCGGTGGTCGGTGTGGCTCAGGCGGAGTATCTCTTGTGTCAGTTGCGCCATGAACGAGGAGCCTCGGTCCGTAATCAGGACTTGGGGAGCGCCGTGTCAGAGGACGATAGACTCCACGAAGAACTTGGCTACTTCCACGGCGGTCCCCGACGGGAGTGCTTTTGTCTCGGCGTACCTGGTGAGATAATCAGTCGCCACGATTATCCAACGGTGTTTCTGCGTCGGCGGTGGGAAAGGTCCGAGAAGATCCATTCCAATCTGCTGGAATGGTGCAGTCGGGGGCGCGATCGGTTGCAGGAGATCTGCCGGCTTCGTCGATGGTTTTTTGCGTCGTTGGCATTCGTGGCACGAATGGACGTAGAGGTGGACAGTCTTCGGGAGCTTGGGCCAGTAGTATTTTTCTCGGATCCGTGCAAGAGTCCTACTGTAACCAAGGTGACCAGATGTTGGGTCGTCGTGGCAGGCTTGGAAGATCTCTTCTCGAAGACTTGCAGGAATCACCAGGAGCCACGTCGAGTTGTCGTCCCCGAAGTTCTCTTTATAGAGGATCCCTCTCCGGACGGCGAATCTTAGCAGGCCACGTGAGAAGGCTCGGGGAATCGTACCCCCTTGTCCCTCCAAGTGGTCGATCAGTGCATGCAACTCAGGATCGTCCCGCTGGAGCGCTGCCATACCGTGAATGCTCACCGCGCCAAGAAAGTGATCGTCGTCGTCGCTGTCGTCTTTCGCACAGCCGGTAGCTGACTCGACAGGGGCTCTGGACAAACAGTCGGCGTCGCTCTGTTTTTTGCCCGACTTGTAGACCACGGTCACGTCGTACTCTTGCAGTCGTAGGCTCCACCGAGCGAGGCGTCCCGATGGGTCCTTCAGGCTCGCTAACCAACACAGCGCGTGGCGGTCGGTGACCACCCGAAATGGACTCCCGTACAAGTACGGGCGCAATTTCGTGATGGCCCAGACGACGGCCAGACATTCCTTTTCGGTTGTCGAGTAATTGCGTTCCGCGTTCGACAGCGTCCGGCTAGCGTATGCGATCACGCGCTCCGCACCGTTTAGTTGTTGGACCAATACCGCTCCGAGTCCTGTATTACTGGCGTCCGTGTGAACTTCCGTTTCGGCTGATTGGTCGAAGTGGCCGAGAATCGGTGGTGACTGGAGCCGTCGCTTTAGTTCATCGAATGCCTGTTGTTGTTCTTCACCCCATTCGAAGTTCACGGCGTCTTTCGTAAGGTGCGTGAGCGGCGCAGAAAGCTTGGCGAAATCCTGAACGAATCGCCGGTAGTATGCGCAAAGTCCAAGGAATCGTCGGACGGCCTTTTCGTCGGTAGGCGGTGGAAAGGCCGCTACGGCGCGAGTTTTCTCAGGGTCAGGACTTACACCTTCGTTGCTCACAACGTGGCCCAAGAACTTCAGTTCGCCATAGGCAAACCGGCATTTCGTCGGCTTGAGGGTGAGTCCTGCGGTCCTGATTGCCTCAAAAACGGCACGAAGGCGTCGCAAATGCTCGTCGAAGTTGGCCGAGATTACAACGACGTCGTCGAGGTAAACGAGACAGCTCTGCCACTTGAGGCCTGCCAGGACGGTGTCCATGACACGTTGGAACGTTGCCGGCGCCGTGCACAGTCCGAAGGGCATCACCTTGAACTCATACAGTCCGTCGGGCGTGACGAAGGCAGTCTTTTCTCGGTCCCGTTCGTCGACCTCGATCTGCCAGTAGCCACTCTTAAGGTCCATCGACGAAAAGTATCGGGAGTGGCCCAGCTCGTCCAGCGTGTCGTCGATGCGGGGGAGCGGATTCACGTCTTTCTTTGTGACCGCGTTGAGCCGCCGGTAGCCAACGCAGAAGCGAAGCGTTCCGTCGTTCTTCTTCACCAGTACGACAGGAGAGGCCCACGGTCTGCTCGAAGGCTGAATGATGTCGTCGTTCAGCATCTCTTGCACTTGTTTATGGATGGCCTCTCGTTCCTTTGGGGGGGGACCCGGTACGGCGGCCGATGCACAGGGAGCGCTTCCTCGTTGGTAATGATGCGGTGTTTCGCAAAGTTTAATTTTTTTTTAGTTTAATTTTGGCGCACGCGCACGAAAGTTGAACTTCACTCGAACCTTTGTCGAACATCACGATGAAAGTTCGAAAAATTCTAACTTGGACGAACTCTAACCTGGACAGGTTCACGACATCCCTAGTTTTGACTGCGCGGGTCGGGCAGGAGTTGTTGTCAATGGCGATGCAATGTTCTGCTCGTCCCTAGCTTTTTATTTTTTTGAATTTTTAAACGTTTATATCAGATGACACTCTCGACCTATATTTTATATTTATATTTCACTCTCCAGGTTCATTTTATTGTATCTAGTTACGGAACGTGTAGTTACATCACATATTGCTATGCAAGTGCCATAGAACAAAGGGATTCTTGAAAAAAAACAAATCCGATTCTGTCTTGCTACCATCGGACAGATAAAAACAGAGCAGACCAATAACTCACGCATCGTACGCCGTTCTCAGTGAATAAACATATTTATAGGGTAATGTGTGGGAGGCAGATTATTCGTTACTTTCTCGAATATTCGCAGTTTGTGAGAATATTCGCAATTTTTCCCGAATATTCGGCTTTGGCCGAATATTCGAGAACTTCCGAATATGCAATTTTCGAATCGAATAAGTTTCGAATAAGACAAACATTCGATTCGTATTCGAAATTTCGAATATTCGCACACCCTTAGTTTTCAGTGATACATGCTGGGTTACTTAGACTTTTTCCTCTTGATTTAAGTTTGTCCGGGAGTCTAGATGTTACGTATCTTCTCCGTCAATACATAGGGCGAAGCTCACACACCTTGCAAATCACACCAGTGCCCAGTAAATAAATATTGTTAGGACAAATATTGTTGCTTCACTGGCTTTTACGCTCAGATATTGAGGTAAGTATTAACATTAAATAGAAAACCTTACATAGGTCAACATTCTGCTCAGCTGAGCGTCTATGCCAAGTCCCGTTCAAAACTCTCACAGCACGAGATTCGAGTCCTAATAGCCGCCATACAAACAATATACTACAATTTCTGTTGTCAGGTCCTGCCAGACTACTATATTACCTAACTGTAAATGAAAAATTAAAGAAATAAAAGGTGTTTTCTTTTTTTAGAAAATCGACTTCAAACTTGCGAGATTTTCGAAAGAAAGGCTTGCCAGTTTGAAGTCGATTTTCTAAAAAAACCAACTTTATTTGTTTCATTTTTTATTTACAGTTAGGTTACAGTTGGTTGGGTTACACGGAGTAAAACATAGTATCTTAAAACTCGCTTGGTCTGGGTCACTTTCGAGCTGGAAAGCTTCTTCTGAAGTTCAAAAGCTGGACTTCATAGAGCTGTCCTGTTTACTCGGTATTGAAAGCAGGGTAGACGCTATGCTTGTTTTAGGCCAATCGCGTCTCCGGTTAGGGTCACATGCCTACAGTCTAGAAGCTGGTGATAAGGCAGAACAAGGCACCTGCCTGGAGCCCAAGGCCACACATAGGATTCACTGCGCTGTCAACCTTGGGTACAAGTGACGAAGCCGCTCGTTGTGGTCATTGATGCCGCAGGAGATAAGCCTTTTGTGTGGGCACTTCCGTTTAGGGCTTTCCTTCTCTCCTTTTTTCTCTTTTCCTAAGCTGTAAGCCTGGTAGAAGGTGCGCGCGTGACGCACCAACCAGCCGAAGACTTTGCTCTCTGTGCGCGGGAAATGTCAGAAGCGTGGTCGCCTGATGGACGACACATTAGCCGTTGGCAATCTCGGAATGCGTTCTGCCGGATCTAGTTCGGCGTGTGTAGCGCCCTGCGTGGCTGCTGTGGATTTCTGCTTCTGCGGTAAATTCAAAAAGTCCTACCCGTATATTGGCAAATAGCGATTTCTTCAAAGAAGCCCAAGCATTTTTTGTGATGCGTTTAATATTCGGTTCTACAAATGACAGCTTGTGCTACGTCGTGATGAATCTTCACGGACACCCTCGTTCTTGTTTTCGTGTTTGAGTAGTGGTTCTGCCGTGGCCGTGTCGACATATATCTCGGATTACATTGTTTAAGTCCCGTCTCGTCAATGAAGTGTGCTGCAACCTACTTCGCGACAATTGATCGTTTTCCTAAAGGTACTCTTCCAGATTGCCTCTAGAATTAGGCCGTATCTATCTCCTGGCAGCCAGGAGAATAATTTCTCTGAAATTCTAAAATCATGTCACAACTGCAGGTAGAATACTGATTTTTTTTATTCTCCCTGCGTTTCGTAATAACACGTTCCACGGCCACCTTCGCGTAGATACACGTTTCATGAACACACGTTTTGTCGACATTAATGTTTCATCAGCATTCATTAAGCGTATGTCGATAATCCTGCTTTCTCCGGGAATTAAGTTGACCGAAATCAGGAGTGGCAAAACGCTCAGCTCATGTAAAATTAATAAAAGTTGGTACATGCTCAATATCCAATTGGTATTTTTCTTACACAGATGAGAAGTCACTTTTGGTAGTTATTTGTAGGAGACAACAATATAGATAAAGGTTGCCTTATATGATTGGGACATATCTGGCCTTATCTGGGAGGCAGATATAACCCTATTTGGCAGACCCAGATATAGATATATAAAAAATTGGGCATATCTGGCTAGATTTGCTTTATAAAACTGATGTGCCCGATATGGCTAGATACGCCCAATTTTTTATATAAGCATATTTGTGTTTTTATATAAGTCCAGATATGTCATTTTCGCAAGGGACTTTCCATCGCATTCTTGGAAAGAGTTCCCGTTAGACTTGCAGTGGTTCGAAAGGAACGTGTTCCTCTTACGGGCATAGGATAGTAACACGTCGTTGCCTTGGCGTTAGAGTTATGTACTTAAATAAATTAATGTGCTGAATAATTTGTGGATAAAATATATATTGGTGCGGAATCCGCTCCAACTTTGGGCCAATAAAATTTTTGATATTGTGTAGATGACGCTCCGGGGCTACTTTTATCATTATTTCGATATTAGTATTTCAGTTTATCCAATTAAATACCAATATCTCTAACCAGTATTACGCCACAATTTCTGATATTGGATTTCAATAATACTTCAGGATTTTCAATGTTGTTCTCCTATAATAGGCGAAGATTTCCGATATTGGTATTTAATAATTCGCCAGGATTTCCGATATTGGTATCCAATGTTATTCCACTATTCCCGATATTTTAAAAAAATATTGGGCCGCGATTTCGTATATTGGTATCCAATGATCTGCCGTTTTAGTGAGATAATGGAAAGAATTTACATTCCAGCTTTTCTAAAATAGCAATCCAATCAAACCGATTTCTTCAATGTAGTTATACAGTTACCCACTTTTCAATAATGGCAACTATTGATAGCCCGGCTTTTCTAATTCTGTTAGGCAAGATAAACTCGAACTGCGCAAATAATAACCACATTTGAGCAGGGTTTTTAAATTTTTTTAGCAAAACATCCTTGATTTATAGCTAATATAAATAATGACGAATGAACATTTATTGTGTCATACGTATTTGTTTCAGTACAGTTGGTGTCAGATAAAATAAAAGTGAAGTAATCTATGTTTGAATTGCCCTAGGAGGCAACAAAGACATAATTTTTTTACAATGATTCTCATTTATTATATTTCAAATTTCGTTTATCTACCTCAAAGGCGTCTTTTCAGTCGCATTATACGAGGGGGGATCATCGGCAAAAGGGAATACATAATAAACATTATACAAGTTTACAAATGACGTAAAATGACTATACAAACAAAGTACAGAAAATTACACAAATTCGTACACATATTAGTCAAAACATGCTACAGAGTTCTTTGAACACTAGAGAATTTATGTTTGTCGCGATTTGGCCAGGAAAGTTGTTCCATTCAGTAATGCTCAGTATTAGGGGAGAAAACAGGAAAGTGTTATGTAACCGATATTTCTGATGTTCGCACGTGTTATCGGTATGAGGGGAAAAGCGATGAGTTGATTCGAAATACGAATTTCTGAAGTATAAGAAACTATAGTAAATGGCTTGTTAAAACACGCCCGGCAAATTCGGCGCCTTGTTGTTAATGAACAAATACCAAGGTTTGTATTTAAAGGAGCGGTGCAACGATATTAATTGGAATGTTTTTCACTTTACACGAGCTTACTGGCACTAGTGGGACTCAAGGATACTCGCACGCAACGCCACTGGCCAAGAAACGCCTTTGTTGCGGTGTAATTTCAAGGACAAAAGCGATCATTTTCATTCAATCTCTACGTATCGTCATCGGGGTACACCCCAATGACGATATTTGAATGCGGTTCATAGATTGGACCCGAGAATTGCGTGGACACTCGATTTGGGCTCGTGATAATTACTAGCTCGAGAAGCATTCGGGTAGTGGCCCGTGTCCAATCGCTGCAACGACGACCAATAGCCGAGCCATAGCAATGTCAGGAACTCAGCGCGTGTCCTGTGCTTTGCCAACATTAGCGCGTGGCTATGATCAACATTGGCGGCATACAATCGGCTCCAGATCACGTGGCCGCTTGTTCTGGCTGTGAGTTGAGGGGGCGAACGCTGCTCGTTTTTCTTTAATCTTTTTTCTGGCACTTCTATTGCGTGGGGTGAAAAACGAAGGCGTGTTTCATAGGTTATTAACGTCAGGAATCAGTTCTAAGCGGTATTTGCGCGAAGTACAAAAATTGTTGCATCGCTCCTTTAGGGAGGAGACAGTACTGTCAGGTGCCAATCGGTTAATATGAAGTGTCCCATGTGGCGCGCAAGTCTGGGCCAAGATTGGGCAAATGTCTGAGAGTTTTGGGTCTTCAAAGACCAGGAGCCAAAGAGGAGCCAAATTTGACCTTCTTTGGCAAGAGTCAGGGTATTTTGGCCCTAATTCGCAAAGAGGGGCCAAAGTTAGGCTTCACTCTCTGGTAGTTCGGCTGTTACCTGTCCTCTTTGGCCCAAAATCGCTAAACGAGCGCCAGAGATAGGCTTACTGCCTGGTAGTTCGGCTGTCATCTGGCATCTTTGGGCCCAAGTCGGCAAACAAGGGCCAAAGTTGGGCTTCGCTTCCTGATAGTTCGGCTGTCATGTGGAAGCTACGGGTCAAAGTCTGCAATCTAGTGCCAGACCTAGGCTAACTGCCTTGCAGTTCGGCTGATGAGGTATTGGATGTACGCCGGTGATCTGCAACTTAAACAGAAATTAAGTTTTATTCTGCTCGCAACTTTCGATTTCATTTTGGGTGTCTCTTGATTTCTCCAGGCCAAAGGTGGGCTGAATGTTTTTCCGCGGAAGGAACAGGCTTTGCAAACACAGATTTCGCCGGATTTTTCTACCCCCGCGTAGGTACGCACGCCAACACCGGCATGGGCAGTGAGAGAGGTTCGACGTTGCAGTAACTGCAGCATTTACCAAGCGCTGCGCGAGACCGATGTGCGCACGACTCCTCAACAGATACCATTATTAGTCGGCGGATTGCAAAAACGAGCGTAGCTCTGTGCGTGCCTTGCATTGCGATTGAGCACTGTCCAATCCTAGCGATAACAAAAGGCGGAAGCGACAGTCGCTCTGTGGTATAGCGCCCGGCTCACACTCGGGGGAACTAAGATAAAATCCATGCGTGGACGATTTTCTTTAAAAATTCATTCGAAGAACTTGACAGCATCAACCCAGATACTCCTTTCCCTCACAAACTTTCTTTCCCTCCCCCCCCCCCCGCCTCCCCCCCCTAACCAAAGGTGACAATCCAAGCCTCCGGTACGAGGCATGAATTGTCTTTACTTTTAGTCAAAAATCCAGAGGGAGCTTAGCTGCATCGTTCATGCCACTTCGACCTCGCCTTTCGCTAAGCCTCCCCACCTGCTTTTGTGTCTTCGTGCGGCTCTCAGCGAGCGGCACGGCCACTTTAAAGGAGCTGTGCAACAATTTTAATGTTAAAAGAATTTCCATCTTCTTCGTTTGACATTTTTATCTTGTCACGACGGTAAAAAAACATGCATCTTCCTTTGAAATGTTGCGATTCCACCACGTAATCCCGAGGCAAAAATTCAAATATTTCACCATCTGCAGCCGCGATCGGCGGCCATGTGAACCACGCGGCGTAACGTCAATGGGGGACTTGTAAAAAGTTAGGAAGCTGTGCAAATACCTGCTCGATAAAAGGTTATTTGTCTATAAATATTGTCGTTCCAACATAAATATAAATGCCTCGAAAACCTGGTATCATTGACACTTTTATAAAACTGAGTTTTAGTGGCGCCCTCTATCCGAGATCAACAAAACCGTCAGCTCTATCTGCTACCGCGAACAGAGACCAGATGCCGGAGGGGGACGGGGGCAGAGCCGGACGGGGATGGCCGGACCCGGACGAGGCTTTTCTCCTTTCACCATGCTGATCGTGCTGTGCAAGCCCGTGGTCACATGGTCGCGAGTTGATGAGTTATCGCTGCTCACTGATGGCTCTAGGGAGAGCGCTTCATCAGAAACCCGCGCGTCCCGCTTTCACGTTACAGCACATATGACACGGAAGATGATGAAGGAGGTGAGAGGTGCCGAAAACCTCATTCATTGTCGATTTTAAAAATAATAACTATACTTCGTCTCACGTTAGTATGAACTATTGTTAGCCGCGCGTGCTAAAAGCGCGAGATAGTTGCTTCGAATCAAGCCTCGGCGGCTGGACGAACGCTCGTGCAGCGAGTGCTCCAGTCAAGGCAGTCAATGCTAGCCGCTCGCGCTAGCTCAGCATTCGCGGTTAATCCATGCTAAGGTGAGACAAATCAAAAAGTCAAATTGGACGTTTTAGTGATTTATACAGCGTAAGGTTGGTCTGCCAGTAGGGGCGACACTGGTTTACACTGTAGATGAGCAATTTTCCCAGTGCAGTACGACTGCTAACCTGGGGTCTTTAACGTGCTCACGCAGTAGTGATACACGACCGCACGCCGGTACGATGCTCATCCAGATCGAAACGGGCAGGGGTGGGGCTCGAACCCAGGATCCCTGGGTTCTGCAGCGCGAGCTTTCGCTCCACGCGCGTCGAGCTGGGTGTGCGCTTCAGGCGCACACCCAGCAGGTTTTTTGTTCCTTACTTCCTGTTCCTTACTAAGGAACAAAAAAACAGCAGGTTTTTTGTTCCTTACCCAGCTTCAGGCACAAGCAGGTTTTTTGTTCCTTACTTCAGAAAGTTCGAGACACCAACTCCTAAATTATTTAAGCAAAGCACTGAAACTGTCGCACAGCTCCTTTATGTTTGACAGTTTAAAACAGAGAAGAAAGCGAGAACCAAGTTCGGGCAGTGCATACACCGAACACCGGCGAAGTGTCTCATCCGGGACTTCCACTCTTTCTTACGCACCAGCAAGGGAGAAAGCGCCGATAGCCCTTTCGCCTTTTCTCTCTCGACCTCTTTCAGTAAAACGGTCTATAGAAATAGGCGGGGCACATAGGTCCGGTTTCCGAAAAGCCCTCTTAGTGTTCTGCTGCTTTAGTTCGTTGCAGACGCGGCCCGTGCTTTTTGGCTGTAAACTTTCAGAATACGTCCACGCTAATTTTTCGGTCATTGTCACTTTTGTCACCGGGGACCGTGGAATTCTTGTGTTGTGTGTGTCGGACGTGCTTGGACAAAAGCTGCTCCTCGCAGACGACGGGATGTCAGTTGAATGCGCGCAACCTTCTTTCTCGACTGCGTTTTTGGGCTGCCCGAGTCGGATTACGTGTCTGTCAAGAATCACGTAAAATCGCTGTTATTAGTAAGTACGCGGCAAGCATTCTTCTGATAGTAGTTCTGCTTTCCTCTCAATCTTCGCCGTTTTTTGTCTTTTAAGTTATGACTTTTGATTGGCATGAAATCAGTGTTGATTCTAGTTTATAATTTGCTTTTCACTTTGCAGAGAAGTATAACCTTATAAATATGTCGAGAATAAGCTCTGTGTAATGAAAGTGATTGAATAAGCTTCTAGGAGCGTTCGAAAGAAATTTGTTCGTCTGTGTGTCTTATTGATATGCATGAAATGATATGCAACACACTATACAACACAGACTTGCAGGACGTCCGGCTGATACGGAGCAGGCACATTGTAGAGTATTTGTACGATATTGCATGAACACCAAACCGAGTTAAAAACGCTATGACAATACCTTGCGGATATCGAACGGTGGTGCAAAACTAGACATTTGAGCGATATTGGAAGCGACTTTCAGCCGGTTTTGGTACCACACTGCCAAGTATCGCCGTGCTGCTTATGTACGGAGATGATGAGATCTGATCATCGTGTTTGCAACGCTTTTTTTTAATTTATTCTGTAGCGTGAAAGAGCACTTCTGTGGCAGACCAGAGAAATTCCGAACTTCGGCAGGCCTCTGGGCTTTCTTTGGCACTTTTGGCACTTCTTTGGTACTCCAGTGGCTAGCCAGGAAAGAGTCGAAGCTTCCGTTCTTTTAAACTCCAAATTAGGATTTACTTTGCCAGTTATGACTCAAGTCTGGCTCTTACTTTGGCACAACTGTGGCGGACCAGAAAAGAGCCAAACTTTGGCATGTCCGAAATACCCAAATTAGGCGTTGCTTTGGCAGTTATTTATTTATCTGTTTTCATCTATTTATTTATTTATTTATTTGGTGATAGTGCCAGCATTCTGTAGAACGCCCAGGCAAGAGGTGTACAAAAACAATATTCAAAAACAAGCGGAAGCAGTACAAACAAACAGACAGAGCCACTAGTCAACAAAGTGCAAGAGTAAGGCTTCACTAAAAGTCTCTAATGATCTCAAATTTACAACACTTTCAGGAAGATTATTCCACTCACATGTGGTTCTGGGAAAAAAGGATGCTTTGAACAAAGTGGTTCGACACAATGGTTCGACAAGTGTTAATTGGTGTTTGCCTCTCGTGGGTCTTGTTTCGTTAAATGAAGTGTAATCACAGAGACGCAGTCGCAAATTACCTTGTATCATTATATAAAGAAACTTCAGCCGTTTTGTTTTTCTCCGGGTTGCTAAATCACTCAATCTCGATCTTGGGTACAAATCTGAAACGGATGACATAAAAACATATAGGTTGTACACAAACCGCAATGTTTTTTTTTTTTTTTTTGCACAGTCTCTAACATATCAATTGACAGCTTTGTATGAGGGTCCAATAGAATGCATGCATGTTCTAGCATTGGTCTTATGATGGTTCTATAGGCAGTCAGTTTTGTTTCAGACGAACAGAGTTTAATATTTTGTTTCAAAAACCAGAGCTTCCGCATTACTTTACGAGCTATAAACTCGATATGTGCACTCCATGACAAATCAGAGGTAATTAAAACTCCGAGGTATTGATATTGTTTAACAGTCTGGAGTGGTACTCCATTTATAGAATAGGTAAAAAACAAAGGGTTGTTCTTCCCCGTCATGGCCATTTGAACGCACATTTTACAGTTCAGAACCATATTCGATTTTATGCACCATGCATAAAGCAAAGATAGACAATAATTTAATGCTTCTTGATCAGACGGGTTGTTTACCTTAGCAAATAAAACACAATCGTCAGTAAAAAATCGGCTTTGTACATTGGGGTGGTGTATTTTTAAATCGTTAATAAAAATTAAAAACCATTGCGGCCCAAGGACCGAGTTCTGGGGCACGCCCGAGAAAACGGGCGACTCGGGGGGAAAATCAGTCAACACTAACACACTGCGCAAGGTTAGTAAGATAGGAATCGAGCCATCATAATAGGTTCTCGTTACTGATGATGAAGCGTAACTTATGCAGTAGTTTGTCATGGGACGCTCGATCGAATGCTTTCACAAAATCTAAAAAGATAACCTCTGTCTGTCCGCCGATATCAATGACAACCGCAGGTTCGTGTATCGTATGAACAAGTTTTGTTACAATGGAAAAACCCCGGCTGAATCCATACTGTTCGTCCTGAAAAAAACATACTGTCCTCAAAAAATGTTATAAGATGTTTTAATACAAAGTGTTCAAGAGCTTTACTGGCCGTACACAAAAGTGAAACAGGTCTGAAGTTTTCGACGTATTGAATGTCACCCGATTTAAACATTGGTATCAACCTAGCCTTTTTCCATTCATCAGGCACGTCTCCCGTATTGAGACTATGGCAATAAATGAAATGCAAAAACTTCGCCGACGATTCAGCGCATCTAAACAAAAAGCTTTCGGAATGTCGTCAGGAGCGTGGCTCTTCCTAACGTCAAGGTTAAGGAGGGCCGCTAAAACTTCCTCTTCAGTAATGCTGATGTCCGGTATCACTATTCTAAAACTCTGATATCTTGGAACTATTCCCGTTTCCACAGTAAATATAGACGGGAAGTACTCGTTGAAAGCATTTGAAATTAACTGCTTGTGATTTGTTGGGATATTGCACAGTTTCATGTCCGAGAAAGAACATTTCTTTCGTTTCAAAAACCTCCAAAACTTTCGGGGATCACTAGGCAGATAGTTATGCAAGGTGACGTTAAAAAAACGGTGTTTAGCATTTTTAACAGAAGACCTCGACTGTCTGCGCAAAAACGGTATAGACGAAATGTTATTCCCGTTACCAAATTTACAAACTCGCCGTATTTTACGCTTGAAATGTAGAATGTAACATGTAATCCATGGGTTAAACTTTTTCAATCTCCTAATTCGCAATGGAAGGAACTTCTGAATGAAGTGCTGAACTATACCTCTAAACCGTAACCACAATTCATTGGTAGTACTTGTAACAGGATGATACATATTGTAAAAAAGCCAATACCTTTCCTGCAGAACGTCTAAAATATCGACATCATCCGCATTATTAAAGTCACTGTACCGCTTAATTTTGATATACGTTGATAACTGACAAGCCAACGTTAGAGTGCATACTACTAAAGAGTGATCAGAGATACCTTCGACTATTTCGCACTGGGCACCTTGTCGTGCAATCTTAGAGGAGACAAAAACCATGTCAAGAAGGCTTTCACTGGCATTAGTAACACGTGTCGAACTACGAACGACTTGAGTAATATTGCCGCGAGCGCAGCTGACCAAGCAGGCAGCGCGCTCGTGGCCCAACGGTTATCGCGCGTGCCTTCCACGCGGAAAGCTAGGGCTCGATTCCTGGCCGCGGGGACGCATTTTCGTCCTCTCTAACGTGATGTTCTGGTAAATTCGAGAACCATGTTCCTAATTCGAGGTTAAAATGTTCTACGCGTCGAACCTTCTACGCCGACCATTCCAGAAGCCCACGCGTGTATATAAGGAGCTTAGCGTGGCGAGCCAAAGTCAGGTTCGCCTCAGCATCCGATCTTGCTGCTTCGCCGCCTTTGACGCCCGCGACGCTATATTGTTATCTTTCTTTTTCCTTTTATTTTTGGGCACATGTTTGCCCCATTAAACGTTCCGTTTACTTATTCATTCCCCGCCTCATCACTTGTCGTTCGTGACATTTTGGTGGAGGTGCGGGGTATCGCATGCCCGTGCAGAGTTCCCCTCCAAGGGCCCGCAGTGCAAGTCCGACTCCAAGCCTGGTGAGAAGACCACTGTACGAGGAACCTACAACTCGGACCAGCCGCCGCACCAAGGAAGAGGATCCTGAGTACGGTTTGCTGTTGGACAAGCCGAAGCCTAAGAAGACGACGATGGCCGACCAGCCGCAGACCCCCGCCGCTTCTGCCGTCGTCTACCTGCCCGTCGCTCCTCGGACACCGGCTCCCTTCCATGGCAAAAGCCACGAAGACATCGACGACTGGGTCCAACAGTACGAACGAGTGGCCCGTCATAACGGGTGGACACCGGAGCAGTTTCTTCAGAATGCTTAATTCGCCTTCGAAGCAACTGCCCGGAACTGGTTCGAAAACCACGAAGCATCGATCACCTCCTGGGAGCAACTCAAGGCTGAGTTGAGAAGAACATTCACGAACCAACAACGACGAGAACACGCGGAAGAGCTTCTTCAAACCAGGATCCAAGGCCCTAACGAGAGCGTGGTTAGCTTCGTGTTGGATGTCCTGCGACTCAGCAACCGCGCCGATCCTCACGTCTCCGAAGCAAAGAAGCTGACAATCCTGATGCGAGGCGTCAAGGAAAACATCTTCGGCGGCCTTGTGCGAGCCCCGCCTATCACAGTCGAAGGATTCATCACGGAGGCAACAAATATTGAACGTACCCTTCAAGCACGGGCCTCCCATTACCAGCGACTTCCCGTCGTCGTTGCCCCCTCGACTTCCAGCTGCAACCAGCCCGGACCTCCGCGAGATTATCCGGGACGTCGTGCGGGAGGAAACCAGGAAGCTGCTACCTGCTGCCACAAGCCCGGCTATGCCCTCAGTCGCCGAGATTGTCCGGGAAGAACTTCAGCACGCGCTGCAGCCAGAAGTTCTCGCCAGCGCCGCTTCTGAACTACCGAAGCTGAGCTACGCCGCAGCTACCCGACGACCACCGCCCCCAGGTCACCCGTATACAGCGCCAACTCCACGTGAACCTCCAGCGGCGCAGTATTCCCGGCGCCAGGAAGATCGGGGTTACGTCCGCCCAGAACAAGCTGCGCCACGAAGGACCGACGTGTGGAGGACGGCCAATCGACGCCCGTTGTGTTATCATTGCGGTGAAGCCGGCCACATTTACCGTTGATGCCCCTACCGACAACTGGGGCTGCGCGGGTTCCACCCGAACGACCCGCGCCCAAGGTACGACGAACGCCCTCGCGACATCGAGGAGTACCTCCGACACTTGCCCTCCCCAGTGTCGTCTCTCCGCCGTGAAGCCCGCTCCTCATCGCCACGGCGTTCGGCGTCCCCAGCCCCACGATCCCGCCGAGAGAGCCTGTCTCCAATGCGTCGCCGGGAAAACTGAGTGCGGCAACGCCTGGAGGTGACGTTGCCGAAAAGGACGGAAGCAAACAGCCTCCAAGAACGCCGGAGCGCTCCCACTCTCCCGACGCCCCGCATCGCACCGACGTCCCTGCAACGGTGTCCAACAACCTAAACGTTGTTATCGACGGCCACGACGCATCGGCACTCGTTGACACCGGACCAGACTACTCAGTATTGAGTGGGAGGCTCTCTCGCCACCTTCGAAAAGTCACGACGCCGTGGGATGGACCGCAAATACGAACCGCCGGAGGACACCTCATTACACCAGTCGGAAGATGCACTGCTCGCGTCGAGATCCACGGTGAGACGTGCCCTGTGAAATTCGTCATCTGCAAGACTGCTCAAGGGACGTTATTCTCGGAATGGATTTTCTCTCCGAATATGGCGCCGTCATCGACTTCGGAGCAAACCGGTTGAACCTACGAAAACCTGGCCCACCACCGGAGGAACCCAAAGCGACGTCATCTGTGGTCCGAGTCCTCGCAAGCCACGTGAATTTTCCGCCGCGGTCAAGTGTTTTCTTGCCCGTCGGGATCACCGAAGCATTCTACGGCGAAGTTCTGCTCGAGGGGAGGCTCCAGTTGCTTCTAGAAGGAGGAAGAGGCGTCGCAAGAGGAGTAGCTGAACTTCAGGATGGCCGCACTGTGTCCCTTGTGATGAACTTCCGAAACAAAACGCAACACTTCACGAAAGGTGCAGCCGTCGGCCACGTCGAAAGACTCCAAAACTCCGCCGAGATCGCCGTCATTACTGACGAACCCCCTCTACCTCAGCAAGACAGTACGTCAACGGCGCAGCTCGACATTGACCCTAAGCTTCCGTGCCCGAAACGACGGCAGCTGATTGACGTCCTCGCCGAATACCGCGACTGCTTTTCGACGTCGTCGAAGATGCGTCAAACCGCCGTTGCAAAGCACTGCATCGTTACCGAGAACGACGCGCGCCCTGTGCATCGATCTCCATACATTCTCCGTTAAAGAAAGGCAGGTGATCCAGGAGCAAGTTCAAGAGATGCTGAACGACGACATAATCCAACCTTCAAGCAGTCCATGGGCCTCTCCAGTTGTACTGGTTAAGAAGAAGGACGGGACGCTTAGGTTCTGCGTAGACTACCGGCAGCTTAACGCAGTGACGAAGAAGGACGTCTATCCACTCCCCCGCATCGACGAAACGTTAGACCGGCTGCGCCACTCTCGATACTTTTCATCGATGGACCTGAAGAGCGGCTGCTGGCAGATCGAAGTCGACGAACGGGACCGAGAGATGACAGCCTTCGTCACGCCGGATGAAGTGTACGAGTTCAAGGTGATGCCCTTCGGACTATGCACGGCACCAGCAACTTTCCAGCGTGTCATGGACACCGTATTGGCAGGACTGAAGTGGCAGAGCTGTCTCGTCTACCTCGAAGACGTCGTAGTGTTTTCCAGCGACTTCGACGAGCACTTGAGACGACTCGAGCTGCTCTCCGAGCCATACGGATCGCCGGACTCACCCTCAAGCCGTCAAAGTGTCGGTTCGCCTATGACGAACTGAAGTTCCTAGGTCACGTGGCTAGTAACGAAGGCCTTCGCCCATACCCAGAGAAGACTCGCGCCGTCGCAGAATTTCCAGCGCCAGGAGACAAGAAGGCCGTGCGTAGGTTCTTCCGACGAGGCCGGCCGGACTCTTGCAGCCAATTCCTCCGCCACCAGCTCCCTTCCAGCAGATCGGAATGAATCTACTTGGCCCTTTTCCGCCGTCCACGCCGGGAAATCGCTGGATCATCGTCGCCACAGATTATCTCACGCGGTACGCCGAAACGAAAGCCCTTCTTTCCGGAACTGCTGTGGAAGTTGCCAAGTTTTTCATTGAATCCATCGTACTCCGGCACGGCGCTCCCGAAGTTCTAATCTCAGACCGTGGATCCTCGTTCATGGCCCAGCTGACACAAGAAGTCCTTCGACTCAGCCACACCAGCCATCGTCGCACCACAGCGTACTACCCGCAGACCAACGGTCTGACGGAAAGACTCAACAAGACCATCGCCGACATGATTTCCATGTTCGTCGACGTGAAGCACAAGACATGGGACGAGGTGTTGCCGTACGTCACCTTTGCCTAAAACACGGCTGTGCAAGAGACCACCGGGGTTACACCCTTTCAACTGGTTCATGGTCGCAAAGTGACGACAATGCAGGATGCGATGTTACCCCACGAACCGGCTGTCGACGGAAGCGATGACACCCATGTGGTTGCCCAACGGGCAGAAGTCCGTCAGCTCGCCAGACTCCGGATTCAAGCTCATCAACGTATCGACACTGGCCTCTACAACCTTCGTTGTCGGGATGTCCACTTCCAGCCCGGAGACAGGGTGTGGGTGTGCACACCGATCCGCCGCCGTGGTCTCAGCGAGAAACTCCTGAAGCGCTACTTTGGACCTTACAAAGTGCTTCGTCGACTCGGTGATCGTAACTTCGAGGTGATGCCCGACGGAACAAGAACATCATCACGCCGCCCACCACGACCTGAAGTCGCCCACGTCGTGCGCCTGAAGCCGTACTACGCACGATAGGACTGTGGACCTTAGGTGTTCCAAACGACTCTTTAGTTTACCGCCCTTTTTATTTGCTTTGTTTTGTTTTTTGTTGCATCGGGGCGACGCACTCTTTAAAGGGGGGGAGTAATGCCGTGAGCGCAGCTGACCAAGCAGGCAGCGCGGTCGTGGCCCAACAGTTATCGCGCGTGCCTTCCACGCGGAAAGCTAGGGTTCGATTCCTGGCCGCGGTGACGCATTTTTGTCTCTAACGTGATGTTCTGGTAAATTCGAGAACCGTGTTGCTAATTCGAGGTTAGAATGTTCTACGCGTCGAACCTTCTACGCCGACCATTCCAGAAGCCCACGCGTGTATATAAGGGGCTTCGCATGGCGAGCCAAAGTCAGTTTCGCCTCAGCAGTCAATCTTGCTGCTTCGCCGCCTTCGACGCCCTCGACGCTCTGTTGTTATCTTTCTTTTTCCTTTCATTTTTGGGCGCAAGTTCGCCCCATTAAACGTTAAGTTTACTTAGTCATTCGCCGCCTCATCGCTTGTCATTCGTGACAATATTGCACGAAAAAGCAATGTCAACCAACAAATGAGACTGCTGACACTCCAGCAGTGGTTGCATATGATCACAATCAATATCTGGTAAATTAAAGTCACCCGGTAGTAGAGCATGAGTGTAACGATGGTAAGATGCAGATATAAATTCTTGTAGTGCCAGCAGGTGTGATACGTCGGCATGAGGCGGCCGATAAAAAGCACCTACAAGGATTGACATCGTTTAAAAAAGAAGTTTTACCCAAATCATTTCAGCGTCCAAAGTACAGCTCACACTAGAGCATGATATGCTATCACTCACAGTGACAGCCACACCCCGGCCTCTCGAACAACGATCTTTTCGAAAACTTTTGTAACCATCAGGAAATACCTCATTATTCGTCACTTGCTCATTAAGCCATGTTTCTGTGACGATGACCACTTCTCGTTCGTATGTCAGAAAAACGGCCTCTAGCGCCGTTGCTTTGTTTAGCAGACTACGAGCATTCAAATTTAGGAGCCTTAAGGAGAGGATGCTTCATTTGACTGCGGAGGCATACTATCACGGCCTGGGGTGTCACTGGTCGGTTTTAGAATGCCAATAAATGGCCTGAACAACGAGCCCGCGGGCCACAACTCAGCATTTAGAATCTTATCAAAATCATTTTCACCTACTGAAACATGAAAGGAAGAGTAGCTCTCGTGCTTCGTGGTTAACTTCGTACATACACAGAACTGTGGACGAACTGCACTGTTCACAATGTTAGCAACGTCGTCACATGTAGTCGACGGATGCAGACGTGAAACAAAGAGTGCTCCACGCCTAGGAGGCCTAGGAGCAGCAGACAGCTTACTGTTTGCGCCAGTTCCCACAGTAGGCTGAGGCCTGCGCTTGCGTTGAAAGGTAATGAAGCCATCGAAGCCGCTTTGGTTGACCTGTGCAGTCGGGCCGAGCGAAGTTACAGCGGACTCGTTGTCTTGCAGATGTGGTTCATTCGGCTCTCCGGAAGACGGCAAAGCGCCAGAGGGATGGGTAGTGCGGGTGTCACTGTTCACCGATGCGGCCGTTGCCACTCGCCTGAGCACGGAGGTTGTCTTTGCGATTATTTCGCCGACAGAATGTGGGCGTTGCTTTGCAGCGTTGCTGCGTAGGAAGGCCAGGCTGGTTTCTGCAGCAGACTGTTTCGCAGTAATTCCGTGTTCTTTTCAAGATGCACTCGGGGAGAATCATTCTCGCTCTTCAGAGAGCGTACGTCGGTTGTAAGAGTGTCAATTGTTTTGGCACAGAAGATGTACCAGTTGTCGTAGCTCGAGTTATTCGTACGATGTGGGTTCCTGCTGCATCTCCTGCGGCGTCCCGTTGGTCACAGCCAAGTCGTTACTTGGGGGGTCGGTCTCGAGGACTACACTTTCCGGGACGTGCCGCTTCGTACAAGCGGAACACTTGAACGTGCTGACTCCCTTGGCAACAAGGAGATCGTAGTCTTCATTCCTGACGCCAACACACAAGAAGTGAAACGTCCATGAGCAAGGACGAGAGCAGACGATGAACGGCTGGCGCATGATGGGGGTGGAGCAGGACCCGCACACGTCCTTTCCGTGCGCCATCATGCGCAGTTATGGCTCCAGTATGGCACTTCGTCTCTCCTGTGGCGGACGAGAGAAAAGCTAAACTTTGGCATGCCTTAGGATCGCCAATTTTTTTTCTTCTCATTTTTTTCATTTCTTTTCTTCACTGAAGCACATCACGGATTTTGTAAAGAGCAATTTTTTAGACTTCGCCAAGGCATTCGATAAGGTGTCACGAGATATTACTGCTAGAACTTTCAAAACTTAACTTTGACCCTAACGTTCTCCCATAGATTTGGTATGTTCTGAATACCTGTTTGCAATGTGTAACAATCAAAAACAAAAACTCTCCACCTTTCTCTGTGACGTCTGGAGTTCCTCAAGGGTTTTTTAGGGCAATACTGTTTTTAATTTATATTAAAGATCTTCCCACTGACGTGTCTTCACCCGTTTGTCTCTTCGCCGATGAATGTGTATTTTGGACTGAACTCTGTCATGATGCTAACCTGTCTGCAGTTCAGTCTGATATTACTTCTGTATCTCGTTGGTGTGAATTATGGCTAATGAAAGTAAACACTAGTAAATGTAAACATATAAGAGTGTCCCGCAAACTTAACTACCATTCCTGTTACCACCTCGATGGAAACGTTTAGAGCAAGTGGCAACGTACAAGTACCGTGGTGTTCACTTAGCAAATAACATTTCATGGAAACCCCACATTCAGTATATCACTATCGGTGCTAACTGCATGCTGGGATTCTTAAAAAAAGCAAATTCTCATTTGTACCTATTGCATTAAAATTGATCCTTTGCGAAACATTATTCAGGCCTGCATTGGAATATGCAGCCAGCATCTGGGATCCCGGTCACGATACTCTAATCACTGTATTGGAATTGATTCAGAATAGGTCAGCCCGTTTTATTCTTTCCAACTACCATCATACTGCTAGTGTCACATGAATGAAAAACAGTTTATGTTTACCACCTCTCCTCTTGCGCCATAAAGGTTCGCGCCTATGTCTATTTCATAAAATATATTGTCATAATTCTTTCCTACGCACTCAGTTGATTACTCCCACCTTTTACATTTCATCCCGTACTGACCATCGGCATAAAGTTGGAGGTTCCAAGCTAATTTACCACAACATTTCTATCTTGTTTTTACCCCGTCCAGCCGAGGAATGGAACCACCTCCCTGGGGTGATTGATACTACACCTGATACTAAACTGTTTAGAAATTCCATCACTTGCTATCTTAGAAGTGACCCATGACCTGTGTTTTTTTTGTGTATATTTAATAATGTTGGTTTCTTACTGTTTTACAATCTTTGTTTTCATGTATGTTTTCTCCCCCTGTAATGCCTTCGAGCCCTGACGTTACTTTAAATAAATAAATAAATAAACTGAGGCTATAGTTAGGCAACGTACTTTGGCACTGATGAACACCATGGAGTAACGTAACTGGGCCAAAGTTGGTCTCATACATTTGCCAGACCTTTGACCAAGTCGGGCATTTCTGTGTCGTGCTACCTGGGGGCGGATTTATTTAACATGAACTCTAATTTAGCACTAAGATAATTTTGATGTAGATGCCAAATTATACTGGAGTATTGAAGGTTTGAGTGAATTAATATTTTATATGCGAGTAAGCTTATCTCAGAAGGTTCAAGATCCTAATAATTTGATTGAGCTAGTAATTAGGTTATCAATATGGTAATTTCATGATAGTTTTCACTGATATGAACGTCGATATACTCTTAGACTGAGCCATATTTTAGTCGCTGCTTCAGTAACGCATATTGAACGAATTGTTTGTTCGATAAAACAGTCATTTGTTTGCATTTTCAAGTTAAATGTTTATTTGCCGGCTAGAGCACCAGGATGTTATGGAGTCAAGGTCGTTTTGAAGAATGCAATGTTATTTTGGTGTATTAATTTCTGTAAATAACGCAGTCAACTGCAAATGGTCGAATGCTAGATTTGATTGATGATGGAGCATCATTAATATAGACTAAAAGTGTAGGGTGCCAAGAATGCTACCTTGAGGAACACCTGAGGTTACCGGTAGGGACGTAGAACAATAATTATTTATCGAAACTGACTACTGTCTGCTGGTTAGGAATGATGTTATCTATCTGACGACTAATGGGTTAATCTGGAGATGAGAGAGTTTCCGGTATAGGCGGTGGTGAGGAACAGTACCAAATGCCTTGGTGAAATGCATGAATATAATGTCAGATTGTACTGAGCTATGAACGTCAAAATGAAGATCTGTGATGGGAACTCGAATAGCTGTCTAGTGCGAGGGTGTTTTTTTCTGAAACGGTGCAGGTCGGGAAAGAAGAATTTACATTCGTCCTGGAATGAGATATGAGTACAAAGAACATGTTCCATGAGTTTATAAGATACACAAATAATGAAGATAGGACGGCAGTTGAGTCAATTTGATTTGATACCCGATTTAATACACGGGTTTAAACACGCAAAACGCCAGTCGGATGGTAGTTCACTAGAATGTAGGCTTTGGTTAAAAAAATAACAACATGCGATTATTTTTGATACTGAACGCTTTATTAGTTTGAGAAATTTGGCAGATATTTTATCTTTTCCTGAGGAAGTGTTCCTGGGCAAGATGTAGATTAGTTTGAAAATTCTTTCGGGACTAAATAAAACAGGGGCATTTATTTTTTGATAAGACGGACAGTACGTGGGAAGGGTGAAGAATTCGCTAGTGAGGACGTAAAAAAAAATGAATTTAAAATATTTGCTGTTGCTCATCATTGAAAAGTTCGTCACGTTCATTTAGAAAAGCAGGGCTGTGTCGAGGGCCTTTTGGGTTAACTATCTACCCAAAACCTTTTGGGATCAGTAAGGAAAATGTGCAGTAAGGTTACCGAAAAAAAATTCGTGTTGCTTTCTTTATTTTAGAACCGCATAATCATGAGCAAGAGTCGTATAATGCGCGAACTTCCAAAGTATTCGCTTTTCCTGTTGGAAAATAACCTAAAATAACCTGTTCTTTTTATTTCACATTCAATTTAGACTGTTCATAAACTAGGGAGACGCATGTTCAGATCAAACCAAGGTTTTAGAATTTCGATTGAATAAATCTTTATTTAAAGAGCGTCAGGTGCAGATGTTTAAGCACCCTTCGGGTGGTGGGCATCCTTAGTCCTGGATACCCTGGCCGCGGCTCGCTGTCAGGGCCCTCGTCACCAGGCCATGCTGAATACCAGAGTCCGGGCTGGTCAGGCAGGCCAGCCACTGCTCGTGGGATGGGGTGGAATAGGAATGAGGTCCTTTTTTGGCATTGCCATACCTGGTGGTAGGGGTGCGGGAGAAAGATAGATATTATAGGTAGCGATGTGTTTAACAGGTAGATGGCGTGAAGAAGGGTGCTGTGAAGATATGTTTTGGTCTGCAGTCCGGAGGGTGCTGGCTTCATTTCTCAAAGGTTTGTAGTGGTAGTATGAATGTGTTTCTAATCAAAATTAAATTTTCCCTTGTGGACCTTTTATTACTAGATAGATAATAATATATTTCAAAGTTCACTATAGGCGATATCACGCATACAATTTCGGTGCGTGAAAAGGCGAATATGTTACTCGATATATTTATGGAGCGGTTTATTTGTTGCGATGTCTCAATTTTAATCATACCATGGTCGCTGATATTCTCCAAAACAGTGACAGACGTGATGCATTCAGAATTTGTAGTAAGGAATAAGTCCAATATGAAATTATTGCGTGTTGGTATGGCGACCATTTGTTGGAGGCTGTACACAGTAGTTATTGAAAGGAAATCCGTACACTGCCAAAAATTCGCACACTCAGGAATAGGTGTAAAAGTTCACCAATTTATGTCGTGTTAGTTCAAGTCGCCAGCAAGAAAGCAGCTGTGATTAGGACAATGTTTAGTTGCAGTGCTAAGTACATGATACCAAAAATTATTAAATATGGTGTGATTAAGATGAGCTGGGTGATAGCATACCCCAACTAGGACACTGCGGAAATCAACTTTAATACTAATCCACAAAGTTTCAATATCAGAAGGGCATTCTATTTTAGAGCACAAGATATGCTTTTTTACATCGATAATGACACCAAGGGTGGTTTCGGTTTCGCCCTGTTCCTATTTAAACCTTCCCGTTGGCACCTTCCCGTTCCGACCCAGTTCAAAACGAACTTCTCGTTTCATATTTTCCCATTTCGCCCTATCCAAAAACGACCTTCCCGCTTCGACCACTGCTCATTATCAGTTGGTTCGATCCAAGCGTTGAATGCCGGTCCTCCTTGGTGACCTTATTGCGCCCGCTCCCGAAACAATCTTGTAGATTTGATTACCAGCAGTTACTTTCTGCACGCTTTTCTGATGTTTTTGTGCCTACAGTGCTGCAAACTAGCAGAGCAGTTATCGCTGTCACACCGGCGCAGGATGACGTTCGTGCCAGAGTATTTTATGCCACCCGGACGAATGGCCATTTTTCCACTCAACAGTGAAAGCATCATGAAAACCGAGGACCACGGACCAACAACGACATAGAGTCCTGCCACCATAAGATATAAACGCGGTGTAAAGGAGGGCTCACCCGAACATTCACAGCTTCATCGATATGATCAAACGGGATGAGGCTTTGTCAAGTGTACCTTTGTAGCACCTTGCAAATTGTGGTGGCGTTCGTGCCAGGGGGCACAGGTGGGTCAACAAGGACCGGAAATGATTAGAATTGGTGTGTCGCCGGTCTAATGGCACGATTTCCTTATTTGACTTTTTCAACAAGGCGGAGGCATTTTCTGGTTTATAATTTTTCTCCTGTGAGCGAGAGTTCAGTGTTTGAAATTGTACACAAAAAAGTCGCCGCCATACGCTTGCCGACCTGTCTGATTTATCGCTCTCAAAAATATCTTGTTCGCATTTGGGAAGATTTAGAAAACCGAACGCAAGCACTTTGGGTACCCTAAAATAGCGTCGCGATGTAAAGGCTTTGGCGATGCTATTGTTAGCTTGCCCAAAGTGTTTGCGCACGTTATTCTAAGACTCTCTTATTGTACGGAGCGGGACACTACACTAGCTCGAATAAACGTTCTTTTTTTATATTTATCTCATGGTATTAAAAGGCTGTCATCAAAACTATTAGTTTCTTTGGAACTGCTCATCTGGGCCACAATCCTAAGTGGTAAAATTTGGTGCCTACTAACACCATTTCGAAGTAAATTTGAAAATAAATGGCAAGGCCGCGTTCGCTAGATCAGTGTCCCGCAGTGTAGATAGTCCGTTTGGCGGTTACACGTTTTGGGGACCATATTCAAAAAAAAGTTCGAAGCAGCTAAGTAGATATAATTTACGTTGAAGCTTGTCTGAAATGGTTGTATATTTTAAGAATGCGTTGGCATGTAAAGCCACTTCAGAACACATTCTTAAACAAAAAAGGTGCGCAGACGAGGGTTATAACAAAGGAGACTTTTTACGAAGAGGTTGCGATGTGCATGGCCTTATGCAAATATGTTGAAACGGGACGCGTTTAAGTTTCGAAAACGGATTCAAATAAGAAGGGCGTTTAGGGAATGGGTCGAAAACAAGACAAATTCAAAAGGGAAGGGCGTCTAGGGAATGGGTCGAAACAGAACAAATTTAAACGGGAATGGCGTTTAGGGAGTGGGTCGAAAAGGGACGGGTTCAAATGGGAAGGTCGTTTCGGGAACGGGTCGGAACGGGAGGGGTTCAAACGGGAATGGGTTGTTTCGGGTTACACCCGACAGCACCACCCCTAACGAGCTGTCTGTCTTTCCGGTAAATATATCATAAGTGGTTTAAAATCAGTTCTTCATTGCTTACGTCGGGAGTTAGCCAGGTTTCGCTTCCAGGACTAACATCTCGCTCGCTAGAGAGAGTGATGCTTTCCAGTTCATCTTGTTTTGATAAGATGCTTCTAAAGTTTTCTACAGCAAAGGCGAGATTAGCAGGGCCAGTGCCATTAATGTACATTTCGTTTTCGAAGCGATTAAATTATATGTGGTTTGCTGCGCGTCAATCATTTGGTACGATGTTTTCGTGACTCGTATTGAGCGAGACAACTCAGTCACTGTCAGAATCGTGAAAGTATGTTTGTGTTGCGAGACGTCGTTTTTTGTAGTTCATTTGTATCTCGTCTTGATTTTCTGAATTGTTCTGCAAAGTCCCATAGCTTTTCCGCGCAAATCGCCTTTTATCAGAGAAACCCTTGGAAATTCGAATTTTAGTTGTGACGTTCTTTAACTTGAAAATATTAGGAAGCACTTCCTGTTTGCTTTAAAAGAGAATAAATTTTACGTTTATTAGTTTGAACCTGGACGTGTTTGGCCTAATCTGTGGGCCCTATTGATTTCGCCGAAATCTATTCCAAAAATTTCTTTTGCACAACCATGATGACAACTTTAGCGTCATTTCATGTCTTTCTTTCAACAGCAGGGAACCCTTTAAGATTCGGCTCTTTCGCCGCATTTTATTTTCTATGTCGTCAACAGTGTTACTCATTTCGGCTCCAAAATCTATTGAGTCAGATTTTATGTCATTCACCACTCTTTTCACAGTGGTTAAATCATCCTGGATTGGTGGTTCCCGTTTGGACCCAGTTCCATCTCAACCTTCCCGTTTTTACTTTCCCGTTTCGACGCGGCTCAAAACGACCTTCTCGTTTCATCTTTTCCCATTTCGCCCTATCCCGGAACAACCTTTCCGCTTTGACCACTTTTGGTTATCATTTGGGTCGGTCCATGCGTCCAATGTCTGTCCAGCTTGGAGATCTCATTTGTCCTGTCCCGAAACAACCTCAGAGATTTGATCGCCAACAGTCACTTTTTGCACGCGTTTTTGTTGTTTGTGGTGCCTGCGGTGCTGCGGACGAGCATTGCAGTTACCGCAGTCACCGGCGCGGGATGTCTTCGCTCGTGGTTGACTCTTTTGGTGGCAGCCGATGAATGGCCATTTTTTTATTTACCGGAGGAACGGCCACGGAAACCGAGGACCACGGACCAAAAACAACATGGAGTCCTGCACCGTAAGATAAACGCGGTGTCTGCCAGGGCTCTCCCGAAAAATTACAGCTTCGTCGATCTGATCTAATGGGATGAGGTCTTGACTAGGATATCTTTTCAGCAGCTTGCAAACGGTGGTGCCGTGCGGGCCAGGGGGCATAGGTGGGTCAACAAGGACCACAAGCAATCCGACTTGGAGTGTCGCCTTTTTTGATGGCACGATTTCCCTGTTCGACTAGGCGAAGGCATTTTCTGATCTATTATGTTTTCTTGTGCGCGCGAGGGTTCAGTATTTGAAATTGTAAATAAATAAAGTCAAAATCGTACGCCTGTCATAACTGTCTGATTTATCACTCTCCAAAATATCTAGTTCACTATTAGGGAGTTTTAGAATGGCGCACGCAAACACATTGGGTACTTTAAAAATCACGTAGTGATAAAAAAAAAAAATTTTATGGCGACGCCGATTTTAGTTTCCCCAAAGTATTTGAGTACTTTATTCTGAGACTCCCTTATTGTACAGGGCGCGACACTCTTAGCACGAACAAGCGATCGTCCGTTTTTTTTCTGTTTATTTCATAGACTCAAAAGACAGCCATCATAACTATTAGTGGCTTTGGAAGTGCTTATCTGAGCCACTAACATAAACGGTAAACTTTTCGGCTTACTTATACCAATTCGAAGTAATTTTTTTTAACCAACAACGTCGTGGTTAGGATAACAGTAACAGGGTTTACATGGATGCGATCGTTGCCTATCGAATGGAGCAGGGACAAATCACACGCACCTTGTCTCGTTACTTCTTCCTCTCCTACCCTAATCAAAATAGTCAAATCTCGAATCGATTCACTATTGGTCGCATCCATGTAAATGCAGCGGTGTTGCGCAGTGTTCATAGTCCATTTCGCGGCTGCATGTTTTAAAGACCATCTTGAAAAAAAAGAAAACATTTTGAGTGGTTGAAGTAGGAATATATTACGTTGAAGCTCGTCTAAAAGGGTTGTATATTTTAAGAATACGTTGAAATGCAAAAATATTTCTGAAGATATTCTTAAGCAGAAAACGCGTGTAGACCAAGGTTAGAACGATTGAAACTTTTCGCTGAGAGATTGAGATGTGGAGTGCCTTCTACAAATGTGATTAAACAGACGGGTTCAATCGCAAAGGGTGTTTTGGGCACGGGTTCAAATTAGAAGGACCTTTCGAGAACGGGTTGAAACGGGACGGATTCAAATGGAAGGGCGTTTACGGAATGGGTCAAAACAAGACGGGTTAAAACGGGAAGGTCGTTTAGCGAATGAGTCGAAACGGGACGGTAAAGTGGTAATTTGAGCACTTACCTACACACTGTCGCTCCTGCCAGTGCACACCGACTTTTGGTGAAACATCTGTTGTGGGGAGATTTCAAGACCGGACTACTCGAGAGATATTCGAGGCTTTTCAAATTCAAAAACTAGGACAGCAATGCGTCAGCCAACCGTCCCTGTCACTGAGTGCTAAGGAGGTGTCTTTTTTGGTCAATGCGTATGCGCAGTAACTTTGGCCGGCCAAGAGTGTAACTACCGTTTTCTAATTTTTCCATTTATTTTCTAGCTTTTGTCATTTCTTTCCTTTTTTCTTTTTTTCAAGATTATAGATTTAGTCTGTACATATTTTTTTTCCTTTTCTTCTTCCTTTTCTTTTATCCTGGGTTCACTTCACGTGGGGTTCAATTTTCGTGACTTCTTTTTCCTTCTTTTTAAATAAATCAGTTGGGAGTCAGCGCTCTTTCGTTCTACTGTCCTTTTCTCTTCCGCCGACGTTTTGTGCGCTGTTTATTTTTAGTTAGAAACGGGACGGGTTCAACCGAGAACGTAGTTTAGGGAATGGGTCAAAATGGAACGGGTTCAAACGGGAATGGGTTGTTTCGGGATACACCCTCCTGGATAGCTGTGATTTCGTGCAGTTACACTTCAAGTTTAGAGACTAGTGCCCCGAGGGCAGTGATGCCACTGTTTATTTGGTCTAGCTATGCAGAATGTTTTTTCTTCTGATTTGCGTAGGAAGTTTCAATGAGACTGTCAACTGGTTTTTGCAGTTTATATATTTTTTCGGCATTCGTTTGGGGTCCGAGGTTGATCTAAACATCTCCAGCAGTAGCTAGAAGCATAAACAAAACGACAGCCATCGTTATCAACTTCATACACCTAAACACATCTTTAACAAGAAGGTGGAGGCACTTCGTTTGAGTTGTCGAAATTGCCCTTTTTCTAGGTAAAAATCTTGAATGCGTGCTTTGTAGGCAGCGACGTCGACTGCAACGATCCACAGCCAATTCAAGTGAAAACTAGGTTCGAGCATGGGTACCCTGGTGCTCTGGCGGAACAAGTTTCGATGGTGTTAGAGGGAGCGGTTCTAGGACGTTAATAACGTGATGTTCCCTGCGGCGCTTACTTTTACAGGCAACTGCTGGGCATACGTGCGCAGCCCGTTGCTCGGTCCCGAGGTTTCTTTTTGGGTGAGTCAAGCAGGTGTCGGCGTTGTTATCTTCGGGAAGACAAAGGCGTTGTTCACCGATGTCGAGATGCCCAGCAGTCTGTTCGCTTCTAACCTTGCAACGGTTTTCGACGGTTCTGAGCCGTGAATTCACGATCGTGACATCTTTTATGGCAGAACTAATAAATGCCGGCCCTTTTTGTTAATTGCATATTAGCCAAAGTAATAGGGATCACAAATTAATGACATTTTGAGGCATCAACCTCCAATTTAGCAACAAATGACATAAAGTTTTGCAAACAATTTGCTGCCTTGATTATCTTCGTTCCTGAAACTATAGGTGTTTCAGCAAGATTCCCAGCTCGACGATGGCTCCCAGGTCGCGAACTGAAAAAAGTTGCGAAACACAATTAAAAATCTAAGCTTTGGTAATAATATATCCAAAGGTGTTATACATTTCGGAGAAAGAACAAAATAAGAAATTAGGATTACGGGCTAAAACAGCAAATGAGTTTTTTTTTTTTTTTTTGTTAACCATTTAGATCCGGTAGGTGGTTAATGCACAGTGAACGTCATGTCTTGTGAGCAAAGAAAACAACAGACAATTAAAATATCGGTTACCGGAAAAATATATCTGCCTTCCGTTGGTCGAAAGAACATTTCAGGCATGACAGAGATAAAATATATTAGGAATTGGTAACTGCTTTCATGTACTAAAATTCTCCAGAGAAGTAAAAAAAGAAGGTTAAGCACAAGCTCAGTACGATGATGCTCCATAGCGGTCTTGGTGCCACTGATTCAAAACGACTCTTTGAAAGCTTCAAAGATTTGAATGGACCGTGATGGTAAGTGGACATGGCAACGCAGACCACACAACCGATCACCTTGCGAGGTTTGGTTCTCTGTGTGGATGTATTGGTTTGTGTCCCTCTAGAAGGCAGGGAAGGCTATGCCGCTACGTTCCAATCGTCCAGTGACTTTAGTTCTAGCCGAATACGGGTGTAGCGACTTCTAGATATTCATTTAAAGGAATCCACCAATCGGAAAAGTGCTCTAGCAAATACTCATTTTTAATGAGCGAAGCCAAAGACGTCCGCGAGGGTCGTGTTTTTTTATCATTAATCTGTTGTTAAAGCACTGTTCAAGATGACCGTTCCACGATTTAAGCTTCCGCTCCGCTTCCGCTTCCGTTAAAAAGAAATAGGAGAAAAAGCTTTTTGACTTGAGCCGGGTTAGGAAAACGCAGTTAAAATTTTATTTCGGTTCAATTCACTTTATGTGGCGTATTTTTTAATCCGACGCATAAAATATCTTAGCTGAATCGCACGCTCGCCAGTTTTCTTTTTGCAGTGGAGTCTGAATCCGTAAACACTGAAAGTACATTAATCACGTTGTACATTGTGATTGAGGTAATATAATTTTCGGAGACTGTAAATGGTGCAGATAGCAGGCATAGACAGAGCGTGCTTAATGTATTTGCTTTCAAGTGACGGTACGAGCTTCCGCTAGCAACGTGCAAAAAAGTTCTAATATCCGTGGAAAGATGAATCCAAGGCGAGCATTAGCCGATCAGACAGTTGTAAGGCAAGGAGAGCTTTATTACTACTTTTTGCAAGACGCTTTGCTATGGACATGCACCCCGATATATATCTTGAACTGTTCATGATGAGTCCATTTCAGACATCGTGGATTTACCATTGATTAGATTCACACGCGACAGAGGTGTCGGGTAAACATGCGCCCTTGAGTAGAGGGTGCGGTATAATTTGCATAGTGTCTCACATGTTCACAATAAAATAGTGCATTCGTTTGCATTTTGAAATGTCTCCTGGGCTCAATTATTACTTCATTACAATCGTGTTGCTTTTAGAGCGCAGCTCTTAGGCGCCCGTTTCCGGCTTGAGCGGCGTCGCCGTCGCCGTCAGCATCACCGTCAGCACCGCCGTTGGAATCGCCGTCGGCGTAACCACGCGGTGCATTATCTGTGATGTGAGGTGCATTATGTGATTATGTGATGTGGCAGAAAGGTTGGCTCATGTGTAGATTGCTGCCTTACGTGATTACTTTTTATGTCTTCGGTAATAAAACCTTTAGTTGCGAGTCAGCGCCTGTCCCGTCCTATTTCTCCCTTCCTTCAAGTCTTTGTCGTTGTGCGCTCTTTTACCTACATTATGTTTAGCATTAGGAGACACGTGACGTCACTAGTGACGTTACTTACGATGATATCGACATCGACATTGTGATGACGTCATCAGTGACGTCACGTGACCCCCATGAGGTCACGTGACCCCCGTTAGGTCACGTGACCCCAGTGACGTCACGTGGCCCTAACGTGACCCCCGTGAGGTCACGTGCCCTCCAGTGACGTCACGCGACCCCCGTGAGGTCACGTGGCCCCGGTGGCGACACGTGACACCCGTGAAGTCACGTGTCTCTATGAGGTCACGTGGGTCGCGCGACGTCACGAAAGTCACGGGAACGGCGACGACGACGGCGACGGAGACGCCGACGCCGCTCGGAGGAACGACTAGCAGGCGGGCTGAGGAGGTGAGGAGGAGTTAGGAGGGGTATACCCTCCCCTCAGTACCCTTCAATCCTCCTCCTCAAGAGCTGCGCTCTAATTCGACGTTACACGGAGTTGTAAACGGCTCTCATTTTTTGGTGTTGAATTTTGTGGCACCTTCATAACAAGTCCAGTGATTACAACATGTTGACGTGTGGTCTGATAATTTATAGTGATTTTCAGGCCTGTCACAGCCGTGTAAGCATTCATTTTGAAAGATCCCCCCCACAGCTTTACACGTAAACACGTGTAAAGGAAAAAGGCACAAACTCCTCTGGCGTGTGGGTGAAGGCGCCTATGAGGACCATCAGATTTAGTTCCCAGACTCTTCGCGCTCTGTTCCTCTATGAAGGTACGCGCCACTGACTGTCCCAGCGTAGTGGCCTTGAGCAATAAACAGGCTCCGCGCTTCGAGGACCAACGGGTAAGATGCGCCACTTACGGACAAAACAGGCTTCGTTATTAAGGTTATAGTTAGAGATCCATGTTTTCGGATAAATCCGAAAAACTCCGAAAAACCCCCGCCACGGTAAAATTTTGGACAATGCGGATTTATTTGAGAAACTCCAAATTTTAATGCGCCGATTCTCCCCCCCGCCCCCTCTCCGTATTAACTAAATAAAGACGGTACTTCACAATTAAGTTTGATCAACGCTCAGGGTTAATGGTCCCGGCAAATTGACACCACAGTTATCTTTCAAATCTCGGATCATTGAGAGAAGGTGTCTTACCGTTTATCTCGCCAAGCTTCAGGACATGCCGCTGTTTTTTCGTGTCACAACAAAAGCCTTCTTATTGGTTTCCAGTTTTGGCTATACTATTCGTGTTTTCAGCGGAAGAGGTGTTTTTGTAACAGTTAAGGCCTGTTCGTTCTCTTGAAACCGAGTACGACCGAGAGATACGAGAACTGTTGAAACCTCTTAAAATATTTTAGGACGAGAGAACACACTGGCACTCTGGCGCCATTCATGCGGGGACCCTGGAACTGCATTTTACAAGGGAGCAGGTTTTGCGGGATTTCCGAGGTCAAATGTGCGTGATACCTACAAGAAAGGCTCATTTATAACGTTATATATACGCGGGACCACCAAGTTTCCACTGCTACCCTACAGATGGCCCCAGTGTGTCCTCTCGTCCTAAGAGATATTAAGAGGTTCCAATGCACCCAGTTCTAAGAGGTCGCAAGTGTGTGAACGGGCCTTTAAAGCTATGGACAGTTAAAGCTATGGATTGCATAAAATTGGAAGAGGGGCACTTGAAACTTCCCTTTTACATCCTTCACCACTCCACCTCGCGCGGCTGCGGGGTAGCATGGAATCGTATGGGATGAATAAGTGCTTTCGAGCGAGTCCCTCCAGGAGTGAATTTGTAATGTATCAACTTTTATCGAAGCCCCAAATGCGTGCAACTTTTGGCGTGGGAAGAATTATAGTATTGCCGATGGCAATGGTGCCAACACCAAATTCAGATGAGGAAGTGTCAATTGATATTAGCGCGTTTTATTTTTTTTTATCTAGCACACGTTTACACACCGATATTATTAATTTATTTTTCATAAGAAACACTACGAAATTAAGATCCGAATTTGGGAGAGTTTGGAATCAAACAAAGAATTAATCAACTCCGAATTTTCGGAAAAGAAATAAACACCGAAAATCATCCTCCGAATTTAACGAAAAATAAACTTCCAAAACACGGAATCTGAACTATAGTGTAAAGAGGTCGGTCAGCGGCGCTACTAGGAGGGTCATGGAATCACTTCAATTTTGTTGACTGCCGGTGCTGCTGCTGTTTAGTAAATATTGGGATCATAATATCAGGTACCTATTCTTCTGTGTATTTTAGTGCCGCAAATTACAATCCTACGGCTTCTATGACGTACCTTTAGCTGCAGCAAACTTCGGATTAGAAACTCCGATGACTTCTCCAACACCACCAGGCTTCACAGCGTACAGGAACGCCGGAGTGACTCTTATATCAGGTTCGTCCATTTTTAAAATTTTAATCAAAATGTAGGTAAATTCATAAAAGCTGGTATTGGTGGCAGGATGTAACAACTACTAATATTGGTTGCTATTAGCAAAGATGGAAGCTCAATATTGGCTAGGAGAATAGAATCAATACAAGACAATATTAGGCACTTTCATGCTGCCAATATAGACTAGAAGAGTGGAACCAATATAGGGCAACATTGTGGAAGTTCGTGTTGCCAATATTGGCAAGGAAATGTGTAAAAAATTCGGCTAATATTGGGGCAGTTTGGGTAGCCAATATTGGTAAGAAAATATGCATCAATATTTGTTAACATCGAGCAAATACGCCTTGTCAATATTGGCTAGAAATGTGTACCACTATTGGTCAAGATTGGGGAAGTTCGTGTAGCCAATACTGGCTAGACAATGTGTACCAAATTGGCTAATATTGCGGCAGTTCGTGCAGCCAATATTGGTAAAAACAATATGCACCGATATAAGTTAATGTTGGAGATTATTGTGTAACAAATATTATATATAAAATGTGCACCAATATTAGTCAATATCGGGTTCACAGGAAAGGCTAATATGGACCGAAAGAATTAACCACTATATAGCGCCGCGTTGCGCTTGCCTGTATCGACCAATACTGATAGCATTGTTTACCAAAATGGGGCCAACATATGACCAATATTAGTGTGCTGTCTGGGAGTATTACCAGGGGAAGAAATAGGACGAACTGTATGGATTCAATAGCGACTCGATTCCCAAGGCAAACATACCTTTCTCAATCGTACGCTTTCGTGCATAGGTAAGACACGTCATCACACATTGGGTTTTTTTGCTGGGGCTAACAGAAAACAAAGCTTTACTCTAAAAATTAGCTCCCCATTCGCTTGTTTTAGCAAAAATATGGTTTAGCAAAAATATGTTTTAGCAAAAAAAAGCTTTCACCATGCTCTTTACTAACACCCTCAAACTTGTTGTTCACGAGTTAATGACGTCACGACAGGTCACCATAGGAGGGCGCCACCAGAACATCTCGCCGCCAATAGGAGATATTCACTGGACGCCATATTTGAGGGCGATGTTTAGAGCGCATGCCTAGAACGAGCTCACATTAATAGCCTGCTAAGACCGGCAACCTTGATGGTGCTAAATGCACGCTCCAAAAGGACTGCGGAAGCTCGCCGTCAGCACGCGCTCAGCAGCCGTGCACACAAATATGGCCGCCAGTGAATACTCCCTATAGGCGAAACGCGGTGAGGTCACGCCATCTGGTTGATTTAGTACTGCAAGTTGGCCCCTGTAGTCCTGCGATGTCTGGTCGACAACGTATTTTAGGTTTACAGTGGTAGCTGTAAAAAAAGCGTTTGCAAAATTGCATATACCTAACAAAAAAGAGAAAAAACAAATACACATCCCGCAGTCAACTGCTGGTCCATTGCGTGTGAAGAAGCCGCTTTACCACAGAGCTACGCCACAAGCAGTTCGTGTTGACAATCCATTTTATATACTTTTATGTTCTTTTATCCAATTGACTGTGGAAGCCTCTAAAAGCTAACGCGTGATTCACTGAAACGTGTTTACCCAGCCCCAACCACCCCCCCCCCCCCGTAAACCAGGCGAGAAGCAAAAAGTTTCGGGTCTTGCGTATAGTCATTTCCGGTCACTGTGCACGGCGCCGTGCGCACAGCATTAATAAATGAAGTTATGCACTGTTTCCGCTCTACGACTTTTTTGAAGAACACTTCTCACCCGCTTTTAAGCGCCCCTTTAATGTATGCATTTTCGCATTTTCGTAGGCGCCGTAATTGCGATCGTGTACGTCGTGAGCGCGACCGACTGGTTTGAGCTGACGAGCTCACACTCCCGCTGAAAGTAATTTTTATATCTAACAGGTAGTAAAGTCAAGAAAGGACAGCTATAAAAACGTAAATAAAAGCTGAAAAGGTTCTCAAGAAACAAAACAAAAAAATAAACAGTTAGTGCTGAGTTCAAGAGTATGTTTATCCCATGAATCTGCATATCACGCTCGTTTTTCCCGATGACGTAACTAAACGCGAGAAAATACGAAAAACCTCCGACCGGTCGTTAATTCTTAAAATGATCTTTCGGCGGCCAAGCGCGCGTCGCTCCTGTTGGCAGTATGTGCAGTTACAAGCTTCACTGATACCGGTCGTCACATCTTGTTCTCAACCGTTTTGAAAATAGCAAGAGTGCGCGTGTATTGCTTTGATAGGTGCTGAAGATGTGCGAGAGCAGAGATTTGTTTAAACTGACTTTACGACGTAACGTTTCCGGTAGGAGGGGCTGTAGTGGTACTCGGAAAATGAAAGATAATTTCGATATTCGTTATACTGGAGGCAAAGACGCTTTAAGTGTTTTTACTCCAGTGCAGAACCGCTTCAGTTCATTTTAAAATGTCGCAACAAATTGTTTATTCGTTCCACACTATACTCGGCGTTAACTCTTCTGCGCTGCTTTGTCAAAGTTAGCTGAGCTTTCACAGAGCTTCCACTCTGCCAAAACTAGTTGTGCCAGCGCATGCAAATGAGGCACAAAAACAAACGAAAAACCGAGCCATCCGCTCTCGCAGAAGAGCGAAACTGCTGCACAGTGGAAGCTACGCTTGCCTTAACAATGTGTTGCACAAAAACGTTGACGCAGATTCTATTATAAATTTCTAGCGAATCTTATTGGTATTATCACAATGCTCAGCGATAACAGAATTTTGATTCGATATTTTGCCACCCGCCTCTCTTGAATGCTTTAATGTGTAGAACTTCGTTCTTCATTATTTTGTTTTTGCGTGTGTGCATGAAATTTGAATACTTTCATTATGTGTACGCAATCCATTTACCCCCGCTGTGTGTGTCCCCCTTTTTGTGTGTAACCCCTTTTGTATGCGTGCACAAATTTTGAATATATTCATTGTTTGTACGCAATCCATGTGGCCCCCTGCACAATGACTAGCGGCGCATGAAGGAATTTGTATAAATAAATCAATATTGGCGGACATGGGAAGAAACTTCACAACTGTGGTGTTTGACAACTTTATGTAGGCGCTGTACGGTCCCTTAAATTGCTGCTAGTGTCGTCCCAAAACACTTCCCAACTGAAAGAACAACAAAAAGAAAACGCCGTTTGAAGTTTGAATGGGTTGGAAACTGGTCGACTCGTTCAAGTGATATGATATAATGAGATACGGGTACCCGTTTGATACAGGTTATCGTTTGAAATGCGTACCCGTTCGATACGGTTACTTGTTTAATTTAGGCGCCCTTTTGAACGGAAAATCCGGGTCTGAGGCAAATTCTTTGTGAGATCCAAATTGACATACCGTTTGAAAAGGGTCCACCCAGCGCACGCAAAAAGAAAAAGACTAACGCTTTCTTCGGCGGATAAACTTATTAGGGTAGCTGGCCTTGGAGATTGAAATGATGAACTACAAGCATCTATCTTTTTGAACTTGAAAACCCTGCATAAGCAAAAACGAATAGAATGTTGAAATTAATAAGTAATTCATTTATAGATATTTACGCCGCATTGCACAAGTTTAATTCTGGAATCACGTCTGTCACAGAGTGTAGTGGCATTGTTTCGGTTTGAATATTGGAGATCTGAATGCGATGAAGTGAGCCGGTTGAGGAGGTCGACCGTGGAACCGCCATCCCGCAACAGATCACGCAAACCGCTACGATGGCTTTGAATGCTTGCAGCACACGCTGTCCGCAGCTCTCGAGTGAAGCACATGAACACAAGCAAGTGGAAGCGGGACACACGGGGTGTTTATTGCTCAGATGTCAGTCAATAAATAAAACACTATTCTTCGTGTAACCTTACGAAAGATCGCGAAGGACGATGCAAACCATCGGACACACTTTGAAACCATGAGTCTGAGATGACCCTCGGCAAGGGCACAGCGACGCTTAGTCCCGTGATACGTTTAGAGCGCTGGATTGAAGTAGATGGCTCGTAGAGGTTCCTGTGATTTATTGTAAAAGAAAACGAGGTATAGTAAAACCTTACTGAAAGACAATTCAGTATAAAACGGGTGGTAAACGGTTGGACACCGTTTAGTCAAATCATACTATGGGTACCACCCATTTGTTAAATGTACCCGTTTGAAATGGGTACCGCTTGAAATGGGCACACGTTTGCGAGACCTCAAGCAGGTCGGAAGAGCGCGTGTTTTAAATGGACACTAATATAAAACTAAACTTTTTTAAACAGTTCAGAGGGGGTACGTATTTTGTGTTAATTTTTCACGGCAAAATTGTTTGCCTAATATTTACGCCGCTAGATTAAATATAAGTGGAGCTTACAGCCCACTCTACGCCCAACCCCCAGATTAATGGTTACGGTCATTACAAATAGATTGGCTTGGCTGCTTCGCCGATCACGGTCGCAAGCCATGTGTTCCCTGTCGGGACTGGTCTCGACGTTTTTTGCGTCTTGTCTGGCCTCTGACACCACCTGCTTGTGGTGTGAGGAGCCGCGCGGCGGCTTCCTGAATCGTCTGCTGAGCCACCACCGTCTGTCATCGTCTACAGCGCCCGTAAGACGCGGTCATGAAAGTGTCGCGTCTGCGTTCGCCGTCGCTTGCGTCCGTCTGCTATTCCGATTTCATTTAAAACCGTCTCCGGCGCTCGAAATACGCAACCATGAAAGCTGATTTCTAGCATTGCGTCATGAACAAGCTAAGGTTCAATTTAAACGTCTAACAACGTTTGTTAATGTGTGGTAAAAAGAAATTGCCGCTTTTTTAGATTTTTTTTGTTTTTTTGCACAGCGTCCAAGGTCAATTCATATGGGTCGCGAAAGTGGAGCAAAAAAGCGGCCCAAAACCAATCGTCAGCGTCATCACCGTGTCGAAACACTAAGCTGATAAAATATTAAAGACATATTTTCGGTATTTAATATAGTTTGACTTTAAATGAAAGTATTATTTATTCATAATAACTTAGTTTAAGCATGTTCAGTTGGCTGAATTTTTGAGTTAGTGTTTAATATGTATTATGTTTTGCACACTCGTTGCGACCTCTGCAAAGTCGCTATTACGGTTGTTTACGCCGTCGGCAGAAGTTCGCAGTCCTGATACGCCTCGTGTTTGCACTGTTTGCGTTTGCCAGTCTGCCTGCTTTTCTTTAGTTCCCGTCAAACTTTCCCTTTGTAATCGTTTAACGATTCGTGGTCTTAAGTTTTCCAACGTATCCAAGTGCAGAAAGGTTTGTACTGGTTAAAGCCTATTGCGCCGTTCTGCGGGTTTTGTCGTAGAGCGCCCGCCGGGCGCGTTCAAGGCTCCGTTCGTCGGGACGATGAGCCTGCCGCATGTGAAGAGACGCTGCTCGGTAGCGCGATGCCCAAGTGATGACTGCACCGCTGGCATCACACTTCATTGTTTTCCTGTGGACTCTGCAAGGTGAAACTTGTAGTAGCTTTGTCCGCTGCAACTATGTGTGATGTCCTGATGTCCGTTGCCCGGTAATGTCTGGTAAGCTCTTGACCTCTTCTATGGGCCTTCATGCATGCTCATTTAGTAATAGGCGCCCGTTGATTGAGCTTTTTTGGGCCCAGTCTTCGTTCCAAGCTGCGCGAGACGAAATTAATCTCAGATATTAATGGCGGATTTCCGTGGCCTCTGCTGAACGGCTGCGCGTCTACACAAACCTAATAAGAAACAATTACTTAACTTTTCAGTTTCAATTAACTTTCATATTATGGCGTGAATAACAGTAAAATATTCTTTCTGTTTGAAACGTGGTTGGTGTCGTCCTTCTAACATGCTGGCGACTATCAGGTCTACTTACTGTGGATACGATCGGGAATCTCGTAATGTAATCTTCTGCGTTGTGAACCTATCTAACCTCACGGGCACAGAGGTGGGCTCCGCGCTCATGGCGTTCGCTGGACCCAGACGGGAGACCAGGTACATTGATGTCACCAGTTTATCGCAAACATTATTGTTTAATCTTGTTTTTTTCTTAAAAGTCCACTGAAGGCATTTCGGCCCGTTCAGTTTAGCCCAGGGTATGTAAAGTAATACACTGCTTCACATTCAGACGGAGGGTCTGAGTTCAGTTCTGCCAGAACGCAAGCCTACAGAACAAGACACCACAGCAGCTGCGGGAACGGGTGGTATGCTCCAGGCACTTCAAGCCCTCTGCGTTTCTTTATTAAGGAAGGCTGCGTTGTGATGCAATACCAGCATATTTGACCACTGAAGGTGTGCACGAAATCTTGTTTTCATTATGACCGAGAGCATACGCTTATTCAGAAGATATTTCACATGCAGATACAAGGAACTGTTTCAGTGTACATAACGTGTGTGCTTAACTTCGCAAATCAACTTTGCATAGGGGCCGGAATGGTCCTCCAGATCAGCAGCCCTGGCCAATTGATCAGCGAGGGCGAGCCCACACCGGCCAGCAGCAGTAGCATCGGTGCGCCCACATCATCACGGTGTCACACGCACCGCACTACGGAACAAGGTAAAAATAATTGCATATTGGCGGAGAAGTGTTGCAGGCCATGTTTCTTAAGGCCGGTTCAGACACTTGCGTTTAAGTGCGTTTGACTGCGTTGCGTCGGGAACCGAAAGCGAGTCACCGGCACATCTGTGTTTCGTATGAAGCGTGGAATCCAGTTCAAGGAATCATCTTGGCACGCGATATAAGCAGCAGGGATGTCCTTATTTCTCGCTGCCGTAACGCAGTCAAACGCAGTCAAACGCAACTGTCTGAACCAGGCTTTATATACTTCGGACTGTCGCGTACTAGCGATCCTTTCTATGAGAGTGTGTTCCCAGTACTTGTGCTTTCTAGGGAGACGTGCAAAACATGTATGGCCATGTTTCAATCTAGCTTGTCACATGCCGCAGGAACATCCTGAAACAATGCAATGACTGATATTTTTGACGGATTTTTTATTTGCTGGTTATTGCTTTGCAGATGTGGGGAGCAGTCTCACGGCTCTGACCTGTAGCGCGAAGACTAGCCCTTCAACCAGAGTTCATGGTAAGTTTTGATAGTGTGCATTGTTTAGGACAGTCTTTGAAGATTCCTTGGTTGCGTAGTACTTGACCAGCTGTAGCTGGTTCAGCTTTTTGCAACCACTCTGTCACTTTGTTTCCTTTGTTTGTTTTTTTGTAGTGGATCACACATACGCGGTGGATGGACATGATCTGCCTTCTGGAGAAAACGATGTGTGGGCGCCCGGACCTTCCCCTACCGATTATAATGCTTCGGTGACTTCGACTTCTGTAGTTTCTCACCAACGTAGGTATCTGTCATGATGCACAAAGCTTACTTGTACTTCCACATTTTTTACAATGGAGCTGCATTACTCCTTTCACTGTTTCTCTAAACGTTTGATAATTGCTTTTGCTTCCCCTTGCAGCGTCTTGTGCCACCCGTACCGAGGGCAAAGGGAAGATGGACGTGTTGGGGGTCAAACTTCGACAGCTTTGGAAGCACAACAAGAGACTCCAGCAACGACTGCAGCGACGGCGTCATATGCTGACTGTCACTGAGATAGTTGAAAATGTACGTAGCGTTGTGTCTCCAGCCGTTGCTGCCCTTGTGGAAGCTCAGCTGGAGATGAGCAATGCAAGCAGGTTCGGCAGGCGGCGGTGCAGCCAGAAGAAAGCCTTTGCCTTGGCCTTGTAATTTCACAGCCCTAAGGGTTTCCGTTACAGTATAGGCAATTGTTGATTTGCAAATGCCGAAAGGCGATGCAGGTCTCTATGTAAATAATAAAAACTCAGCAATGTGAATTGCAAATCAAGAATGCCACTTTTTCTGAGGAGAGCCAACTGTTGTTTTATTTGAGTGTGAAAGAAACGGCTGAAGGAGACTTTGTAAGCCTCTCAGTCCCTTCACCTTGCTTTGTTTCCTTTGTTCAAGCTTGTGAGAAGGTTTTTGTGGCGTCAGTTGAGAGTCTGGTTTTAAAAGAAGGCGTTGGGAAGGCGTTGTGCATCACTCTTCATGAGAAAATCGAAAAGCTGCTGACTCTCTGCAGTGACGATGTCTATAATGATTTATTTGCTTTCTTCGCAAGGGTGCGACTTCATTGGTTTGCCCGTAAAAAGAATACTGAGCTCCTTAATGCAGCTGTGAGACGCAAAACCAAGCAACAGGTCCAGAGACTGTGCAGATGAGACAACACTTCCGCTATGCACACAGGAATTTTCTTTAGTTTATATTTCTTGCATTCAATGCTCGCGCTAGCATACCGGATTGTGCGAGTACATTACTCTAAATTATCACATGCCCTGCCGCAACTGTCTGCAGAGATGACCAAATGAATATAGCATACTTTACATAAAGTTCAAAAGTCCGTTTCGCATGCTTAGACACTGAAATTAACGTATAGGTTCAGCTAGATGAGTTTCCATGAATCAATATAAAAAAATTTAGTGTCGCAGCATGCAAAACCTTTGTTTTGTTTTATTTAAAATATGCTAGATTCATTAGACCCTCGCTGTATAGTGCTAGATGACGTCGTTCACTTGAATGATTGAACAAAGTGTCTACGAAATCACTTATTCCAAATTCCCCAATTTTCGCAAGGTTTTCCTGACTATTTCGATAAAATGTTGACCGTTACTTCGGTTCAGGGAGTACTTAGCGGCCTGCGCTGCCTAGTGGCGTATCGGGCAACGTTATTCCATGCAGCGGCACCAAGGTGCAATTATCGGGCTTCGTTGCACGCTGCCGTTGCACTTTCACTTATCATTCTTACTGACTTGGAACTTTTTTTATGATTTCCTTGATATTACCCTGTACTTTCAATATAATCTGAATTTCTTGAGAGTTTTAGGTTGTCCAGGTTGGTAGACACCCTATACACCCTGTGCATTATTCAAGAGTGTGTGAGAACAAGCGTTGGTTTCGATGTGTACTTGTGCAGTGTGACGACTTGAACTATAAACATGGATTAATGTTTGCTTGTCTGAGGTATACAGAAGCAGATAAAACTGCGATGAAAAGTAAATCAGTGAGTCAGTATGGTGCTAACAATTTGCAACAGAGCAAATTGATAACCTTTTTCTAATGATTTTTTTCCTGTCAATTTGTGGAAGTTTCTTGCGTACTAGCGCTTACACAGACAGTCAAGCTGTGGAGCACAATATGCTTGTGGCGAGCGCATGTAGTATTACAAAATGTCTCAATTTTCAATCTCTTGAAGCATTAATTCACGTGGACATTCAAATGCGAAAGACATGCATAACCCCGCATATCCACCTGTGATTGATATGGTTAAATCTAATTACGAGCTCTCAACGTGAAAAGTGCAAAATAAATTCATAAACGTGCCTCCTGTTGACAGTATTAAGCAAGGTTAATAAGTGCGTGCATAGAGTTGTCCAAACCTCTTTTCACTATGTTTCCAACACCATATCTATATCTCTAGGTGTCCTGTGGTGGTCTTCTAAGTTCGTATATAATAAACTGTGTAAACCAAGCTTGTGCCGTTTTGTCTTTCTTGGCAAACAAGCCTTAGTTACAATAATAAGTTTGCCTTCATAGGCGTGCTGTAACACCCTGCTTAGTTAAAAAGGGTAGTAACGTATTGGTGGCTCCCAGAACTGATCAGAAAACTGGTTCTTTTGCATTAGACATTACATGGGAATGATTGATACAAGCAAGGCTATGACGCGTGAAGCAAGCTATGAAGGACGGTACTTGCGCAGGCATGTAGAACATCTGGAAAAAGCATTTAAATTTCGCGCCACCGACGAAAATTATTTAAATTTCGCGCCCAAAAAAATTGTGACGTCACTATCATGAGGAAATGCGGCATTTCGTCTCTCTTTTTAATAAAGCGTCACTTCCGGGGCGTCACAGACGAGCATGACTAATGACAATGCCGCGCATCTCACAGATGGAGCTGCGCCCCATGAGCCGCCATCTTTGCGCCTATGGGCTTCGATGGAAGCTTTGCTACAATCTATACATATACCTTGCAGCGTCCGCGAGCAAGGTGGGCGAGCATCAAAATGCACAATAAATACGCGACCCAAAAATATTAGGGACTTTTAGCAACCCTTTACCGTGCTCCGCGTATCACACGAACGGAGCATTTGAAGCACGTTTTTAAACGCGCGACCCGTGGTCACTGTATCGCCAAAGCGAGCGCTTAAACGTATGCTTCAAAGGCTCCGGTAGTGTGGTACGCGGAACACGGTAACGGTTTCCTAAAAGTCCCCATTGGCTCTAGCAAGTTACATGGACTGCTCAAAACTTGAAAGCTACAGGCCTTCCAAAGCGAAACGACAAAAACATACTTAGACAAACGTGATGCGAGGTGTACACCCTATTGCTTCAAGCAAAATCACTCGCAAGTCATTATTTGTGTAGGTTACTTCTCAGTAAATAAACCACGGTCACAATCACGACGGTTGTAAGACTTTGAAAGTAGAGGGGCCGCTTTTACGGGAGCTGACACATTTAGTCAACCCGTTTACGTGGCACGCTAAGCTTATGACATTGCCGCTACAAAGATAGCCACCTACACAGCACTTCCGAACGCTTGTACTTGCGATAGTTATTTGCTGCCAACTACGTCGGATGAGATCTTCTTGTGAACATCTCGGTCAGCGTGAAAGAACTCGCCTTCATAAAAATGGACGAACTTAACGTGTCATGCCATGTTCCCACTACGGACGCAACATGCAGATTTTTCATAACACACTTAAACGTAAGCACAGCAAACGAAAGGACTTTGCTCTGACCAGGATTGCTTGACTGAACAAAATCGTTCCGCTTCTTGAGCTTACGTCTGCGTATGTCAGAAAATACCGATGCATTGGGCCGATAGTTTAAACATAGTATTACGCGGATTGAAAAAAAGTTTCGCCAAAGACGTTTGCAGTCCTGTTTGCTATCGTTGTAAACCCAAGCGTACAAAATGATTTCATGCTATTCTTGAAAATAATCATTTCGTTTAAATCGTTTGTTTTTTAAACATAAAAAAATAATGAAAGGCTACCACGGGAAAAAGGCACAATTTTAAAACAATATTTTAACGCGTCAGACATCTCTTCAACCAAGAAGAGCGGAGCTATGCGGATGATCTAGCTAAGCAGCTCCATTTAAATTGCATCTGACGGCGTAAATACTGCGCGAGGAATCGTTTTCGGCGAATTTTTATTTTTTAACTAAATGTCCCATTTAAAATCTTTAAAACATAATTTCAGGGTACCTTTAAGTTTTTGGCACGTGACCATAGCATCGTAATGGGAAAACGGAGGAGAGTATGGCCTTCTAACTGCAGGATGCCGCAACGGCATGCCGTCGGCCGTCGTGCTCTTGCGGCACACTTGATGCACGTGTGGCCGTGCTTTTCGTATTTTCTTATTCTGCCCTCCTGTTGCGTTGTTTGTAGATTGAAGGATGATCTATGAACAGGCCCAATTACTAATGTTTTAGAACCCAAGACTGGCCCAACGTAGAACGTCACGTTTGCTCTTGTACGGTTCTGGGTTGAAGAATATTCAAAATCAGGACGCACGAGCAAACTAGAGTGTATCGGACGTCCAGGTGCTCATAATAAAAATAAGAAAGAGAAGTCGTGGCCGGGATTAAACCCTGCGCTTTTGCGTGGGGGCTAAGCTAACTACCCACTAGACTGCAGACGCCGCAGTATGTAACTCGTTTACGGAGCCTCAAAGACAAATCATAACAGTATCTTTACGATTCCCGTACTTGACTTGAGCATCAAACGTCACGCAAAACTACGTGCAACAATGAAAACGGTTCGCCAGACTTATTTCTTTACGCTAGGAGTGCATCATTTCCAAAGCCGCTGAGACCCTTTCCGAAGTTGTTCTGCGCAACCACAAGACACTACCCTGACTGCGATCCAAAGTGCGGCTGGGCAATAAGAACAGGCAAGGCACTGCCGTTATGACGTATACCCTTGATTCACTTGCATGAAAAATAAGTTCTGTGGTGATCCCGTGTTCCTCACTATTGACTATTGACAAAGTGAACCATATACAAGGCAGCTCAGAAGCTGAGCGACTGAAATCAACGGCGCAATAGCTGTTTCTCACTGAATGTTACATGGTAGCGTTTTCGCGCGAACCGGTAGATTATTGTTTGTTGTTTCGTTCTCACATTGGTGGTTGGGTATTATTTCCCCAGGCAGCATATAAGGTGGGCCAATGTTGCATTCAACTAACAAACCATGGGTCAATGTTGGGCAATGTAGCCGCTGGCCTGCCTTAGCCACTGCCTTACCATCATTGGTAATTGATTGACTTAGGCTGGCCCACATTGACCTTTCTTAGCCAATGTCTTACCAACGTTGGTAATCGATTGGCTCAGGATGGCCAACATTAGCCGGTCTTAGACAATTGGTTACCAAAATTGGCAATCGATTGTCTTAGGTAGGCCAACATTGGCCTGTCTTAGCCAGTGGGTTACCCACGTTGGTAATCGATTGGCTTAGGCTGGCCAGCATTGATCTGTGTTAGCCAATGGGTTACCAACATTGGTAATCGATTGGCTTGGGATGGGCAACATTGGCCTGTTTTAGCCAATGGCTTACCAATGTTACAGTGTTCTAGAAAGTTGTAGTGGCAAGAGCGGCGGCCGCCTCTTGAAGATTTTGCGCGTAGACGCCACCGCGGCGCTGTTGTGCTGAGCCCTAGGAGCGCGGCCCGTCAGCCCCGTCGTCGGTGCTGTTCGGCGCGTACTACTGTGGTTCGACTGGAGCGTTTCGCGACGGAGAAGAAATGCTAATGTCAAAAATTAGAGTTTTGCCTTTGGACTAATGCCTTTAGAGTGAATGCTATCCTTCACTTGGAATATTCGCGTGTCTCGGGGAGATTATTTGATTTGTGCTGAGCCCTAGGAGCGCGCCCCGTCAGCCCTGTCGTCGGCGCTGTTCGGCGCGCACTACTGTGGTTCGACTGGAGCGTTTCGCGACGCAGAAGAAATGCTAATGTGAAAAATTAGAGTCTTGCCTTTGGACTAATGCCTTTAGAGTGAATGCTATCCTTCACTTGGAATATTCGCGTGTCTCGGGGAGATTATTTGATTTGTGCTGAGCCCTAAGAGCGCGTCCCGTCAGCCCCGTCGTCGGCGCTGTTCGGCGCGCACTACTGTGGTTCGACTGGAGCGTTTCGCGACGCAGAAGAAATGCTAATGTGAAAAATTAGAGTTTTGCCTTTGGACTAATGCCTTTAGAGTGAATGCTATCCTTCACTTGGAATATTTGCGTGTTTCGGGGAGATTATTTGATTTGTGCTGAGCCCTAGGAGCGCGCCCCGTCAGCCCCGTCGTCGACGCTGTTCGGCGCGAACTACTGTGGTTCGACTGGAGCGTTTCGTGACGCAGAAGAAATGCTAATGTGAAAAATTAGAGTTTTGCCTTTGGACTAATGCCTTTAGAGTGAATGCTATCCTTCACTTGGAATATTCGCGTGTTTCGGGGAGATTATTTGATTTGTGCTGAGCCCTAGGAGCGCGCCCCGTCAGCCCCGTCGTCGGCGCTGTTCGGCGCGAACTACTGTGGTTCGACTGGAGCGTTTCGCGACGCAGAAGAAATGCTAATGTAAAAGTTAGAGTTTTGCCTTTGGACTAATGCCTTTAGAGTGAATGCTATCCTTCACTTGGAATATTCGCGCGTTTCGGGGAGATTATTTGATTTGTGCTGAGCCCTAGGAGCGCGCCCCGTCAGCCCCGTCGTCGGCGCTGTTCGGCGCGCACTACTGTGGTTCGACTGGAGCGTTTCGCGACGCAGAAGAAATGCTAATGTGAAAAAGTAGAGTTTTGCCTTTGGACTAATGCCTTTAGAGTGAAGGCTATCCTTCACTTGGAATATTCGCGTGTTTCGGGGAGATTATTTGATTTGTGCTGAGCCCTAGGAGCGCGCCCCGTCAGCCCCGTCGTCGGTGCTGTTCGGCGCGCACTATATACTGTGGTTCGACTGGAGCGTGTCGCGACGCAGAACAAATGCTAATGTGAAAAATTAGAGTTTTGCCTTTGGACTAATGCCTTTAGTGTGAATGCTATCCTTCACTTGGAATATTAGCGTGTTTCGGGGAGATTCTTTGATTTGTGCTGAGCCCTAGGAGCGCGCCCCGTCAGCCCCGTCGTCGGCGCTGTTCGGCGCGCACTACTGTGGTTCGACTGGAGCGTTTCGCGACGCAGAACAAATGCTAATGTGAAAAATTAGAGTTTTGCCTTTGGACTAATGCCTTTAGAGTGAATGCTATCCTTCACTTGGAATATTCGCGTGTTTCGGGGAGATTATTTGATTTGTGCTGAGCCCTAGGAGCGCGCCCCGTCAGCCCCGTCGTCGGCGCTGTTCGGCGCGCACTACTGTGGTTCGACTGGAGCGTTTCGCGAAGCAGAAGAAATGCTAATGTGAAAAATTAGAGGTTTGCCTTTGGACTAATGCCTTTAGAGTGAACTCTATCCTTCACTTGGAATATTCGCGTGTTTCGGGGAGATTATTTGATTTGTGCTGAGCCCTGGGAGCGCGCCCCGTCAGCCCCGTCGTCGGCTCTGTTCGGCGCGCACTACTGTGGTTCGACTGGAGCGTTTTGCGACGCAGAAGAAATGCTAATGTGAAAAATTAGAGTTTTGCCTTTGGACTAATGCCTTTAGAGTGAATGCTATCCTTCACTTGGAATATTCGCGTGTTTCGGGGAGATTATTTGATTTGTGCTGAGCCCTAGGAGCGCGCCCCGTCAGCCCCGTCGTCGGTGCTGTTCGGCGCGCACTACTGTGGTTCGACTGGAGCGTTTCGCGACGCAGAAGAAATGTTAATGTAAAAAAATTAGAGTTTTGCGTTTGGACTAATGCCTTTAGAGTGAATGCTATCCTTCACTTGGAATATTCGCGTGTTTCGGGGAGATTATTTGATTTGTGCTGAGCCCTAGGAGCGCGCCCCGTCAGCCCCGTCGTCGGCGCTGTTCGGCGCGCACTACTGTGGTTCGACTGGAGCGTTTCGCGACGGAGAAGAAATGCTAATGTGAAAAATTAGAGTTTTGCCTTTGGACTAATGCCTTTAGAGTGAATGCTATCCTTCACTTGGGAATATTCGCGTGTTTCGGGGAGATTATTTGATTTGTGCTGAGCCCTAGGAGCGCGCCCCGTCAGCCCCGTCGTCGGCTCTGTTCGGCGCGCACTACTGTGGTTCGACTGGAGCGTTTCGCGACGCAGAAGAAATGCTAATGTGAAAAATTAGAGTTTGCCTTTGGACTAATGCCTTTAGAGTGAATGCTATCCTTCACTTGGAATATTCGCGTGTTTCGGGGAGATTATTTGATTTGTGCTGAGCCCTAGGAGCGCGCCCCGTCAGCCCCGTCGTCGGTGCTGTTCGGCGCGCACTACTGTGGTTCGACTGGAGCGTTTCGCGACGCAGAAGAAATGCTAATGTAAAAAATTAGAGTTTTGCCGTTTGGACTAATGCCTTTAGAGTGAATGCTATCCTTCACTTGGAATATTCGCGTGTTTCGGGGAGATTATTTGATTTGTGCTGAGCCCTAGGAGCGCGCCCCGTCAGCCCCGTCGTCGGCGCTGTTCGGCGCGCACTACTGTGGTTCGACTGGAGCGTTTCGCGACGGAGAAGAAATGCTAATGTGAAAAATTAGAGTTTTGCCTTTGGACTAATGCCTTTAGAGTGAATGCTATCCTTCACTGGGAATATTCGCGTGTTTCGGGGAGATTATTTGATTTGTGCTGAGCCCTAGGAGCGCGCCCCGTCAGCCCCGTCGTCGGCGCTGTTCGGCGCGCACTACTGTGGTTCGACTGGAGCGTGTCGCGACGCAGAAGAAATGCTAATGTAAAAAGTTAGAGTTTTGCCTTTGGACTAATGCCTTTAGAGCGAATGCTATCCTTCACTTGGAATATTCGCGTGTTTCGGGGAGATTATTTGATTTGTGCGGAGCCCTAGGAGCGCGCCCCGTCAGCCCCGTCGTCGGCGCTGTTCGGCGCGCACTACTGTGGTTCGACTGGAGCGTTTCGCGACGCAGAAGAAATGCTAATGTAAAAAGTTAGAGTTTTGCCTTTGGACTAATGCCTTTAGAGCGAATGCTATCCTTCACTTGGAATATTCGCGTGTTTCGGGGAGATTATTTGATTTGTGCTGAGCCCTAGGAGCGCGCCCCGTCAGCCCCGTCGTCGGCGCTGTTCGGCGTGCACTACTGTGGTTCGACTGGAGCGTTTCGCGACGGAGAAGAAATGCTAATGTGAAAAATTAGAGTTTTGCCTTTGGACTAATGCCTTTAGAGTGAATGCTATCCTTCACTTGGAATATTCGGGTGTTCGGGGAGATTATTTGATTTGTGCTGCGCTCTAGGAGCGCGCCCCCGTCAGCCCCGTCGTCGGTGTTGTTCGGCGCGTACACCCGCAGGCGATATGAAGGTGAACGCCGGACCGTCCACCGGTCCGTGCTATCAGTGCCATGACGCGACTGCCGTGGCGGCTCGCTTTCTTATCGCGCTCTTCGCCGAGATTAAGCGCTTGGATCGAGCGCTGTTCTCAGCTCTGCTGCTACTCCCCGCAAAATGCGCGAGGATTGCGGAAGGAGCCTTTCAGACGCTAGACAATGTGATTTAGTAATTTTTTTTTTTGTTGTAATATGTGCTAAACCGGAAAACTGCGGAACAAATCAGAAGGTAACTTATCCTTTCTGTTTCTTAAAAAGAACAGTTATCAGCGTTCGCAGTTATTATACTTCGTTTCAGCTTAGGTCCGAGCGCGGCCGATGTGATGATCCGAAGGGCCAATCAAACAGCGAAAGAGGAACAACGTCATGGCGTGCTTTCTGCAGTTGATAGGACCAGCCGGTATTCACCGTTTCTCTGTGCGTGCTCCTCTGCGGCTAGTTCTATAAAGCACAGAGAGCACGCCATGACGCTGCAGTTTTTGCGCTGTATGATTGGCCCTTCGGCTTATAACATAGGCCGCGCTTGGACCTAAGCTGAAGGAAAGTATAGCGTTCACTCATGGATGAAAAAGTGATTGAGTCACTGATAAACCATGCCAAAGAACGTCCGCTCTAGTTCACGTGCAATGTGCAAATCATTTGACGGCATTAACGGGGGCACGGCGCCCACAAAAAGCGATGCCGAAACCGAAACCCACTTCCACGCTTTCTGTGGGGAGTAGCATCAGAGCTGAGAACAGAGCTCAGTCTAAGCGCTTAATCTTGGCGAAGCGAGCGATAAGAAATCGAGCCGCCACGCCAGCCGCGTCATGGCGCTGATAGCACGCACCGCTCGACGGTTTGCCATTCACCTTCATATCGCCTGCGGGTGTACTACTGAGGCTTAACTGGAGCTTAACGCGACGTGGAACAATTGCAAATGTAAAAAATTATAGTTCTGCCTTTGAAATATTGCCTCCTGAGTCTGTGCTATCCTCTAATTGAAATATTCGTGTGTTTTGAGGGAGATTATTTTATTAAAACCAAGCCCACCCCCCCCCCCCCCAAGTTCTGACAGATCGTTCAGCAACGCTATCACTTGGGCTGCACGCTTAATAGCTGCGAAAGAAACCACGCGATACTTATATAACAAGGAAATATAAAATGATTATCTCAATAAATCTCCAACTTTTTCAATGGTGAGCGGAACAATAATCTGGTGTATTGTTTTTTGTCATCGTATTGCTGATCCGGAGACCAGCGTTGTGGAAGGTGAAAGACCGAGCGCATTTCGGAACGGCAGTGGTGCCACTGCAACTGTTGAACATATAGCAAATTTTATTTTGTAGAAGACAGTCTATAAAGAAAAAAATACCTCCTTTGGGAGTACACGAAGCATTAACATGCAATATGAACACAAACTTAAACGGACGATTGTTTCTCGTCCATGAAAGAAACACTGAGCAACTATTAACCCACTGTGGTCTGGTGCAAAGCTCACGCTCCTTTTCGTGGGAGATCACCGCACTCTCCCTGTTGTAAAGACGTGATGTCGCGTAGATGACACCAGAATAGTTCGGTATGTAAATTCATGATCAAAACTGTGTAGGTAGCTTCAGGGGCTCTACAAATTCAGTGTGTTGCGCACATGTATGAGTCTTGCCTTGTCGGGTTCATCAGGAAGATAAATCGACAGTTCATGGATGTCTCGGCGCGACTGGCGGGATTTCTTCACCGGCTGGGTCACTACTATTGCTGTCTGCTACCTTGTTGGCCTTTCACGGGGCATCGCATTTGAGTTGTACGGTGGGAAATAATGCAGCAAAGTGCTAAAGCATCGTCCGTGAGCACTGGCCTACTCCGTGGAATCCTAACCCCTTTGCCATTGACGATGTGCACATAGTCCCGAGCGATAAGGCGCGGTTCAAAATTTCTCTCGCTCACCGCTAATGTATCGGCGAGGCGTTTATCTTCTCGTTTAAGATTTTGTTCCCACTTTGTTCTGTGCTACTCCTCCTTTGGCGCACGAGACAGTGACGGCTTACGATCGCTGTGCTCCGGCTGCCTTTGTTGTCCGGGTAGCCCAACTTGCATTCCGGCGCCAAGCAGTGTGTGTCCGTTTTTTGACTTGATAAATGACAGAGACGGCAACGGAACGGTGAAAACTCCCTACCCCTACATCACAAAGAAAAGGGCTACGGTGCTACGTTCGGGAGAAGCGTACCGCCTCAGCCTCGCCTTTTTTTTCGCTCGCCGCACATGCGCCACCAATTCTCTCTGGTCCCACAACTCCAGCGCCACGTTCTCCCCCCGTGGTCATCTACGTCGACCGCCTTCACGCGGCCCATTCTAAGCAAGCTCCGCTCTTGCCACTACAATCTCTAGGACATTGTACCAATGTTGGTAATCGATTGGCTTAGGCTGGCCTACATTGGTTTGTTTAAGCCAATGGGTTATCAACATTGGTAATCGATTGGCTTAGGCTGGCCAACATTGGACTGTCTTTGCCAATGGCTTACCAACATTTGCAATTAATTGGCTTAGACTGGCCAACAATGGCCTGTCTTAGCCAATGGCTTACAAACGGCAGTAATCGATTGGCCATGATATAAACTTTTATCGCGTTGACGAAACTTTGGCATGACGACGGGCAGCGAGAGAAGCATCATGAGCGAGTGGTTGGCAGCGTTGCATTTCGTGGATCGCGCGAACACGGGTAGCGCAAGCAAGCGATCACCGTTTCATCGTTTTTTTTTTCTTTAGATTTGAAAACCTATTGTCTTAACTACCACTTTCGTGCAATATGCTCATTTGGAAAATTACCTGAAGTGGGAAAATATGTTTCCCATCTTCGTTCTTTAAAAATAAAATACGAAAACCGCGCCAATGTCCTCTTCGCGCTAGCAACATCACTCAGTTGCTGCGCGACAGTTTCAGCGCGAATACGACATGAACGATTTGTTTGTTAGTGCTCCACATCTTCACGTTCCACCTAGCTAGTATGTTTGATTAAAAAAAAATTGATTCGAAGGAAAAAAGAGGCACTAAAGTCATTGACAGAGTGACAACGACAGGGCGCGTCTTTCGAACGCCCTGCCTCCAGCACGCGCTCCGTGTCTTCCGTGGAGCTCTGGCTGCGTGAGCGCTTGATGTGCACAAAACGACATAGTGTAGTCGAAGGTAGGACGCTCGCGCGGGTTGCGGAACAAGTGAAGCTCCTCGTTTCCGTTCTCACATTATCAGTGACCATTAATTTTCGCCATCAGCAGTTTCGCGCTATGTATATAGCATTGGCATCACTTTACAAGCAATAGCATAGTGTGCAGAACAGCGCACAAAAAGACATAGACAGAGAAAAGGAACGTGCACAACACACACGCGCTGACTCGCAACTGAATTTATACTCAAAAGGAAGAAGAAGAAAACGGGCTGAATGTCACGCAATGCACTGCGTGACTCGCCCAAATTGCCCAACTTACAACACTTCTGCAATCAATACGCTTCGCAAGTGGGCTCATTTTCGTCTTCTGCGCATGAGAGAGGAGGTAGCGGTGACGTCAGAACGCCGAGCCCTGATTGGCTGATCGCGCCCCTACTACCTGAGTGTCGTCTGCTCTTTTGCAATGTCGTCTGCGTCTGTCTTACCTTTCATGCGACTTTCGAAAGTGCAGGTCTTTACGAGCGAGCTCGACTTCGCCTTTCAGAGAGGAGAGACGAAATAACTCGAGCGGTACGTTGTTTTGTCGAACAACTAGCAGACGCGCATCAAGGAGGGAAGTCAAGGGACTCGCTGGCGAGGTGTCCTGAGGCGCCGAGGTTTGTCTGCTAAGAAGCGAGAGTGTCCGCCAGTTCCCTCCCAAATACTTTTTTCCTCCTTGCGTGTGCGGCGAGACTCCTCACTCTTAAACGGCGTCGGCGGGTTGGTGCAGTTAATGCCGTCTGCTTTACGTCTGCTAGTCAAAGCGATGGCTGCTTTACCTTTCCTGCGTCTGTCGGAGATTCACCGCTTTTTCACCGGCGAGAGTCGCCGCTGCCTCGGAAAACGAGGCGATGACTAGAGGAAGAGATTGAAGGGTTCACATGGGTCGCGTTGGCATATTCCATTCAGCACGCCAGCCGGTCGTGGGCAGACGGTCTTGGCAAGGACCGTCGGAGCACCGCTGCGCCGCTGCTAGGCCTATCTGCCGAGCTCGCTTGGACGGGGTCAGTGGAATTGTGGCCGTTGGAGCATTTCCCAGGTGTTTGTGGATCCAGCGTTCTTGTTCGTCGTGGTTTATTTCAAGTACTTTTTACTTTTTTCTTGCTGCTTGTAGTCATGACGCGTGAGAAGAGCACTTACAAAAATAAACGTCCGTTGGTCGTCTCGACCAAGTAACTGAGCGACGCTGTCGGCCATGCTGAGTTGATCGTCGTAGGATTCCGTCGTAACCTGAGCAAAACTTACGATAATTTCGTTTCGTGATTACGAATTTGTTCTCACGTTTTGTCTTACGCACTCTTTCGGCGTAACATGGTTTTGTGAATCTGGCCTCTGCACTTCCGAAAGTTGCAGGAAAGGTAAGACAGACGCAGACGACGTTGCAAAGGAGCAGACGACGCTCAGATAGGGGGGCCGTGGTCAGCCAATCAGGGCATGGCGTTCTGACGTCACCGGTACCCCCTGCGCGAGAAGCAGACGAACTTGCCCGCCGCATAGCATTCGCGCTCCGCTAATTACCTACGGCATGGTGAGTTCCTTCTGGTAATTACAGGGATCAATTCAATCCACACTACAACGCACTAGAGCAGCGAGTATGCAAAGAATGCTGACTCTTAGGCCGCACCACTTTGATAGGTGTTGTCACGATCCTTTTAGAAGAAACGCAAGTCTCGAAAATCAAAAGATGTGGAGACAGATCATGTGCTTGGGTTGCGAGCGGAATGAACGCAATAATAATGACCACAAGTTGATCGCTCCACGACACTTACAGCATTCATATATCTCAAATCGCCACATCTGAAACTGGAAAAACCTGCGAGATATTTTTATCTGCTTGTTTTTCAACAAGTCGCATCGCTTCACCTACTTTGCGGTTACTCTGCTTCAATTTAGAGTGAACCGTAGCACATATGCTACGGGCTCTCTGGCCTATCACGCGCCAGAAAAGTTGCGATGTTGCGCGGGGGGTGCGCCGAGCACTGGAACGGCTCCGGAGGCGGTTGCAAGGCAAAGTATTCTCGACTAATAAGGCAGACTCTTGGAACATCAGCAAGCAAACGGTACTTGAAATTCCTATGCGCACATTTCAGAAGAGCGAACGCGGTCGTCCAGATTGATGCGCAGTCGGCTCTCGTGTCGCGATTGCTACGTCGTTGCTCTGTCTATCACCGACATTCGAAAAAGCTCTCTCCAGACTGCATCCGGGCCGAATAGACGAGACTATAGCGTGATATAGTGGCGTAACAACGTGTTAACAGTAGTACTCACCTCGACAGGGGCGCAAGCAGCGGCGTTATGTCCGTCGACGCCCACGTTGAGAGCGACGAAAATACATTAAAAAGACTTTTTAACACCCGAAACAAATGTCTGATTACTTAATCGTGAGTTTCGCGCCCCTATAGGGACGTCCTATTAACTCGCGTTTCTGCGAATTCCTCAAATAAGCAAACGCAATAGCCGGTTTTTTTTTTTTTTTTTTTTTTTATTTTGAGATATTAAATTTCTTAGCTCCTTCGAGCACAGAACCACTTCATGTGATGTCATCGTTGTGTTAGATTCGCTTTTTCTACTTCAGTTTTGAGAATCTTTACGTTTTGTTTAATTTATGATTACATGGTTTAAGAGATGGTACAGTTTTCGTTACATGTACACAAACCTCGCGAAAAAAAAATCTGCTATTAGCGTGCTGCAAAATCTACAGCACAGCATATTTCTAGGTAGTATTTTTTTCTTTGTCTTTTCAGTTTACTTCTGGACATCGTGTGCAGGTAAAGACGCGGTTATTTCTGCATTTCAATTTAGGATGTGGGTTGTATGGCGTAAAACATAGGATCTTCATACTTCCTGTTTTTGGTAAACATTTGGGCTGGACTCCAAAAACTAGCCTTCGTGCTGCAGTCCTGTTTACTCGTATTGACAGTAGAGTAGACGCTGTGCTTATTTTAGGCCAATTGGATGTCCGGTTATGGTCACGTGACTATAGTCTCCAAGCGGGTCATAAGGAAGAGGACGGCACCTGCCTGAAGGACCTGCTTGGTCAACCACTCACATTCCATCCACTGCACTATCAACTTTGGGACGAACTCCCTAAAGTATCCACTAAAGTCAAATTTGGGGGTTTTACGTGCCAAACCAACGACGGGCATCTGGCACGCCCCAGCGGAGGACTGAGGATTAATTTGGACCACCTGGGGATCTTTTGACGTGACACCGAAAGCTCGGTTACACGGCACCTCCTCCGCAATAAGCCTCCGTCAGATTGCGGGCAACACGGCCGGGATTCGAACCCGCCACTTGGGGGTCCGTAGGCCAGCGCTCTCGCCTCGGAGCCACCGTGGCGGCTTAAAGTATCCACTGACACATCCTTTCGTTGTGTTCATTGTTGGCATGCCCCTTGAAGATAAGCCTTTTGTGAGGGCACCCCCACCCCTGCAGACCTTGAAGAAGCAGGATGCAGGCGAAATGCTGGAGCGAGAGGAATGTTTCCTCCTCACCTCTCCAGCAACCCATCTGCTTCCTCCTCCCCAGCATTCCTTTCCCTGGCCCTGAAAGTTTAGCTGCGGCCTCTGTGGCTCAGTCGTCGAAACGTCCTGCGCGTATATCGGCAACAAGCGATTTCTTCAGTCACAGAAATTCTTGTGGTGTGGTTTGGCTCGGCAAATGACAGCTTTTACCGCTTCGTGATTCGTGTTGGATCATCACGGAGCGATTCCATCTCATTTTTTTGTTTGTGTGGTTGTTCTGCAGTGCCCGTATTGACATATATATCGGAATGCATCTTTCAAGTCCGCTACTTTTATGGAAAGTACACTGAAACCTTCTTGTTGGCGACGAGTGACCGCTGTTCTTCGGGTATAGTCTTCCAGATTATCTATAGAATTAGGCGGTGCTTATTCTCCCGGCAGCCGGGACAATAATGTCCTCTAAAATCTATCGGCAGTCGCCTCCCATTAGTTGCCTCAAATTATGCGACAACTGCCGGTAGAATACTGACTTTCTTGTTTTCCCGGCTGTTCGAGGAATAACGTTTCATAGACAACTTTTCGTGGATACACGTTTCATAGACACGTTTCGTCGACACTAGCATATCGCCGACAGTCGTTACGCTAATTACACGCTGCAGGGACATGTTTTCGCGGGTGTGTCACTGGCCGGCAGACACGTCCACGCAGCTTGGCGGCGACATTCTGCGACAGCTCATTACAAGAACGTTAACCCACGTGGCCCACCCTACATGCCATTTGTGGCAACAATCTGGGGTGACTTGTCAACCCCCCCCCCCCAAAAAAAAAAAAGGAGCTAATCATACCTGCCTGTACAACAATCTGCCGATGAAACAGCGTGTCAATAAAATGATCTGTCAAGGAAATCTCGTTTAATGAACTGATTGCCACCACCAATGAGAAGCGTCTGCCTTTAGAATTTCGGGGAAAATATCTTTCCAGCTGCCGGGAGAATAGACAATATAGTCTAGAATTACCTCGGTCCTTGTTTGCTTTGCAATCTTCTCAGCTGTATAGAAGCTCAGAAGTACCTCTGTAGATTTCGCAAATCGCTTGCACGTTTGTACTTGTCTACGGAACATACTGCGTGTAATGAAGTTCTAGGACATTTTAAAACAATATTTTGTGTCTGGTTTCCTGCCTCTTTACAAGCACCTGTGCGAGTACATTTCTTTACGGTTTTCCTTTATGTTTTAAATAGGTTAATTCAGTTGGGGACGTCTTAACTAAGCTTAAGATATCCAACCTTCCAGACGATACCCATTTAGGGTTAACGAATAATTCGACTGGCTGCCAGATGCTAGCTTGAGAGCTATTCATTTCAACAAGCAGTGGTCAGCGAAAAGAATGCCGCGGCTATGCTTCTGCTAGAGCAAATGAGCTAGCCCTGCCTTTTGTGACTTGATCGAGTCTATTAATTAGCTTGCGCGTGATATATTCAGTTGCATAGTTCAGAAAGAGCTAATGGTGGCCAGTCGTCCTTGACTTCAAGACTACTTAGCTGAAGTTGCGGAAGAACGTTTAGTATATTGTGAGCCAAGCTCTTCAGAGATCAGCATGCTACAGAAACGAGTGAACTTATGTAGAGCCTTGGCCCACTCACAACGTGTTGCTTTGGATCTTTTTCTAAATGCCGTCAGTGCGAAGCTAGTGATTCAAAAATTGGCAGCTAAAAAAATGGTGGTGAAGTGGATGCCAGGGTCTTGCGACAAGGGAGGCGGCAGGAAGAGTCGTTTGGAAGCCACAATGGTTCCCTAAGGCTCAGGACTCGCCTTAGGACCCTCCCCAGGACCCTCTCTTGGACCGGCATAGGCTCCCCGTTGAGCCTCCTCCCCTGCCCTTTTTAATAAATGTCCCAAAAAAAGTATTAATTTATTCTGAGTTGTTCATTTGCACGCCAGACGAAATAGTGCATGGACAAAGTATATAAGGATGTTGTCATTTGTGCCCATAGTGTTTTTATGCAGTAGGCTGCTAATATTAAACAGGCCAGGGGTTCTTAAAACTTAATGTTGGCATAGCCGGGATTGAAATGCATCGCTATTATTGCACAGCTAGCATTTAAGATGTGGCACCGATATTGGGATAGCCAATGAATTAGCTTGGCTGCCAATAACGGCATAGCCATTGAATGAGCTTGGATGCCAATGATGGCGTAGCCTTTGAATTAGTGTGAAAGCCAATATTGGCATAGCCAATGAACTAGTGTGGAGGCCAATATTGGCTGCAGAATGGGTAACCATCGCTGGCCTAGTTATGACTGGAATGTTCGTTTAATGATGGCCCAACATTGGGGTTAATGATGGCTGGAATGTTGGTTTAACAATGGTCCAACAATAGTGCCAGTGATATCTGGAAAGTTGGTTAAACGATGGCCCAGCATTGGTGCCAATGATGGCTGGAGGGTTTGTTGAATGATGGCCCAACGTTGGTGCCAATGACCGGGCCAACATCGGAAAAATTCGCACTTGACCAGAATGCCAATGTTGGACAAACCTTGGAAGCCAGTGTTTGCCATCGTTAGCCCAATGTAGTCCCAACATTGGTGTGCTGCCCGGGTGCCAATAAATAAATTTGCCAATAAATTTGCTTTTCTTTTTTGGGGGTCCAGCTAACATCGGTGATTGATTAGCTTGTCGCGGCGTCATGGCCGAAGTTATTCACACGACGAGTGCGTCCCCAAACGCACCTTTGGGAGCAGGAGTGGAGGACGTCTCCTACCGTGTCAATGGCGGCCATTTACACGCGGTTCCCTCCTCAGAGGCCTTCTGGCAAGTTCAAACAAAATATAATAGGAATAGCTCATTGTATGAAACAGCAGCAAATGCCAAAGACTTTCGGAAGGCGGCAAGTTTGCCTGAAATGCTGCTAGCATCGTCCCAATCATATTACGGTATTAATCATTTTCCCTCCTGAATGCAATAGGGGTTACTCAGTTTCTTCAAGCAACGGAATCACTAGGAAAAAGCAAAAAAAGATCCTAATATTACAGAGTCTCAAAATAGAAGAATTTCAATGCAGGAATAAAGACTCAATGGAAAAGCTACGCGTGCGCATATCCTTAGTTTTTATTTCATTAATTTAACGTATATACCGTTTTCGGGTCTTGAGCGTGGCGATTACTACGAAGACGCCAAAAGATGATGATTGTTTTTAGGGGCAATTGATTTGGTTGTCGGTAGGACTTGTATCATGACACTTTTCCGAAAGAGTCTGCGGTGTTTGAGAGAGACTCGCCAAACGTCACGTGGATTGCTCCAATTCTCGTCCCCTCTTCGACCTCTTTAACCTTTCTTAAAGTTACCAGCTCAATCACGAGCAATTTCGTTCAGTTCGCTTTTCGGTTTTTAAAGGTTGGTTGTTGAGTTGCTCTGAAGGTTTAATAGGTACGTTAAAATAGAGTAACTTATTTTAGGAGTGATGCCTCGTAGTTACTATAGTAGGTTACAAGTCAAGAAGGTAGCGGCAAATGCCCCTCAAAGGGAATCATATATCCCTCCGCCACGTCCGCAACCAATAGCGTCCCATCGTTTCCGTGACGTTGCGGCCAACGCGCGAGGAGGGTCGTGCCTTTCTGAACATATTTGCTTTATCTCTCGACTTTGACTTAGCATTGTGGAAGCCACGAGAGGGAGATAAGTCTTCCCCCTTCCGATGGAAACAAAGACGACTTTCGGGGATAAGCTTCCCCCTTCCGATTGATACAAAGGCTGCTTTCAGGGGCTCGGTTCCTTCTCCGATGAATACAAAGGTCGCTTTCTTAAAAAGTGGGGGTCGGAGACAAGTTGCCACCACTCTGTGGCCATTATCTATCTATTGAAGCGGAACAAGGAGCGTCTCCAGTGAACTCTTCTTTCGATTGCGGAGGGATTTGAAACCGGCGCACCACGCTTGTGGGAGGAGCTTCTCCTACCTTCTTAACTTGTAACCGACTATACAAGAAGAACGAAAAATTCCAGTGATACAGTTGTGTTTGAATAGAAACCAAGCTGATATATATGCTTTTCCCATTTTGTGGATGCACAAAATAAGCTTAAGCGACGTCCCCTGATGCTGGCAGTGTTTCTTTGAATGGATTTCACGCGTCCACCCGAAATCAAACAATGAACGACCGCGACCTACCAGTTTTATTTCGCACATTTTTTGCCCATATTTCTTTCTTGCCATATGTCTTGCCCTGCAGGCACGACATATGGCAGTACAAAGCATAAATTGCCTGCCCATCTTGTAACTAAGTTGCACAAGCGTCGTAGACCAAATACATATTGCATGCTCCGGGTCTGATCGTCTTTCCTATGCTTGCCGCAACTAGTATAAGCAAGAAGGTAGACGTCTCCAAACTGTCGAAGGGGCGACGACTGAACAATGTTTTATGTGTGAATCATCGAATTTATTATCGGGTGTGTTTTTGGTAAAAACTAATCCCTCTGTGATTGTCAAACAACTTCGTACCCTAAAATGAATTCATGCATTCCTGTTCACCTGTTCGTACAAGCTGACTCTCGAAGCATCGGGCGTCCCCATCGCGTTGTTCAGCGTCACCATATTGACGCTCACTTTTCACCAGTGATCTTGGGTAAGGTGGGCGTCAATATGTACCCCTTTAAGTTAAAACAGCAGTCAATGCGACAAGCACAAAAACTAGAAGTCACTGCTTTGAAGTGTTCTCCAGATGAACGCTCACGCTAGAAATGCATGTCCCAAAGTCAAAAGCGCGTGCTAGCTTGTGCTTGTATCTTCGGCTGCCGTCACAGCATAAGAGTGACCGGAGTCTAGTGCACCACACAAGCAGGAAAGTGAGCAACCACACTGGCTTGGCTGCAAAACTCCGTGCAACAGTGTTATGTAAAACAATATATTCATGATGAAAAATGCTCACTCCAGCTTAACATAAAAAGAAAGTAACAAGTACAGATGTTTCACCACCTATAAAAGTCACATTTTCGGTACACACTGACATAGATGAGGCAAAGGCGAATCATTCATTATCATGTATGTGGTTGTAAACGTCTGGTTGGAAATAAACGGCGATGTGTCAAGACGAATAAACAAGGACTCCAGAAATTTTCTTGGGCCCCAGCGCTGTTCACATGCCAAGGTAGTCCAATTCTTCAAGTCGAAGGTATGACCATCGTTCAACTGTGATCTTGCCAGTTCAGCCTTTGTGCACGTAGCGTGAGTGACCTTCGCCACGTCCCTTGTGTTGTGTCTTTCTGCATGCTACGTGCGCAAACTGAACCCTGTAAACACTGTTGGAAGATGGAACATACCATAGCCCTTCATGAAAAAAGGCAAAGGCCACGCCTTCCCCGGCAGAACCGGCCGCCAATTACGGAAGAGAAGAAAAGACAGAATTTGACAGAAAGATGAAAGAGGGATGTTGGTGCCTTCATGGGTTACGGCCACTTTCCGAAAATTCTCCTCGTGTTATTTTGTTTGTTAAAAAAAAAAACATTTCACTTGTTACCTCTTTCTACCTTCAACGTGCTCTTCTTCCTTAGTCCTTCAGCGCCTCCGTGTTGTCCCACTAGGAGAGGAGGGTAAGATTTTTAAAAAAATATCCAGAAGCCGGGTTTTTTTTGTTTTTCGGAAATCTAGAAAAAGAGGGAGTTAGCCGTGCGGCTTCTAGGACAACCATGTGACGATGCCTTCAAGATTGTTCCCCTTGCCTGCCCTTCCTCACTCTTCTACGACGACCTGGTTGCCTGCTGTTAGTGCAGGCATACCCCCTATATTCGAGGCTATGGGCATAGCTTTCTCTGACTTGTACAATAAGACGACCTTGACATGTGAAGAGCGAAGGGGCCCAAGAAAGTTTCTGGCGCCTTAGGTTCATTCATCGGGACTTATTGGTGCATAATTCCTGTCACGGCCCCCTACCAGATGTTTTACAAAGACATATGTGAGAAATAGTGAGTGATTGACTTCTCTCCTGATATGTGTCAGTGTATACTGAGAACACCACCTATATAAGTGGCAAAACGTACCTTTGTTAGTGTGCTTGCGGTGCAAAATTTAAATAAACACTTGAATCGTGAATTCTGACTTTTGGAACATGTTTTGAAAACTATGTTCAAGATCATTTTACTTTTTCATGATGGACCAGAGCTGGTACGTTAATCATGGTATGCCTAGTGGCGATTCCCTCTGAAACAACACCTCGTGTGAGGTATCTGATATCTGACCATGTACAGACGTTTCACATAATAAAAAACTGCCAAAAATAAAGAGGGACGAAGAACGGGTAAAGAATACGACAGCCGGTGTCCTGTCGTATTCTTTACCCCTTCTTCGTCCCTGTTTATCGGAGGCTGTTTTTCATCATGTTTAACTGTTACGAACCGGCCCAAATCAACATCCTACTACAGGAGTTTCACATGTCAGAACTACCTTCTCGTGTTATCGCCTGTTGAGGCATTTGCACCGCATGCATTCAAGGTCTAGGGATGTTTATCTACCGTAGCGGAGAATCTCTGTTGTCAATGACATGACAAAATCAATCTGATATGCACTTATTGAAACCAAGCTTTTTACTTCCAAAAAAGCAAATCTCACCTCTGATTTTGCCTGCTCGGCATAATTTGCCAGTCCCGCATCTTCTGCTTCCCCGTCGTGCGCATTTCGTGCCCGAAAGTGCACCCGCATGGTTCCATGATGGCTCTGCTTTATATTTTTACTCAATGGCTGTGGTGAGGACGTTTTTCTTTGACCGGTGGCAAAACAATGTTGCTGCTACATTGCTCTAACTAGGTTGGCGGTTGTTCGAACTGGTACAGGCTTGCCGCCCACTATCAACTTTTAGTATAGCACCACACACAACTTGCGATGTCGATGTGCTTTGTGCTATTTTATGCAGCGCATTTTTTAGAGAAGTAAAAGCAGCGGCAGCAGCAGTGGTAGATATGGTTGCACGAGGAGCTGCAGCCCCAGGCCTAGCGATAGTTGTTGAAGCATCCGCTGCAGCAGGCACCGCGAACAAGCCCATATACAAGATGCTCAATAACATTGAAGAGGGCAATTCGGCAAGCTGAGTTAGTAATTGTTAGCTTGACACTTCTGGGCTCATTGCTTGTTTTCATAATTTTGAAAGCCTTCCACCACCTGAAAAGTTAATAAGACCGGCTCAAAGGAGATATATTTAGACGCCACCACGATATTTTTTAACTTAAATGTATTTTTTGTGAAAGTAACCAAAAAAACTGGTTCAGCGCCCTCACCTGTAGTGATTTTTTTTTAAATGTTGATATATATGCTGTTATCTCTATAGTGTCTTAATCATGATTTATTCTAATTTGCACTGAAGGTGTGCCACTCAAGTATCGTAAAATACTATTCAATATGCACAAATCAGCACTCCATAGAGAGGAAAACTTTGCTTGCATATCACCAAATAGCTCGGTTTTGCCTGTTCCTAACATTTTTATGGATAGATTTCTACAACATGGGCGGGAATAGTGGAACTACGCCATGGGGGCGAAAAAAGGGGAGAGCCATGCGGTCAAGAACTTGGTTACCTTGATATGGCGCTCGCATGACCTCTTCCGGAAGACCATGACTGGGACTGTCAAGAGCCAACAAGGACAAGGCAAACCACCGCCACTATTAACTCCCAAGAAGGAGGCATTCATGAGGGGTGGGAAAATCATCTGAAACAACCGTAATCTAAAGCAGGGATCTCCAAACGTTTTTAATAAGGGGCCGGACCAGTTTTCATGAAAGGTTTTCATGAATTTGTTCGTTTAGGTTTTCATGAAAGAAAATTTAAACGAAAAACAAAACCTGAATGAATAAACCTAATTTGCATTTAAAACAAAAATGAAAGCTGGAATAAGTATTATAAACACATAAGTGGATTAATACAAATGCTTGAATTTGAGTGGCCAAGAAAACTCATTAGCTAATATTGAAAGTGCATTAAACCTTCGGCACATTCCTAGAGTGCAAAATACTATTTAGAATTATAAAACTAATGACGGCGATATGCAACAGGAGCGAAAGCGGATAGGGAGCGCAATAAGGTACACGAGATCGCAATGTAATTTTAACATAACTGCAAAGACTCAAAGGACCAAGAGTGTTAGTGTTAGTAATGATGATGCTCAGGTGCGAGAGAGCCCGTGAGAGAGCCCGCGTTAGGATGTAGTTTCTTTTATCTTTTTGTTATCTTACTTTGCGCATTTTGAACGTATCGCGGCACCGTTGCTTTCCGCGCACTACTTTTGAAACCGCTAGCAGCGGTCTGCTGGAAGGGGGCCCCTTGGCCGGGCTTCATCGGAAAGACCGCAGACAACCGCCGCGGGCCCGTCGAAAGACTTAAGCTGGCCGGGGTTTAGAGAACTCTGACCTGAATGGTAGTTTTGGAATTTCGGCAATCATTGCCTATCAGATTTAAAGCAGGTTGTTGCGTAATAATTTACTCAGCGATATGAAGTTGTACAGTAGCTCTTGCCTGAATGGCATGCAGTGGTGCTTATTATTCAGTCTTGGAGTGTAACTTTTACAGTATTACTCTGTGTCAGTGGTTGACAGAATGTTTAAACAATGTTGATAAGTAACTCTTAGCTGAAGTCACCATCGGCATTGTTTTTTCTAGTTTTATTGGTTGCTCTTGGTTTGCACAAACATTGCATAGAAGTGGGGTTAATAAAAAGGAAACATAAAAAATTAAGTCCCCCACAGCCCCTTTATAGATTGCCTTGCCGGCGGTTAGAGCAAATCGGATGAAATTTAAGTGGATCTTGCACAAGACGCAGATTCTGATAGGCACAATTGGCGGCGCAATCGGTAGTTGGATGACCGCCCATTCTGTTCATCTAACTCACATTGCCTACCCTTGTTCAGGTTCAGTTGATCAGTACTTTGGGCATTGACTTTGCAAATGTTTTACGAAACAAATGTTTCACATTGGCTCGAGGAAGTGCTGTGACGATAGCCTTTGCCTTTTGCAATTCTGCAGCAAGCTGGCCTGCGACGGAATTAAATACAAAGTTTTTAAGCCCTTTTTCACATAATATGTTCATTTAAAATATTTATCTATTGCGTGTTTACCGGAATGCTACGTGGAAAAGAGCTACTGGGTGTACCCACACGTTATTGCAGCGCAGGCCACCACAGCCATAATAAACAGGAGCTTGGCAAAAAAAAATGATGACACAAGGTGACGTGTGAGGCAGCTGCAGAAAGGATAAATAAAAAAGAGAACCGGCGGGTTCTCGGCAATGATGGAACGAAATATGGTACCTGGTATGTATTTCCCGCAGATCCCCACAAAGAGCATAGGATTGTGAAACCCTGCGGGCCTACCGCACAATTCCCACACTCCTGTGGGTCTGCGGGTCTTATAGACAACCCACACAGCTCCTATAGGATCTCTGTGGGGCACGCAAGGGTCACACAGATCCGCACGAAATGGGGGGACCCACAGACCCACACATGCTGCAGGGACACAGATATACCCGTAGAACCATTGGAACCCATAGACCCACACAAACTCTGTGGAAGCTATAGAGTACCAAATCCTACAGGTCTGCGGGTCTTGAAGCGGGGATTCCCAGCTAAACCAATATGCACAGTGAATGACCCATGATCCTTCGCTTTTTACAGCGAGAAGTGTTAGTGCGAACCTCCCCGGAGAAGTGCATGGTTGTCCTTCGCGACAACTCCGGGTGACGTCATTTATCACATTGTCGCTTCCAGCCGCCAATAATTTTATAAAACAAAACTGTCTGCCCGTCGTACATGATTCGAAGTTGCAACACGTAAATGACAGCAATCGTTTGTTCTACAGCTTATTGCTTCACAAACTAAGCTATTGGCAGAAATATTTCAAAGAAATAAAGGCGATGTACGCAAAGTATTTTTCTCTATCTTCGATAACGCTTCGGCGTTTCGTAAGCTTCGAGCGGGCACACGCGGCCAGAGCACAGTTAAAGGCAACGATCGCGTGCTAAATGCCGGGTGTTTAAAAAGAATCCTCTGCCGTTCTCAATCTTACAGGGACTATATATTATTCCAATATATAGAGATCAAAATGCGTAGCTTGCTGTCATAGTTCCTAGTCGACGTCACAATTGCAAATGAAGTTTGGTAAGACCACCTCGAGATATTTACTGACTCCATCACGACAATCGTAGATGACCGCAACCGCTACGCCCCCTCTAGGAGAACGGAGGCCATTTGTTGCATAGTGTACTACCTACAAATCTGAGAGTACTCAAGTAAAGCTCTCGTGAAAACCCACTCATTCCGGGATTGAGGTCAATGATCTAGCAAACACTCTGGCACGGGCTTATGTGAACTTCTCGCACGAGCCAGTGTGTGAGCCTAGGCATCTCAATGATAATGGATACTTTCTAGGTCGAGAGATAAACAACATGGTGAATACCAAACCCGACTTTTTAGCAAGGCCGCTGTTTGAGCGAACTGTATTAAAAAAAGATAAACAAGTTGCTGCATCGCTTGATAAGAAAGAAGCACCGAAAAAAATGGTTATCGTGGCCCTGTTTATTTTGGGATTTTTTCAAAGCGAAGTACCAACTACCGTAAAATAATTTAATTAGGACTTTATTATTGAGTGAAAACGATAAAAAGGACACGCTAGATCACAAGAAAAACGAAAGAGCAAAACGAAGAGAATGAAGTGCGGAACGAGATCGCCTCAACGAATACTGAACGACACCACGTACGTTGAACGTCTCAATGGATTGCACCATTTTCCTCCAATGGAAATATTGTACATAAACCCCTTTTTATTCCTTCTCTTAATGTTATTTAACAAAATCATGGTGCGGAAACCCTGGAGCTAATCTACAAGAAAAAACGTTCAACGGAATCCCACAACGACCTCGGGCAACCTAACCAACCGAACAACGTGAACGACAGCGGCTGCTATGGAGAAGCTCAAGAAGAAGCGAGGAGTCGTACGATCCGCGATTACAAGGCCCATCAACGAGATGACAACAGCCATGAACCAACTTCCCGCACAGCAAGGTGAGCTTGAAGATAAGATCACTCTTCTTGCGTTAAAAGAAAAATCACTTCGGGAGCTCGACACGTTGATAGCGGACCTTGTTGATGAGAACAACATAGAAGAGAAAATGAAAGCTAGCCTTGCTTATGAAGACTCCATCAGCATGGCCAGGTCAAGAGCTTTGAGGGAATTACAAAAACTACAGCCACAGAACAACGAAACGACCTCAATGGCTTCTAACACCGCGTTGCCGAAGTTGGAGCTGCCGAAATTCAACGGAGATCTCGCGGAGTGGCAGACATTCTAGGACCAATTTCAATCCTCTATTGACCAGAACCCCGTATTGTCTCCCGTGGATAAGCTGAAGTACCTCAAGGTGCACTTGGTCGGCCGAGCTGAGGTAGTGATCGAAAGAATTCCTGTAACAGGTGACAACTACGACACGGCCATAGAGCTAGCTGCTCAAAAAGAGATTTGGTCAACCTTCTGCCATCGTGAACGACCACCTCACACACTTCTTGAACATAAAGTCAATCGCGACGTCAGCCGCAGTGGATGAACTCCGGAGACTCTATGACGATGTGGTGACCCGGATGAGGAGTCTAAAAAGCCTAGGAGTTGACTCGGACTCAAATGGGGTACTGCTGCATACAGTACTACAGAAGTCTCTCCCTTTAGAGCTCATTCTCAGATACAATCGCAGCTAGATTGTCGAAAACGGCCACAAAGCGAAGACAAAAATGAACTCAGTAGGCTTCTCGAGTTCATTGACATCGAGGAGGTGGAAACCAGAGAGAAGTGCCACCAGCTCACACCCAACACATCGCAACGACCTACACCCGATTCACATCGCCCAGAACGCCACTTCGAGAGGGAAGGATCGGCGGCAGCATTGACCAGTGCCACGAAACATGAACTAAGGACAACTTGGAGAACTGCACGTAACCTTTAACGATCAAAGAAAAAAAGGACAAGCTGAAAGTTGAACACGCACATTGAACGTCTCAATAAATGGACCTTTTTCGAGAAGCGTTCTGCGCACGCGCGAGCACTCGATGCCAAGCGGCGGAAGTCGGCACTAGAAATCGAGGAAATTCGGAAGGAGGCTGTGGATCAGCGAGTAGAACACGTAATTGCAACATATATATAATTGTGTTACACAAAAAAAGAAAGTGGACGGAAAGAAAAACATGACGTTTTGGTGGACGCCACAGATTCCCCTCTTTAGAGTCGGGTTGGGCACGCGCCGCTGCTCGGAGAGCGAGGAAACTGGTAGCGTAGCTCCCATTATCGATTGGTAGTGCAGGTAGGTCACTTCCTCGATTTTTAGTTCGTGCAGCCACCGCCTGGTGCCGTCGGTATGTGAAAAAGGTCCATTGCAACGTTTTCCCACAATGTAAATATTGTACATAAACCCCTTTTTATTCCTTCTCTTAACGTTATTTAACAACTATCACGTATTTATATCTTTGTAGAGTTTGCGTCTTCTTCTTCAACTGCTCATTTGTTTCTTTTAAGCGTAATGCGTCCTCGGGCCTCTCGAATATCTCCCTTATTGCGGCTTCCACTTGCCATTCGCAGAGGAAACCATGTTTTGGACGTTCGCGCCCACTTTAGAGGCTTTTTTTTCCATCAAGAGAAAATCCAAAATATCTGGAAAATCGTAATGTGCAAAATGTGTGTTCACTAGTTGAAATAATGACTGTACATGCTCATTTACATCGGTTACATCAAGAAATACTTCACGTGAAAGCGTTCGAGGTGGATGGCGCCCGATCGCCCCAGGAATCGCACGTGCCCCCTTCGTCGTCGTTTTTCTCGTTCCGTCCCTGCTGCTGGTACGCACAAGCGGACACGACACCTCTTCCCCCTATGTTGAGTTCCTGTACCTGGCAGGCGGACGTTTCGTCCTTGTTGATTTGCGCAGCACAGGCTCTTCAACAGAGGATTTCGAGTCGTTACTTTCTCGCTTATGGTTACACTTCCGAATGGGGTAAGTGTCGGCGAACTGTCTCTTCTCCGCACTGCACTAGACATGAGCGTGGACCGAATTTCCTGACCAATGTGCCTCTAATCCATTCAGGTTTTTTTTTCAGAAACTGTCGGATCATGACATGTCCTCCCACCTGCAGCTGTTGGTTTCTGGGTAACTTCTCTGTTGCCAGTGGCGTAGCTTTGGTGGGTACGACAAGGTCTAGAAGAGTCGGTAATTCCCTCCCGAATATTGCCTTAGCCGGGGTCATGTTCGTCGTCTGGTGGACTGTGCAGTGCTGACGGAATAGTAATCTCGACAGCCGTAGCTTCACTGATCCAGATGGTTCCCGTGCTAGTGCCTCCTTCAGTTCGCCCACGTAGCGTTCTGTCTGCCCATAAGTGGTAGGGCGGTACGGGGCAGACGTGACGTGCTGAATCTTATTGTTCTTGTAGAACGTTGCAATCTCAGCAGATACGAAAGTTGTCCCATTGTCCGACACTAATTTCTGTGGAATTCCAAACGTCGCAAACAGGGATTGCAGCACATCGATTACTGCCGCCGACGTAGGATGGCTTACTTGACGTACCTCCAGCCATTTGGTGAAGGCATCCACCACCACCAAGAAAGTGCGTCCCTCCACGGGACCTGCAAAATCCACATGCAGTGTGTGCCACGGTGTCAACGGTTGAGGCCACGGCGGAAGATGGGCTTTTGCTGGGTTCCTCTGTGTACGCTGGCATGGATCACAAGATATAACGGTTGTTTGAATGTCTTCATCCAACCCTGGCCACCACAAGTAACTCCGAGCGCAAGTCTTCATAGCTATAACTCCTCGATGTCCTGCGTGAACCAGGCTCATGGCTTGCTCCCGTGCAGCTGTAGGAATGACAACCCTTGTTCCAAAGGTGATGCAAACGCGATGAATTGCCAGTTATGTGGCTGCTCTGCGGTAAGGTTTGAAGTCATCGCCTTTCAGCTTCTGCACCGTATCTTCTTGTATCGCTGTGTAGAGCTTTGAGAGTATGGCATCCTCCTGTGTTCTTTTCGCTATAACGTCTGCTGTCAGGGGTGATTGTGGCAATGCTTCGAACATTAGAATGGCGCCGGGGACCTTGGGTTCCTCGATGCGCTCTGGTTGTGGCAACCTACTGAGTGCATCAGCGTTCTGGTGCATCTTTCCGTCCCGGAACTTAAGGTCGTAGTCATACGCCGCTAGCTTCAGACACCAGCGTGTCATGCGGGGGGAAAGCATCTGCGGTACTGGTTTTCGAGGTCCAAGAATTCCCAGTAGTGGCTGATGGTCAGTTACGAATGTCACGTGGCGTACCGCAATGTACTTGTGGAAGTGGTCAGCTGCGAACACCACGGCTAGGCCTTCCTGGTCTAGTTGAGCGTAATTGCGTTCTGCTGTACCCGATGTTCGTGAGGCAAAACCTATGGGAGCCTCCCTGCCCAAGCTGTCTTGCTGCGCCTACACAGCACCGACGCCATAAGGCGAGGCATCACACGAGATGATGAGAGGCTCTGTCTCATCATAATGTGTCAGGACAGTCTTCTTCAAAATCAGCTGTTTCAGCTCGTCAAACGCTTTCTGATGTGAATCTTCCCATTTCCACGGTCTGTCCTTCTGTAGTAACTCATACAGTGGTGATGCTACTGTAGCCCTATGCTCCAAGAAACGGTCGTAGAAGGCTAGCAGGCCTAAAAATGACTGTAGAGTCTGCTTGCTTGTTGGCGCTGGTGCTTCCACGATGGCTCGTACCTTGTCTTCTGTTTTGTGTATTCCCTTGGCATCAATCCGGTGCCCCAGGAACTGTACCTCCGGTACGCTGAAACGACACTTTGTCTTGTTCAGTCGCAAGTTTGCTTGAAGAAGACGTTGTAGCACCCTTGTCAGCCGCTCTCTGTGCTCCTGTTCCGTGGTGCCACTGACGATAATATCGTCGAGGTACACACAGACCCCGGGCAGTCCACTCAGAGATTGCGCTGGTGGACGTTTTGTTAATCTCCGGCGGTTTGGACATTCCTTTGATTGATTCCTGCTGTTTGGCCGCACTTTCCGTTGCCAGGGCGATGTCCCAGGCTCGTTGAAAAGTCAGGTCTTTCTCGGTGAACAGTCGCTGTTGCAGGCGTTCATTGCGGACGCCACAGACAAACCTGTCCCGAAGCATAACGTCTAGTTGCAGCATGGAAGGGTTCGTGGAGAGAACGGAAGATGTGGTCCCTTCTTGCGACGACGTCGATGCGGCAATCGTAGTTGGCAGTACTCCAAAATTACAGTCCGCGGACAATCTTTTGAGAGTTGCGACGTAGTTGCTGATCGACTCGTTGGGCAGTTGATTTCGTTGTTGGAAGACGTACCTGCTGTAGAGCTCCGAAGGTGTTGGGTCGAAGTGCTGCTGGAGCAGAGACACCAAGTCATCGAAGCTGACTTCTGCAGGGGCCTTCGGCGCGACCAACGCGCACGCTGCATCAAAAGTGTCGGGGCCACATAGCGTGAGAAGGAGCGCTCGCCTCTTTTTTTCAAGCTTGATGTCGTTTGCCTCGAAGTAAAACTTGAGACGCTGGATCCAGGATGCCCAGTTCTTGCCCGAGAAGGGTTCAATGACACCGTGCACCCCTCCTGTAGCCATGCCTTACTTCCGTTTTCGCTACCACTACTCGTCGCCAATGTTTACTAGTTGAAATAAGGACGGCACATGCTCATTTACATCGGTTTACATCACGAAATACTTGACATGAAAACGTTCGAGGTGGATCGCGCCCGATCGCCCCAAGGATCGCACGTGCCCCTGTCGTCGTCGTTTTTCTCGTTCCGTCCCTGATGCTGGTACACACGAGCGGACACGACACTTACTTTATTAGGCTGTTTTAGGTATGTTTCCATTCACCACGTGTGCGCGAAAACGTGTCTTTTTTTTTTTTTTTGTCGTGCGCATATCTCCAGAACATGAAAAAAACTGCTATATCAAAACTAACACCAGATTCATAAAAAGAAGGAAATCTAGCACTGTAAACAGTAAACATTTAATTCAGTTGCCGTAAACGTTAAAAAATAAATGTTTTTTGTGGTGCATGTCCCCTTAACATAGTGCCAAAGCAGGTTGGTAAGCATTCTCACAATACAAGCACACTTAAGAATTAAAAATTCTTTTAAGAAAACTCATGCATTTTGACCATTTACAGCATCCGTGGTTAGACAGTTCCAGTGATCGTCACACTTAACAAATTCGAGTTTACGGAATTCGTAATAAAGCGATAAGGCGCAATAAATTTGTTAGGTTCCCGTTCTAGTTGCGGTATTAAAGTTCTCATATGTAACATATTTATGAATATCAATAGAGTAATAACCATGTAGCAGTTTTTAAAAGAATATTTTTATTCGATGAAACAATATTTTGGTATTTAAGGGCAGAAGGTTCACATCGGACTTCAGTAGGAAGACCGAGTCTGAGGATCGATACTCTAATATATAACGCGGAACCGGGCTTTACAATCACAGTGTTATATAAAATCACTAAATTTATATAAATATGCAAAAAGACATCAAATCAAAATGAAAGAATATTCACAATACATATTGCTCATTGCAGCAATCGACTCACTATGAGTTAAAATAGAACCTGCAGGCTGTATTTCTAGAGACATTGTTCATTTAAATAACGAGAACTTCGTATAATTGATCCGTCATTTTATTTCCTTTATTTTTTACGCTATTTTGCGTTTTATCCATCCGGTGTGCTTTCCTTGTGTCGACGCGCCTGAAGTTTGTGGCCATAATTGTTTTGTTATTCGACTGACAGGAATGCGCCTCAAGGAAGTGTCAAGATAGCCGAGGGAACGCACTCTGACATTTTCCGAATCGATACCATCGAGGGAACGAGCATCCTCAAAGTCATCAGCTTGGAGTTTATCGTCAAGTATTGGGACGCACTGTTCGCCGAAGCGCTCATCAGCCTGTAAGCCCTTATACCTTATCCTTTCATATACTGAAGATTCTTTAAGTTGATAGGTGCTTATCTCCTTCCGTAAACGTTTTTCTGGGAAAACAATAACGAACATTCAAACTTGTAACATATCCCAAAGCAAAGTATGACATGTGGGCAAGCTCAAAATACGCATTAAAAATTACCGTTCTCTCGTCGCGTCCTGTGTATTGAACTGAGGCTACAGCCGTGACGCTGCATACACTGTTGCATATAGACTACACACAATCATTTTCCATCACCATTCAAAATTTGGCAAGGGTTCCCCCCTTTATGTAATGCCCCTGCCGAGACCCTTGAAAGAAAGAAAACATTATTTAAAAAAAAAACAGTTAGAGTTGAATTTTAGGCGTCATTTTATCCAGTGAACTTGAATATCACGTTCGTTTTTTTCTGAGGATGTAACTAAACGGGAGAAAAAAACTAAGGACCTCCGACCAGTTGTGTCCCATCAAATCTTTTGGCCGCCAAGCGTGGGTCGCTCGTTTGGGGAGCAGGTGCAATTGCAATCTTGCCAGATATATTCCCCCGCACTGCCTCAACTCGAGACGGTTTTTTTTGTTTTTTTTTTTAACTCTTTAAAAATAGCAAGAGTGTCTGTGCATAGCTTTGATAGGCGCTGAAGGTACGCGAGAGCGCGGAGATTTCGAAAACGCCGGATATGACATCACGCTCAGAGGAGGATGGCCTTAAGCGGTACTTTGAAAATAAATTTCTGCAGCTTCCGTGCACCAAATTAAAAACTTATCTCGATATTCGTGATTCTGGAGGTTAAATGAATACGAGTTAAGTGTTTTTTTGTTTTTTTTCAAGAAAATAACCGTTTCTAATACATTCTTTTTATTAAAGAGTTACGTTTATTTCCAAGAACAAAGAAGTCTGCCACTGCTCATGGCGACGGTAGTATGAATTACTCGTGTCACGCGCGCTCTTGTGCTCGGAGCTCGCTTGTAGCTGTTTTTTGTTCTTCATCGCCGACTAGCAGCGATACCTATCATTTATCCTTCTAGGCTAATGCGAAGATCCCAATCCTTCAAATATGCAGGCAGCTTGGTACTTCAGCTGCATCTTATTCTTAGACCGGAGTCCGCCTGGATGTCCATAGTGTCGTCAATGGTGCCCATGTTGGTTCTGTCGCTTACATATACCTCCACCTCTCTTGAAACTGATGTGTCTTCATTTCCTTGCTTTTGCGTTGTGAACGGAGATCTACGTACTTTCTTCCTTGTCGAGTTGGCGGTGGCGTATATAGTGAATGTGTCCGCGCTGTAGTTTCCCGTCCCCTGTTCTAGCTCGAAAGAATCGAAGTCCTAACTGATTTACAATTGTTGCTGTAACCCCCGCCAGCTTTCCATGAAATGTTTGATGTAGACGGGTTGCCCTGCAGAACATTCAGCTGTTACTCCGTCTCCCGGAATATCCCGTTTTTCGCTTGAAGGCCACTCGTTCATGCGATCGAGTGGTGTAGTTATTTACCGGCCAAACGTTGCTTTCGCGGGGGTTTTCACCGTAGGAGATAAAACCGTTGTGTGTTGCCTAAATAGGAAATTCGCGATTCGGCACTGAACTGTATCTTCAGTGAGCTTGACTGCTTTCATCGTTTTGCTCTCCATTCATTCTGCTTGCCCATTAGTTGCTGGGAGGTATGGTGCGCTGATAGAGTGTTGGATAGTTTGGGTATTTTTTAGCTTATCCATTTTGTGCGAAACCAAATGTGGTGCGTTGCCAAAGAATAAGATTCTCGGCACGCCAAAAGTAGCGAATACCGATCGAAGCGCGTCAATGATGCATGTCGAGTCGACAGCGTTGATTGCATTGGTCTCATTTCGAGCCACTTAGTTTAAGCAAACCTTTACGGTGATTAGGTATAATAGTTCTTCAATTGGTCCACCGAAGGTCTATGTGTATGGTCTCTTAAGGTCGAGTAGCAGCTGACCAGTTAGGTGTTGGAACTGCAGTTTTGTCTCGCTGATGTTTCTGGCACGTCTCACACGCAGCCGTGGTAGCTTCGATGTCCAAGTCAAGCTTCGGTCACCAGAAATGGCTACGGGCAGTGCCCTTCATCGCCACAATACAGGGGTGGTTGGCAAGCAGCATTTTCAGCGCTTCCTCGCGTGCGGCGTGTGGTACGACAACCCGTGCTCCCCACGTTAGACAGCCATTTTGGGTTGCCGGTTCGAGGTGTTGCCGTTTGTATTGTGAAAACTCATCTCTTTTCCAAGTTGTGTTAAAATCGTCTTGCAGTCCTTGATAGACTTTCGGCAGAGTCGGGTTTTCTTTAGTCAGGTGTGCAATGAGCTGGCCTGTAAGAGGTGGGCACTCCTTAGCTTCAAGTGGGAGCACACCTCCTCGAGGTGCCGGTTCGTCCGTCACATTTGGCAAAGGCTGACGACTGAGCGCGTCCGCGTTTTGGTGCACCTTGCTTTGACGACAGCGCTAATCGTAGATGTAGCAGCCAAGTAGAAGGCACCACCGGGTCGTGCCGGGATCTTTCTACCTTTACTTATTATTTTCAGTAAGGGTTATCCACCAGTTTACACAGTAACGTGTGGTTCAGCGATGTACTCGTGGAAGTGTTTCACGCCAAAAATGATGGCTAGTCCATTCTTGTCCAGTTGGGCATAGTTCCTCTCACTTTTGCCGAGCGTTCTGAATGCGTAGCCAACAGAACCTTTTGCTCCATCATCGTTCATCTGTGACAGGACAGCCACAATTTCGTAGCGATGCGTCGCAAGCCAGAACTAGTTGTCGCTTGTCATCATATTGTGCCAACACCGGTTCTGAGCCTAGAATCATCTTCATCTGCTTGGAAGTATCTCGCTCTTCATCGCCCCAATGCCATTTTGTGTTTTTGTCCAGAAGTTGATGTAGCTTTTCTGCAGTGGATGCTATATTCCGCAGAAACCAACTGTAGAAGCTCACCATTCAAAGATGAGCCTGGACCACGTTTTGTTGCTGGGCTCAGAAGCTTCAATGATGGCTTTGATTTTTCCGGTTGTTGACCTGACGCCATGGGCATCGAAGTGTTAACCTAGAAATTCTTCCTCCGAAACACTGAACTTGCATTTTTTGGGGGAAACGCGAAGTCCGGTTTCTCGAAGGCGTTGAAGAGCGGCTTCCAAACGCTGTAGGTGTTCTTTTGTCGCCCTTGTGACCATGATGTCATCTAGGTGTTCTCCTGTGCCCTCGATTTCTGCCAACAGTGTATCCATAAATTGTTAAAAGGGCAGTGCAGCAACCTCAATTCCGAAAAGCACTCACTCAACGCAGAGGAGCCTCATCGTTGTCGTCGCCGTCAATAGTCCTGTGGTGGCATCGTTAACTCGGAGTTGCTGGTAGGCTTGTTGCAGATCTAGAAGAAAATGTTCCCTCCTCAAAGTATGGAAACAAGTCCGTGCCGGTGGGAAGCGGATAAGCGTTTGGCTTGAGTGCAGGGTTGGTCGTGCACCGATAATCTCCACGCAACCGTAGCGTACCGTTCTTCTTCTTGCGGATGATGACTAGGGGTGTTGCCCACGATGACGAATTTATTGGCTGCAAGATGTTTTGTGCTTGAAGATTCTTCATATCTTCCTGTACTGCGCAACGCAGAGCAAAGGGAACTGGCCGACACTTCAGAAATTTTGGTTCTGCGTCATTTTTGAGGTCGATGTGCGGCGGTTCGCCGACATGTTCATCAAATTGTCCCGAAAACACTTGCTCGTGAAGTGCAAGAAGGTTTTCAAGAGTTGTTGCTGACATGATGTTTACTCCCAAAAGGCTTGATGTCCAGCGCGGGAAACCAGTCCCAACCAAGAAGGCTTGCTCCCTTTCCGGAAATGATGTAAAGGTCCAGATTAGCCCTTTGGTCCTTGAACTGTACGTTAACAAGTTTTAACTTCTCAGCCAGGTGTTTAAAGAAATCAGAGATGATAATTGAATGCGATGCTCCAGAGTCAACTTTCATGGGAAGTTGTCGTCCCTTCACTAGCAGCTCCACGATGATCCGTGACACTGTTGACAGCGAAATGATCACCAAGCGTCTCACGCTGCGACGTTGTCATCTGATGCGTGTGACTTGTCGATTCTTCTTGGAATTTGTGTTGAGCTTCGCGTTTGAAGCTTGCCTCTCCAGGATGACTCTTTTTGCTGCAAAATTGGCATGTCGCTTTCTGATGTTTGGAGTCATCCGGTTAGTGCATTCCTGTGCAGAGAAAGCAGGGTTTTTTTGTTTTTTTTTGTCGACTTGTCGCCTTTGGAGGGTTGAACTGCGGTGGTACTCTGCGCCTTGCCTTTCTTTTGACTTTGCATTGGGCGTTGTTGAGTTGCAGCAGAATTTGTTGCTCAAGACATCGCGAAGGTTCGGTCGAAAGTGAAGTCTCGCTCGACCAGCGATCGCTGCTGGAGGTGTGAGTTCTTGATGCCACAGATTAATCGATCCCGTAGCATGACCTTCAATGGTAGTACCGTAGAAGAAACGGCCTCCGGAGCTTGTGATGCCTGGGCCACTTTTGCCACGCCGTTTGACGAACTTGCGACTTGTCTGGCTGTGGATGCGGCCAATGACCTGGTCGTGGTCGGCGGGTTCCTTACCGTTCCGAAGTTGCAGTGAGCTGCAGTCTTGCGGAGTGCGGCGAAGTAAAGAGATCATCTCAGTCGGCGCTTCGTTACGCTGATGGAATTTGGAACGGCTGAGTAGCTTCGCCGGCTTCGGGTCGACGTGCTCGTTGAGAAGTTTCACGATTTCGCCAAACTCGACTCCAAATGGTTTATTTCGGTATAAGGCGCGTACGCTGTCGAATGTGGACTCACCGCACGAAGAGGGTAGAACTGCTCATTTCTTCATGGGGCTGGTGATATCCTTGGTTTCAAACAAGAATTCCAATCGCTACAGTCAGTAACATGGAAAGTTGAGCTAGCTGGTACTTTGAAGACATACCTAAAACAGCGCACACAGACAGGAGGAAGATAACAGAAGACAGAAAAGAGCACTACAGCCACGAACTCCAGTTTCCTCCCGGGAACTCTGGAATCCGTTCGGGAAAGCCGTGGTCGTCCATATTCAGGGCTCGCCGAATTTCCCCGTCGTCAGTCTATACATTACTCCTATAGACGATTGCTAACAGGGCATCTGGCGGCCGCCATGCTCTTCCTCGTGTGAGCAAGCACGTGGAATTCCAGGCCTGCCAAGGCTATTTTCACGTGCATGCTGCACGTGCTTGCACGGATGGGGCACCAGCCGGGACGCCATGCTTCCAAACGTCTATTAAAGACTTGCGTTTATTTACAGGATCAAAGAAGTCGGCCACTGCTCGTGGTATCGGTAGAATGAATTGCGCGCTTCACGCGCGCTCTTGTGCTCGGTGCTCGCATGCAACTGTTTTCTTCTCTATCGCTGACTAGCAATACATATCAGCTTCAGTTGCTCTTTAAGGTTAATAAACTATCTCTTAATCCAGTATTCAGCCTTATTATTCCTTTAAGGTACAATTAATCTGACGTCACAATTGGTTCACTAAATGTAGCAGAAAAATTGCGACGTTACGTGACACTTTGACGTCACATGACGTTACGGGGCCACGTGACGTTACCTGACAAGGTGATGTCGCGGTGTAGCGCCAAGCCCATATTTGATTAACATTAAAAACGAGCGTGTTGGTAAATATACTTAAACAATCGGAAAGAATAAACACAAATTCGGGACCAAAACAGACGCAGACAACTCTTTCAACTCTCAACGACATTTATTTCGTCTCCGTTCAAACGACGGCCTTCGAGCACGTTCAGGGGAGAGAGCAGAGAAGGAAAAAGGAGGGGGGGGGGAGGGTTGAAAGAGGAGGAGGGGGAAAAAACGGGTTGTTCGCGGCCTTCCCTCAAGGCCTCTGGTCCCTTCCGCCCAGTTCGGGACGGAGGAATTTCATCTCCCTGTCGGAAAGGGCCAGAGAAGCCGAAGCAACGTTAGTGATTGAGCTCTTAATTGCGTACGATTCGGCGACCTCCCTGCCAAATCTCTGCCGGTGTCCTCCCAATGCGCGCGTACCTTCGTATCTGGGCGAACATCCGCCGCACGTCAAACGGTGTGCGACTATTGGATGCATGGAGTCGTCGGGGGGTTCGCTCACCTCCCGCGAGTGTTCCCTCAGGCGGTCATTTAGGCACCTGCCGGTCTGCCCTATATACCCCCCCCCCCCTTACACACGAAAAGGGATGGAATAGACTGCCTCCTTCTTACACTTAACAAACTGCTGTCCGTGCTTTTTGTTGCATTGGGTCGCGGAGGGTGGGGTATTCACCGTTCTGCACATTTGTTGAAGCCTTTGCTTGCAGCTAAACACTACCCCTACCTCGAAGCGAGAGGCGAGTCCCTTAAGGCGATGCGCGGTGTTATGCGAGTAGGGGATAACTGCAAAACGTTTTTTGCGAGGAACCGGAGTGGCCGGCGGTGCCCGGGAGGCGGTGATCAGCCTCTTTAGGGTATTTGCACAGTCCTCGGGGTACCCTGCCCTCCTTAGCCTCTCTGTCTGGAGAAGTACGCTGTGCGCGGTGAGGTGGGGGCACGACCTGGTTCCAGAGGATTTTAGGAGTGATTTCACGAGACCCCGTTTAACTGCTTTGGAGTGGGCACTCGTGAAGGGCAGGACCGGCTTTTGTGTGCGCTGTCTGAATTCCCAGCATATCCCATCGGGGCGCATCTTCAGGTGCAGGTCCAAGTATTGAAGACCGTTTTCAGACGGGTCTTCTCTCTTGAAGGAGAGGCCGGTGTGGCTCGAAGCGAAGGCCTCAATGACAGATTCGGGAGGGGTCTGCTTTGGGTGCACGATCAGATAATCATCTACATACCGGAACACCCGGCTCTCCGGTGCGGTCTCCTCCATTCGGCTCTTAATGGCCCGGTCCACGTACATCAGGAAAATTTCGCTCAAACCAGGGGCCAGACACGAGCCTATGCATACGCCGGTCCTCTGAATGTAAATGTTTCCCTCGTACTCCACCAATGTCGAGCGCAGATATAACTCAAGGAGAGAAATGAAACCGCTAACAGGTATTCCCGATGAATTCTGAAATTTGCAGGCTCCATGTTCGTGAATGGCGTTGTTCACGGACTCGAGTAGAAATTTGTTGTCTAGACTGTAGAACATGTCTTCTATGTCCAAAGAAAACATTGCTAGTGGTGTAGGAGAGTCATGCAGGGTCTCAAGCTGGGTTATCAACTCAGTGGAGTTACTAACACGGAACGGCTGGGAGAGTGTCAGGGACGATAAGTTTCTGAGGAGAAAGGTGGCCAAGTTCTTCTGCCAGCATCCGTTTTCGGAAATAATGCTGCGAAGCGGGACACCGGGCTTTTGTGTTTTGGCAGAGAAGAACGCAGTGAGATACTGCTTAGCTGGCGAGGCGATCGCGTTCCTCAGGGAGGGCAGGTTTAAACTCATGCAAAGATCTTTAGCTTCGGACCTGACGGACCCCGAGGGCCTTCTTTTTAACTTTATAAAGTTCTTCCCCAGGGCGGCTTCCACCTTCTCACCAAAGATTCCCTCGTCCATGATGACGAACACTCCCGATTTGTCTGACTCCAGTAGTTTCAGCTTAGAGCTTCGGAGTTCTTCTACAGCCGCACGCACCAAAGACTTGCCTGGCGGAGGAGGTGGGTGGGCACACACAGTCCTAACTGCAGACCCGACGAAGTCCTGACGGTCCTGTTCCGGGATGGAGGTGGCGACTTGGTATACGGAGGCGAGCTGATCCACTCTCGATCCGGGCAGGTCAGGAGCAAACTTGGGTCCGTGTGAAAGGAGACGCTCGGTGTCCGGAGAAAGCTGCGCGTGCGAGAGGTTCACAGGAGGATCCAGCCTAACGGGCGAATTCCCCTGATGAAGGGCGCGGTCCTCAGCCAGGATCTTGATCCAAGCAGAGTCCAGGAGACGAACAGCGGACTGCTTGATGAACTGGTACGACGGGTGTGAGCCGAATCGCGGTCCGAAGAGCGCTGTCATGCGGCCGGGAAGGATCCTACTCATCAGCTGCAACTCCTGCGATATCTCCTTCCTCGAGATCTGCATAATCCTGTAGCTTGATGCCCAGTTGTGGGAGTGGAATCCCAGGAGCAAGTCGACCGATGGATGGGGCTTGCTCTTTCTTAAACACAGCCCAAGCGCTCGGAGTCGTAAACGCAGTAGGTTCATTTTGGAGATGACCGCGAACAACCCGTTTTTCCCCCTCCTCCTCTTTCAATCGTTCCCCCCCCCCCCTTTTTTCCTTCTCTGCTCTCTCCCCTGAACGTGCTCGAAGGCCGTCGTTTGAACGGAGACGAAATAAATGTCGTTGAGAGTTGAAAGAGTTGTCTGCGTCTGTTTTCGTCCCGAATTTGTGTTTATTCTTTCCGATTGTTTAAGTACCCATATTTGAGATCCCATCCTCCGAGATAGTCTTCCTCGTCAGCCGCTTCTCCCGGGAATCCGGCGCTAAGAGGTGAAGCCTACCCTAACATGGGCACCTTTTGCATTCTGGCTCTTGACAATAAAGAGCGCCTATCCTAATTTTTTTTTTTGACGACCCTCTTCTAAATTTGGGTGAGTCCTTTGAGCAGATCTTTATGGTAAATCAAATCTATCGGCTGCAAAATACAACAATGCTGAGTGGGAGGAGGGACTCACAATTATGCACGCTCAACGTCCCGTAGGCAATTCTTGGCAATCAATCGGCCTTGTGTGGTACTCATTACAAGTAATCAAGTTACATGTAATCGATTACACTTTAGTGTAATACTGTAATAATTTTATTAGATTTAATAGGAAGTAATCGCAAAAGTATTATTATTAATTTTGAAGAATTTAACTTACGTGTTGAGATTGCTATTTTGTCTTCCCATTCTAACTGCGACCCTATTTTTTACTACGAAATTCCTCGTAAGTAATTTTTGGACCAAGTCTCCAACAGAAACTTCCAAAATTGTTGAATTCATAGGATAATTAGTGCCTAGTTCGGCGACTCTAATCCAACATTAAACGGTGCGAAAGACCCGCTTTCAAACGAGGAGAAATATTTTAAATTTACAAAATCTGATGTAATCGAAAAAAACAAGTAACGATCAATCACTTTTCTTCTCAAGTGATTAAGTACTCTAATTAACCTCGTTCTTCACCGCGAGCAATTGTAGTTCTAATCGATGACTTTTTTTCGAGTAACGTGTCCAAGACTGCAATCGATAAATAGGAGCTATAGTCAGCTATAATCGCTTAAAAAGAAGCTGAAGAGGTTCTTGAAAACAAAAATCAAATTAGTGGGGAATTTTAGGATATTTTCACCCCGGGAATCTGAATATCACGTTCATTTTTCCCGAAGATGTAGCTAAACGCCAGAAAACTCGAAAACCCTCCGACCAGTCGTTACGTGCATAAAATAACATTTCGGCTGCCAAGCGCGTGTTGCTAGTTGCCAGCTATATTCCCCCGCACGGACGCCAGTCGTGACTTCTTTTTCTTACCTGTTTGAAAATAGCAAGAGTGCGCGTGCATAGCTTCGATAGGCGCAGAAGGTGCGCGAGAGCGGAGATTCCGAAAACTTCTTTCATGACGTAACGCTCCGGGAAGGAGGGGCTTCACAGCGCACAGCGCTACCCTGGAAATGATTACTGCAGCCTCCGTGCACCGCACGGAAAAAAAAACAAAAAACATTTCGATATTCGCGATCTTGGAGGCCAGATGAAGACAATTCAAGTGTTTTTACTCAAATACAAAACCGCTTCAGCTTCCCTTTAACCAGCAAAGTTCGTGGGCAGCCCCGAGTAGATCATGCGGATAGCGAGTCGTCTGCTTCTTCAGCAAGAGTTGCGGTGACGTCATAGCGACGCCAAGCTTTGATTGGCTCTGATTGAAAAGATCGTGGGTAGACCTCAATGCTAGATGCCTCGAGATCGTCCCACTATTTTTTTTTTTTTCAATCAGCCAATCAAAGCTCGGCGTGCTGACATCCTCGCAACCCCTGTGCAAGAAGTAGACGAACTTGCGCTTCGCATTATCGCTCCTGGGTCGATCAGACTGCAGCGCTAGCAAATAAGAAGACCGAAAAGCGAATAAAAGATAAAGATGCACGGACAGAATAAGCCACGTCACACGTTTCTTTATCTGTCAGAAACTATAACTATAGGGTGACTCCACCGCGTCTCCGGCTGTTGTGTTTAGCGTCTCATTCCTCCCGCGCATCCAAGGTTGCCCCAAAGTGGCAGCAGATGACGTCACCAAAGCGGAAGTCTCATGCCATAGCCTCTTATATACTAACAAAGCTTGGCAGATCGCCACGAGAAGCGGCCGCCGAAATGGAAAAGGTGGAGCGGCAGACAACGGATGAGAGGAGAGCCACGTGACTGGCGCCCCGCTGCGGCGAGACTCCGAAACACACTTCTCCCGAGCGAACAAGTGTGTTTCGGGTCCTCGCCGCTGCAAAAGCTGTGCGCTGACGTCCAGGTTCCCCGAGAAATGTCTCTTTGACGCCCTGTGCTACCCGATCCTCGCGCTCCAAATTCGCGACCGGGTGCCCTGTGGGTCTGTCGTCGAACTGTCAGGCTTTGCGAGTATAGAAGAGGCTATGGTTTTGCTGTCAGATGTAGCGATCATAATAATTGGACGTAGAAGTTCCGAAGAAAAAAAAAACATGGAAAGACGAGCGTCGCTGTCGTCGCGGCGTCCCAACTCCTGGTATACTGTATAGCTTTCGTGGACTGTCAAGCTGAAGAGCAACCCGCAGCAGAACAGACATCTGCCTCATCCACCGCTGCCGCTATGACACCACCAGAATCGCGGCAGGCGACAGGGTGAGACTTTTATGACGTCATAAGGCGAAAAACGTGGGAAGACTTTTTGGGGGGACGCGGTGAATACACCAGTCGGAGACGCGTTCCACGCACCGTACTATACGCCGAGAAACTGCTGAGGAAGAAGGAGGAGACAAGCTCTGATTGGAGAGATTAGTGGGTAGCCCTAGAGTGTGCTGCTTTTGTCTCCACCGCACTCGTCGAACGCGTTCGAATGCGCGAACCAAACGCCGGACTCCGGCGTTCCAACACTCTTAGAAATAGGGGGTGTATAGGGGTACACCCCCTCTCCCATGTGTAGCACCCCAAAACTACATTTGGACGTGTAGTCCTCTGACATCGAGCTGGCGATACCAACTTTAACGAGCGACTTGATAGCTGTTGGCTATAACGTACTAAATAGCTAATGTGCGTATCAAAGACTAGAAAACAAAAACATTGAGGCTTCGCAGCAGGGCCAAAAAACCTTGATTGTCTTACTGTGTCCTTTAGTGCGTACATTAGCCATTTTAATAAGAAGTTGTATCGGAGCCACTCTTGAAAGTTGGTCACGTCGGTTTGATGTCTATGGACTGTGCTGAAATTTCGATTTTCAGCATATTTTCAAGAAACCCGGCTTTTTTTTCTTTTTAGCGCTAAAGTCCGCATTTTTAAATTATATGAAGGGTTATCTGTACATATAAATAAGTATGACGGCCATCTATAAGATTAAAAGTTTCCGTATAATTCCGACATATCACCGAAACGATGCTGTCATTCCCTGTACTCTAAATTCTGGAATGACTGTCCTAGAGTCTATATATTTTAATTTCTATATTGCGTTTCAGGGAACTGGGAAAGCTAAGGAAGCGGGCAGATTTTCATACCTCTGGCTTTGCCAACACAAAAAGGTACGTACCGTTGTTTCATCGTCGTAACTTAGGGCTTTATCCGAATAAAGCGAAAACCCGCCTTTCGAATGAGCGCTCGTAATTCTACGTTAGGAAACGCTACCAATTTTTATACTGACCGTCTATCATTACGAACAAAAATCTCCGCACGAATAAAAGGTTTCAAATACTGCCCGTCGCGTGTGTTATTTATGCGCAAAATTACTCTATTTTTTTATTGACCAAAATTATTTGCGGTCGGTTATAGCCTTTTAATCCAGCACTTCGCATCCTTGTGATACGCCTTCGCGGTTAGGTGGTTAGCCAGGAAAGTCGTTTGGAACGAATGGTGCGCGTTATATTTCAAGCCACCTTTAATTCATTTACAAATAGCGATCTTGTGCGCTTTCTATAATCATGATTGAAATCCGACTGAGTTGGGATCCTGGCGGCCGCAAAATGTTAAGTATTATTTTTTTTTTCAAAATATTGAATCAGAACGCTGGTTCAGTCGTTCTTTTTTTATGTGCTTATGTTTTACCTACTTTAAGCAAATGCGCTCTACGCAAGCATAACCACGTTTGCCCGCGTTCGGGGTAGGACAACATGGGGGAACCAAATGACGCGCTCTCGTTTTTTGTTTCTTCTTGATTGTGACTTGTTTTAAAATACGGCGTTATAAAGTTGAACAGCAACGAAAAGTGTACATCTCTGACACCAAATGTTTTCTACTCCAAACGTAAATAAGTGAGCATAATCAAATGCAATTCCCGCACTCGTCTTTGGTTTGAGGACAGCCCATGTTTTCTCACTGCTATGCCTGAAAAAAAAGAACAACTATGCGCGAGCAGAAGGGAGCGGGTGGACGCACTTTTGTTTGACATGTCGTCCTGTGCTCACTTCAAGAACGGGAGGCTTGTCTTCGACACCTGACGCCGTTCCATGGACATGGGATTGCTGAAAGGGAGCTCAAACGTGTTCGCGAAAGTGACGTCGGCGTTAATGTTTCATAGAACGATGACGACGCCGTGAACAAAAGGACCGTCTTCACAGAGTGGACGACGACGCTCCACCATATCCCACCGAGTCAATCGCCTCCAGCGGCAGCTGAAAGCTTCCGAACCCGACAGGCCACTGTTTACGTCACTTATCTTTCCGGAGGCCCAGAAAACAAAGCCACAGAAAGCTATAGTTTCTGTTCTGTCAGTCTATTTGCGGGCACAGTAAGGAGCGTCGGGAAATTCTGTAACAAAAGTGAGCGGCGTGCTAGGTTAACACCACCTGGAATAATCAAAACCCTGTGAACTATCCACCTCTTTTCCCACAAAACGCAATCAAACTCGAATATTCGCCGACTCAGAAAAGACCCGAGCCCTACACTGAGCGTCCTTCGAGGAGTTGGCTGGACATGACTAGCAGCCGGGACGCTGACGCCGCGCTCGTGTTCAAGCTCGATCTCGCCGTGATAACGTCGAAATTAGAGCTGATAGGCTTTGTTTGGGTGACGGTGGATAGGTCCCCAAAAAGTTGAAAACGCATTGTTTTTTTTTTTTTTTAAGGAAAGTTGCAGTACTTTTTTATTGTCTCTTGAAGGGTAGCTTTCGCGTCCGGCCAACGTGTACTATTGATTTGCCTCGGTACCCGTTAACTTTTCCCTGCTATATACTTTTTTTTTTATCTTTACGTTTTCTCGTACTTTCTTTTCGAGAACGCCTTCGCGATGGTGATTGTTTCACGATTTACGAGGCCACGCTTGATCCGCTTTTCCAGGATTTTCTGCTTATTCGATCGATACCCCAGAGAGCTTGTCCAAGCCTGGAAAGAGTACACGGCCTGGAAGCGCACGGACCATCAACATGGGCCAGGTTCTGCTCTGCTTCCTCTCACATCTTCGCTTTACCTTTTTTTTTTTCCTTTTGTCTCCTCAAATTAAACTGGTAGTTTAACTTTTTTTTAAGCTTTTTTTCTTTATTTTCACTGTTTCTGCCTTGTTGTCACGTTGCGTTCCCTTAATTAACGCCCTATTTTTACACCTCATTTACTTACTGTCTGTTCGCGGGGTTTTTGGTATTGATTCAGTTATACTTTTTCTTCTTAAACTACTGGTTTGTTTGTATAATTTGTTTTTGCATCGATTTATTGATGATTTTTAAGGCATCTGGGTGTCTTTCTTGTTCGTCGCGTATTTGTTAGTTGGTTTACTTTGTTTACCGGGCTTCTGTTGGAAATGTCGATCAATTTATTTTAATTTAAAAAAAAACTTTCAGCCTTTCCACTTTGGTGAACAAGGAAGACCGGCGAAGCTGCACGCTCGTCCCGTGTGTCTCTTCTTCGTCCTTGTCTGTTTTGCGCCCTGTTTCTTACGATGAATTCCCACCAACTCGCCCACCTATCCATTCTTCTATGATAGCTGGAGAGGTTGCCGCCATCTATGAGCGACAGCGGCAACCAGACTGGCTGTCTGGTTGCCGCCGTTACTCATAGATGGCGGTAGCTGTCCAGAGTTCTGTGTAGTTTTGTGTCGACATTTGTTTGGTACCGGACACGAAACCGTGGAAACAGGCCACTTAAAGGACACATGCAAAGAAAAAAAACATTTTTTTAAACAGTTTACATGGAAAAAGGATATCATAAAACGATTTTACAACGAAGAAAAAAAAATTTAGAGCTATATTTACGGCGCTATACGAATCTGTAGTTGGCACCCGCTGGAGCCGCCGCTGGTCACGTGGTAGGCCCGCGCGCCGCCGCGCTGCGTCTCCGCTGCCGCAAAGTGACGCCGCCGCCGCACGCTGAGCGTCGTACGACGCCACTTCAACCAACGAGCTTGAGTATGACTTAAAGCGGTAAACCGCAACCCAGGGCCTGCAGAGGAAATGGCACCCCCCCGGTTGCTGCCATCTTGCCCGTTTGCCACATTAGTGATCACGTGACGTCAAGATGGCTGCGCCAAGAGGTGGGCCAGATCAGACTGGCCAGATCACGGTAAGCAGAGCGGCCAGAGCGGCCCCCTGGGGATGCTTTCGAATCTTACTCGAGTGGATCCGCGTTACTCCGGTGTGTCAAGTCACGTGACAAGACTGATAGAGTAACTGGACGCGGGTAGGTTTTCGAACTCCAAGGTACAGAACATTTACCCTAGAGTGAGGTCAAGTAAATTTTGGACCGCGGCCTTGCTTACCGTAATCTGGCCAATCTGATCTGGCGCGCCTATGGACGCAGCCATCTTAAAGTCACGTGATCACTAATGTGGCAAACGGTCAAGATGGCGGCAACCGGGGGGGGGGGGGGTGCCATTTTTGGCCGCTGGTTTACCGCTCTAAGTTTACTCAAGCTCGTTGACTTCAACACTTTTCTCCACGCCGCCGTCGCCGCCGCCGCACAAGTTCATCTGCTTCGGGGCGCCGCCGCCGTCATCTGACCGGCGCACAGGTCTATCACATCTGCTTGCGCTTTTTCATGAGTTTTCTTTGGGCTCTAAAAGTTACTTATTAATCTTAGTTTTTTGTTATACTTCAAACAAAGATGAATAAGTTACTTTTAGAGGCCATAGGAAGCTTCCGAAAGAGCGCAAGCACTAGGTGACAAATATGGGCCCGTCACGTGATAAATAAGGGCCACTTTTCCGCGGCGCCCGCCGGCGCCAACTACAAATTCGTATAGTGCCGTAAATATAGCTCTAAATTTTTTTTTTCTTCGTTGTAATATCGTTTTATGATATCCTTTTTCCATGTAAGCTGTTTAAAAAAATGTTTTTTTTTTAAACAGCTTTCAACTCTTTGAACATGCATCGCAATTGTTTCGTTTGTTTGTTTGTTTGTTTTGGTATGAAAGAGCAAGTTTCTGGATGGCTGTAATATATGGGAACAGTACGAGCACTTCTCCTATACTATTTCGCATATTTTGACTTCCTAATTCTTATAACAATTATAGAATTTAGTCAGGAAGCTAGTAGATATCATCTGTGTGGCAGTTTTTCTAGTCATAATCTTCAGAAACGTACAGTCTTTAAAAGGAGAGGTGTTTATTTTGCTTTCCGAATTTACTTTCACGGGTATATATGTTTTCGTTGCTGTCATTATTTCACATGGCAAATGAAATGAGATATGACTGTAGCAAGCTGCGAAAAAAAATCGTGACTTCAATGAAAGAGTTGTCTTGACACAAGAAAGCACATAATCAGGCTTTTCTTTTATTATGTTATAAATTGAAACAGTTCTCTCGTTCATCAGAGAGTGCCGTGAATGGGACCTTCTTCGCATCTTATTGGACGCAGATTCGCTCCTGGCTACCGCTTTTCTTGTTCTACTTCTGATTATATCAAAACACAAACACAAAACACATAAAACTGGATAAATAACAAGCAGTTCTTGGGTTCACTGACTGCCTATATTGTTCTTCATTCTGCATACACCTAGCTGTTTTGTTGTCCATCCATTGGCGGAATTCGCTGGTCCCTGGGGTCAAGAACCGAGGGCTAGGACCACGCCAGAAGACAATTTTGTCTTCTTTTGCCCCTGCCCCTAAGACCTTTTTGTTTGAAATAAAGACATTACATAATACATCATTAATGCCCTTTGCCAGTGTATTCAAATTCTTCTTTCAAGATGAATGCCCCAAAACACAAATGCCTTCATTTGTGTTTTGGGGCGCAAATAAGGGCATTGGGTGCAAACCGAACCATTTAAACCAGCAAAGTTAGAAAACAAAAGTTCCCTATGCACGCCAAATAAGAGGTAGGCTGATATGCGCCGACACAAGGTACCGGATTGACTTTACGCTTTCTACCGATGGCTTTTATTTCTAGGTCAACTCGAGATGGCACAGCCATACATGGTTTTTCATTCTATCTACGCAGGCCTCCCTTTAACGCAAGTGAAGGTAAGATGACAAAATTGTTTTATAATCTCTTTATCACCAGTTTTGTGCTCTGCTGCTCGCGCTGCATGGCTTCTATGGGCGCTTTTGCGTTATTTGAGTATGCTCGCTTATGTGCTCATTCCTTCTTTTTGCCGGAGGACAGTTCGATTAAAGGTAGTCTGCTAAAACAATTAGAGAACGCAGACTAACTTAATAACACTAAAGGGATTCAAGAAGTTCGATCTCCTATCCCATTAATGAAATGAGATAGCCATAGCAAAAGCTGATTACCGAAACGAAGGAACGAAAAAATAAGTCCATTTCGAATCCCCAAATCAGAATTTAATTTACTCTTGCGTCCTTTGTGCGAAATTGTGTTTTGATGGACAGCATAATGCTGCACCGTTCCAGTCTCTTAGCAGACTGTTTTGAGCTCGAGTTATCGGCCAAAACTGTGGGCCAGCTTCTGCAACACTAATTCTACCTATGCACCAACGCGCTGACCTGACGTCATGCAGCTGCGGTGGCGGCGGCGCTATCGGCGCATGCGCAGTCGCTCCACGCGAATCCGGTTTTTTGCGCACCTGTCGACGCTAAGATGCGATGGAACCAATCAAGCGGTGTCAAAAGGTGCAACGTCACCGGCGCTCGTCGATTTCGCGTGTTTGCTCTCGCCGACTAAACCGATCACGCGCACTGAGCGCGCCGTGATCCTACGTCCTTCGTTGTTCTTTTTGTGCGCGATTGGTTTCTGTAGCAGAAAGAAAACGCACAAAAAGAACGAGCGCAGCGACGACGTACTTTTGGCGCTGCTTCGTTGATTCAATCTTATCACAGCCTCGGCCTGCAAGGACTTGGTTCTTTGGACCGTAGGCTTGGCCCTGTCCTCACGTTGAATCTATCAAACATCTCAAAGGAGGCCGCAGTGCTGGATTGTTTTCGCCGCACATACAGAGGACACAGATCGGACAAAGTCGCCGCCTTGATGTTTGCCCGGAACTCGTATTTAGTGAGTGGCGACGACGACTCCCAGCCGAGCGTTTGACGCAGCACTCGTGTTCAATTTACGATTAATAGTGCCAGTCTTCCTTTGGTTACACAGATATTCGAGCGCTCCACACATATATTCGAGCGCTTGGACCTTCTTTGAGGTGCTGAATGGGTTCAACTTGAGGACAGGGCCAAGCCTACGGGCCGGACCGTAGGTTCATTAGTCTGCTTACCTGAATACATAGCTTGCACTGACGTAACACCAACTGGTATTGTGGTGGTCCTGCTGCACTTCGGCCTTTGAGGTTTTGAATGGCTTTATCTTGGGGGAAGGGTGAAGCCTAAGGGCCGGAGCCGTAGGTCACACCTCCATACTCTGGTTCCCTCTATTGGTGGCTTGGAGTGCCGTCACACCAGCTGTCATTGTGGTGGACTTGCTGCACTTCGGACTTCCTTCGGGTGTTGAATGGGTTTAGCTTGAGGTTAGGGTCGAGCCTACGAGCCAGAACCGTACACTCTCAGAAATAAGTGGTGTAGGTGAATACACCCTCGTCCCATATGTAACACCCCAAAACAACAATTCGACGTTGAGTCCACCGACGTCGAACCGACGATGCCAACTTTAACGAGCGGCTTGATAGTCGAGCGATACAACTTATTAAAATAGCTAATGTACGGATTAAAGGCTACAGTAAGACTGTCAGGTTTCTTTTGGCCCTGCTGCAGAACCTGAGTGTTTTTTTTTTGTAGCCTTTGATACGCAGATTAGTTATTTAGTACGTTATATCCAACAGCTATCAACCGCTGGTAAAAGTTGGTATTGCCAGCTCGACGTCGGTGGACTTTACGTCGAAATGTAGTTTTGTGGTGCTACATATGAGACAAGGGGTGTACCCCCCACACCCCCTATTTCTGAGAGTCTAGGTCATCCCCCCCCCCCCCCCCGCATGATCTGGCCACACCATTGCCACACCAGCTGCCGTGGTGGTGGCCTTTTTTCGGCAAGAACGTAGGGATGACTACGAACAATTTGTTTCTCTCCGCGTGTACAAGTAGGAATGACTGCCGGCGTAGTGAAAAGACGTACAAACCATGCATTGAGTGCGATCACGGTACTGCTCTTGCGAACATCTCGGCACGCTGTCGCTAACGCACGACCCGTACATTCCGCAGGTTGAGACTACCCTGCAGCTGCGCAGCATTCTACAACAGGTGGCGCTGTCCCTCGCCGTGGCCGAAGCGGCTCTGCAGTTCGAACACAGGGATCTCAGCCTGAGTCACGTGCTCGTGGACGAGACCCAGTTCCAACTGGCCCAGTACTGCATCAGCGGCAAGAGCGTCTTTGTCAACACCTGGGGCGTCGCAGCCACCATCATCGACTTCGCCGCGGCCAGAATTCGGGAATGCCAGTGTGAGATATGCATAGGCCAGGCTGACTCGGCGTAAGAGCCGCAAGCAAAACTACTAAACTTCCAAGAGCCACCTGCAAGAGAAAAGACAGAAAGCGAGGGAGGGGGGGGGGGGCACACTTCTGTCCAGAGCCATAAATTAAACTTGAACTACTTTAGATCTATCAGAGTCCAACGCAGTCCAACTGGTAAGGTAGCAGTAGCGCAAGACAACCAAACAGCAACCTGTCCTTCAATTTAAACCGTGTTTCATTCCACTTTTTGGGGAAGTGCTGGTGGGACCGGGAAGGAGGGGGGGGGGGGGGGGGGGTAGGTTTACTAAAGAGTCGCGAGCCGCACTTCAACACGCAAAGAGCCGCAGCTTGGCCACCCCTGACATAGACCAACAACACGCAGTTCATGCGGGGTGCAAGTTCGTCTGCTTTTGCCAAGGTGACGTCAGAACGCCGAGCTCTGATTGGCTCTGATAGAAGGATAGTGGGTAGACCTCAAGGCAAGCTTTCTCGAGGACTACCCACTATCCTTCGATCAGAGCCAATCAGAGCACGGCGTTTTGACGTCACCAGAACACCTGCAAAAGAAGCAGACCAACTTGCGCTCCGCATAAACAAGTCAGCGTTTGCCCACACCAGGTGTGGGCATTGGGCTTCCGCAGAAACCAGAGCTCACGTGAAGTGATGCGTCTGCGCGTGCGCCGTGCCGGCAGCAGCGCCACCGCTGCATGCGGCGCGACGCCATAGCTGCGCGTTGGTGTATGCATAACGGTCATCTGTAGTCATGCGGCGAGTTATAAAAACGCCACTTCCTCGAAGGAGCCTCGTTGCATTTCTGGTCATAATCTACGGCACTCTTCTTTGCAGAACGTAAAACCTGCAGCAAAAAAGATAAACCGATTAAAAGAACGTTTTTCATTTTTATGATACAATACTTGACGATAAATATACTTCGTAATACGTTTTTTTTTTTTTTTCTGGTTGGTCATACATAATTTGGACGATACATATACCACGTGTAATATACTTAATGTATACTTTAGTTTAATAAAGCTTCAGTGTGATGGTTCGTTAATATGGACACCTCCGTTTCCCCAAAAAGGCGCCCATAATGTGAGTTGTTCATAATAATAAGACAAAAATGCACGCATTTGCACTCTTCATCCCCAAAAAGGTTGCCTATACAGCGGGGTATCCGTATTAACTTGATCCGTATTAGCAAGACATGACTGTATTAATTTTTTTAATGTGTGCACGTAAGATTTTGGTTTGAGTCAGCTGTAGTAACATATCTCATATGCTTTCCCAACGCGCAACATAAAAAAAAAACATTTGTATAGAAATGTATTTGAATGTATACTTCACACCTTACTAATGTATTGCAGTATGCATGGTGCACTTCAACTGCACTACTGAACTGTTTCTTTATTCACGAAAATGCAAAATTACTATACTTTTAGGCACTGGCTAAATTGTGTTCTGACGCGATACGGCCTCTTAAATTTAGCTTTTCAGCTCGCACTACGATTAAATCCCCACATCGATCTTACCGCGTTACTTCATGTCGTACTTCTGGGGCATTTCAAAAGAAGTGAAGAGTCGAACGTATACAGCTTTAATGGGCTCTCAGGATACGCGAGCACACGTGCGCCCGTAGCGTTGATTGCATAGCCACAGAAAGTTGCCCTCGAATATAAACAACGTCGCCTGGGGCGGTTTGAACTAAAGTAAGTGGATCCTGGAAAGGTGGCACCAAGCTCTTTGTATGGTCGTCATTTCGGATCATAGATTGAGCATTTCCTCCTTGACATTTCCATTCTTGGTGAACCGATCCAAAATCGCTGGGGACGGATAGATTTATAGGGAGTATTCACTGGCGGCCATAGCTGTGTGCGCGACTGCCAAGCGCGTGCTGACAGCGAGCTTCTAGAGTTCTTTTGCAGCGTGCAGTCTGCACCATCAAGATTACCTGTCTCAGCAGCTGAGTAATGCGAGCTCATTCAGAGCATGCGCTCTAAACAGCACCCGCAAATATGGCGTCCAGTGAATACTCCCTATTGGCGACATGCGCGATCGAAAGCGTCGCTATCGTCGGCCTTCGACGATTGGCCGAATGCTGACTAGGACGTCAGCAAAGTCATTTTTAATGGTTTTGGCAGTGTTAGTTTCAAATCACAATGATTTCAAACTTCCACCATACTCATTACAAGCACCGTCGAACTTGATGTTCGCAAGGTAATTACGTCACGAGAGGGAACCTCAGGATGGCGCCACCAATGAATCTTGCCGCTAATAGGGTGTATAGACCTTTCCAAAAAAGGGCACTTGGCAGGTTCCATTTTCAGTGTTCGTGCGTATGGCGCGTGATTTGCTCGCTTTCCGAAGCGACGAACGTGCGCGCTCTGGACTGTGATTTAACACGTGTGGACTGTGATTTTTGTAAACAGTGGAAACGTCTATTCACTGGCGGCCATATCTGTGTGCGCAAATGCTGAGCACGTGCTGATGGCGAGCTTCCACAGTTATTTTGCAACGTGCACCCCGCGCCATCAAGAGTGCCGGTCTTGACAGCCTATTAATGCGAGCTTGTTCTGAGAATGCGCTCTAAACAGTGACCTCAAATATGGCGCCCAGTGAATACCCCCTATAGAGACATTTCTTGAATACCGAAAAATTGTCGTCCAGACACCGGCGAAACAAGAGTACATCCTTGCGCCACCACCATATGCGGCATCAGTGCTTGGCGCCATTGATAAACAATTATTGCTATCTTGAAATACTGAAGAACAACCATATCTTTGTAAGATATCTCCCGAGATAAGCATGATTGATCAGATGATTGCATGCACAGTGCCAAAGACGCTTATAACGGTGAGGAACATTTACAGTACGAAGGCGTTCCGTAGTGGTCTTGGCGCGACTTGTCCAGAAAGACCTTTATGAAGCTTCGAAAATTTGAATGATCCGACATGGCGATTGCCATGGCAAATGATGAGCGACCAGCCATTCTCCTTAAGAGGTTTGATTGTCTGTATATTGGTATCTGTTTGTGTCCGGCTAAAAGGCAGGGAACGCAACGGCGCTATTTTTTCAGGATCCATTAACTTAAGTTTGAACAACAGCGCGACGTGATATGCATCTTGAAGCAACAAAACCTGTATCGATTAGAAGGAAGACGTTAATAGAGAGTTTGACGCTGATACTTTCTGCAGCTGGTCACGTTATCTTCTCGAATCTTCTCCATGGCCGCCCCTGCGAATCAAGGCATTCGAAAGTGTACTCGATCTACAACGAAATCGGAAACCTGACAAGGTAAGCTTTATCTCTGAATGTACTGGGAAGACTTTGCTCGTTGGGTCGTCTTCACGGAAGACATATCGCACGTAAGTGTATATAACTTCTCGTTCTATTATGTATTGCGCAAGATCTTACTAAACTAAAAATATTAATTTTATTGCGTTTGCTTGTACTCAAGCTGTGGTTATTTGTAATTACCGTGTGTTGTTTACAACGTGTTTGCGTCTATGGGTCCTTTAAACTTCACGTGAGCCATCTGTATTCAAATTTGCACATCACTGATAATTAACACAGAAACAACATTAGGTGGGTGCTGCATGTAGCTTTATCGAAGCAATTTTTATAGCGATATTATTACCTGGAGAATGTGAACACGGGGGACAAAGGACAAACACAAATCTCCAAACGTTTGTTTTTGGTACTTTGCGAAACAAATGTACCGAAACAAACATAAGTACCGTAGCGAACAAAATACAACAGTGCCTAAATGCAACTATCGATAATATGTTCCGCCGGAAGCCCCCTGACCTTAATGCATACCTTGCAATAAAAAGGTCCCCTCTCTGAAATTGTGTCTTTGCTCTGAACCTTGCTTGAAATACTTTCACAGCTCTCTTCCAAGTAGCACTCAGAAAAAAAAAAAAAAAAAAAACGATATGGTCTTCGGGTGCTCTCAAATGGGTTGTAGTTGGGGCCATTGAGGTTTGTACGCTGGGAATGCATTCTCATTCGACCATCTAACTGACTTTCCTTACTAGCCCGGCCTTATACACTCGGGTCGGTTCGCTATAATCAATGCCAGGATGGACACGGGCAGGGCTTCTATTTCCGAAGTCCGGCTTCGAGCATGGGCTCGTTGCCTTTGATCGGACTCTCGCTGTACATGCACATTCGAAGCTCACGCAACTCTTCCAACGTGTTTTCGAAGGTAGGAAGCTCTCGATAGAGGCGAGACAACCAAAAGACCTCCCTGTTCTTCTCGCATTGTCTGTGACTATATAAAATTTAGGTGAAGTCCCAAATGTAGAGAACATTTACGTAACAATAAATTGACTTCTCGCTGAAATGGAGAGCAACTCGCGCCCTATAGGAGATTAGTGACCGCTGAAAAAATTATCCTGGTCCGGGTATTGAACCCTGGACCTGTCCAAGACTAGCAACGCGCTCTGCCATCTGAGCTAAGAAGGGTCTAGCAGTCACTAGCTCAAACGGATGTTAAAGGAATACTTCAGCAAAATTTGAAATATACCCGTCGTGCTCAGAAGTAGGCAAAATATGATCCACAATATTCGTAAATGACAATCGTACGTTTGTATTTTGAGCCTGATGGCTGTATTTTTCGTTATAAACGGCCCACTCTGGCAAGCGCTCGGAGAACTGCGAGCGGAGAGCACGTCACATCCGGCGCAATCGTGACATAGATTGTCTCGGGACGAGCAAAGCTGCGGCGAGGTTGACGTGAACAGGATGTCCTAGCCGTTCCAGCCACCGAAGCGGCCAAAGCACGCCAGCGATCGGGCCACCCCAAAGCTGCTTTTGTACGAATTTTGAGTGACGGGTTAATCTTCTAAAGGTAGCGAGCGAGCCGGCCGCGTCGCGGCGGTCGCCTATTTATCGCCGCCACCTAGCGGTAGCCTGCGCAGAATCATCGGGGAGCAATGGCGACGAACAGCATAGCGGACAGTGTCCCCGTCGTAATTACGACGGGATTTAAGGCAGCTACGAAATCGGAAAGTTTCTTCGGTAGTCGGTGCCGCCGGCGCATAACAATCAGGAAGGAATGGCGACAAACAGCACAGCGGACAGTGTCCCCGTCGGGGTTTAAGGCAATTACGAATCCGGAAAGCTTCTTTGGTAGCCGGTGCAGAGTCATCGGGGAGAAGCGATGGCGACGAGCAGCACAACGGGCAGTGTTTCCGTGGTGATTACGACGGGGTTTAAGGAGGTTACGACTCCAGAAAGCTTCTTCCATAGTGCAAATATGACGAAAAGAAAACTCCCGTGTGTACGACGTGAAGGAGGTCCGCTTCGATGGACAAGTGGGTGTCACGGCGCGCAGTACTCCGCAGATGAAATTAAGCGCGCCCGCAAAAAAAAGAAAAAAAAAACAACCTTGAGCTTTGCGTAATTAGAGAAGGGAGCTTTCTTAGTTGGCGATGAGTGGACTGCGCTAATTATGTACGTTTATTACTTTCTGAACCCGCTTGACAATAACTGGCCGATTGTTTTCGTGCCGTTCCGCGATTCCCACTACTATCTTCATGAAGGCTGATGGAAACATCCATGAGGTGGGCTTGGGTGGCGACCGCATTTCGCTTCGATTCCGGTGAAGTATTTTTTGCATATTTTAGAGTTTGTCGTAGGTAGCCATGCTGTTTTATCGTCGCTTCGCTAGAATAGAAAAAAAAAAGTTAATTGCATTATTCGTCAGCAGCTTAAAACAAAACGCCAACTGCAAGGTAAGAAACGCCACTTACCTGCTTCGACGCACAAGTCACACCCAGGTCGCGCGGCACTCCGCCTCGTACGGCTTCGAAGAGAAGCCGTAGAACTTCGTGTCGTGCACGCGCTTGTACGTACTGTTGCAGCCGACCACGCAGCAATTGTTGTGGCTTTCTTGGTGAGGAATAGTCATCTCAGAAATTACAGTGCTAACCCGCTACAACGCACAACCAACGCAACGACTGGCAGAAGATCGATTCAACGGACCCGTGTGCCGCTAGGGGCGCCCTGGTCGGGGCTTGAGTTACATCCGCACGGTTCCTATAATCTTGTAGAAGGAGAATGGTGGCGTCTGGGACGCACAAAAGAGAGTCCCGGTGAGAGGGGAGTTCGTCCTTCCCCTCTTCTCGCTGGGTGGTCGGAGGCAAGACAGACATTGTCACTACATGTCAAGGTTCCTAGACGGGCATTACAAACGAGGCTTTAGCGACATCCACCAGGTGCTGTTTGCTAATCGTTTAATTCGTCTTAAAATTCCTTTTCCTGTCTTTCTTAACAAGAGATTCGCGTGCCTGGTGTGATACTGCTCTCTTGAACACGAATAGACCAAGGAATAAGTGCCGAAGTTTCGGTGTAGTATCCTTTTAACAGTTGCCACCAGTCTGAATTGTTCACAGCAAGGGTGAGCTCATGGTTTAATAATTAGTTTAATGATCAGGGTTTAATCAATATGTTAATAATCATTAAACTCTGATGTTACTTATGTAAAAGCTGATGTAACCCTGATGTAACTGGTGTAAAAAGACGTAACTACCCATTACCCAAACTTTATACGTAAGTACGCTATCCGCTATTGTTTAGAAATATAATGAGTACTTTACTACCTTACACAATGAAATGTCTCATTACCGGTATGGCTGTTACTTGTAACGCGTTACCGCCAACACTGCGTGCGAGTCATATACTTGTATAGAAAGAGTGTCATAACTAAGACATTGTGAAAAAGAACCTGCCAAGTCTGTATAGCGCGAATGCTTGGGACTCGACTTCACGCACCTCTCCCTCCGATCGTTCGCTGGCGTTGACAGTGCTTTCTTTCACATGGTCGGCAAACTTCACCATCAAGGTTTGAACCGACCTTCTACGCCGCAGGGGAAACTGGTCCGGTTACTACCCTAGGACCAACGTGGCTTGCCTTGCACACCTCACGGACCAACTGTACCAGGCGTACCAGGAGAAGTTCTTCCGTATCACGGACCTGATGGAAGTCGAGGCCTGGACAGAGATCCGCAACTGGCGCCTCAGTCTACCGAAGTACCGCTCCGTCGAAGACTTCGTGCGATCCAAGTTGGGGTTGAGCCCGTGAAAAACAACAACAAAAAAATCTTGTGTTTTGCTTTTTCTTTTATAAGACAATGCTTGGGACAGCTTCTGCGCACTCCTCGTTCGGAGACACGCTTGTTGGGCCGGAAAAAAGTAGTTAATAAAGATGTTCCTTGCCGTCTACTTAGTAATCAGTTGGGATCAGATTGATTGAAAACAAAGGAAACGAAAAGCGGGACACTAGGTTCACAGTGTACTTTGGTCATGGAGAGCATCCATTATGTGCTTTTTCTTTATTATCTAACAACGTGCCCTTATTTTTTATTTTTTTGTGATGGGCTACAAAGATTTTTTGCTATGATGTTAAATATCGTGAGCCTTGGGTAAGAAAATCGAAATTCCAATCTCGGATTTTTTAACATCAAGGTAATATTTCACCAGCTGGCCTGCACTTCGCGGTTTTTCCGTTGAAACATTTTGAATTGCTATACTCTCACACGATATTGCCAGATGGAAGACCACAATAACGGTGTTGATTGAACGAAATGTAAAAGAAAAAAGAACGGCCTGCTGAAAAAAAAACAATTAAGGCTCCAGTGAAGCAGCAGAGAAGGTGGTTCGACAGCGAAGATGTGGTATCACCTGCAACGTTTCCGCACTGCACAATACACCATTTTTATGGCAAACGCCACCAGGTGGTGCTCCAGTCTTGGACGTCCCATAGAGTTCCTGTATAGGCTCCCTACGGGAGCCAGAGTGCGTTTGATTCCACATGCCGCGTGCCGCCCTCGCCGCTATTCGCCGAGATCCGATCACGTGAGGAGCCGTATCAAGTGTCGTGCAGCAAAGTAGACGTTGCACGCGCCCCGGCGTACGTTCCCAGGCTTTTGAGCCCGCCGCGCGCCTCGAACGCGCGGCGCTGCTATTAGCCGAATTCAGTCACGTGAGGAGCTGGATCCACATGCCATGCGTGAACGCGCAACTCTGGCTCCCGTAGGGAGCATATACAGGAACTCTAGGACGTCCCATAGAGCTTCCGATTTATAAAAAAAATGAACAAAGGCCACCTTAACCGTTCATTCACACTGGAAGCGGATCCGCGTTCGCAAAGTGGTTGCGAACGCGGTTGTATAAAGATCCAGTACAATTGCACGCGCACTTGATGTCATCGAGTTCGCGTGCAACTGCACTGGACCATTATATAACCGCGTTCGCAACCACTTTGCGAACGCGGATCTGCTTCCAGTGTGAACGAACGGTAACACCGCTGCTTGAAATGTAGATGAAACGTTTAACCACCAATTCTCCAGGTGAACGCCAAAAGAACGAAGGAGTGCGAGATCTGCTAAAGTGTTTCGAGTATTCTTGTAAACCAACTTTCCTCCTCCAAGATGTAATATTGTACAGCCGAAGGCCCTCGTTAAATCTCCAACTTTGTTGTCCTTGTAGCATTGATGTTTTCTAGCACTGGTGACATACGCAAGCTCAACAGGCTTGCAAAGACGGTGAGGCCGGAAGTCGCTTGGGACGCAAGCGGCAGTTCATGTTAGTAAACAGCAAAAGGGTTTATACCAAATGATTGATGAAAGAAAAGTAAATGCACTATATCGAATCTTTTTTTTTTTTATATATAAAAGACTTCGTACGCTTCCGTTCCCGCAGCAGCTTATACAACCGCAATCTTTACCGAGATACGCCTGCGGAGAGCGCTACACGCTTCGCATTATTAGCGGGGCTAGTGATGTCACTCCACACTTCGTACATTGCCGTTTCTGCGGCAGCTATGCAACCGCAATCTTTACCGAGATACACATGCGGAGAGCGCTACGTGCTTATAATCCATTACGTGATTTTGACACCTGTTTCGTGGCTTTCTTTTTGATACAAGTGTAAAAGCCCCACGACAAATGATAAGGCGGGCGCGAACAGTGATAGGCCACGCGCGATGGTTGTCTCTCGACGTACACGAAAAAACCCGACCAACGAGTCATATACAGCTTGGCTGTAAAATTTAAAGACAGCAAAATAAAGCTTTCGCCCTTTGTAAAGGCACGACAAAACGGATCATAGTTTAGAATAAACAAATTTTAGACAAGCCTTGTGATTAATTGCTATAGCAATAAAAGTGGTTTGCTGTACATATTGTAAAATAAATACGCAGAGATCTAAACTTGAACTTTAACAACGGCGCAGTCATCAAAAACTTCCTGCGGTCGTGTTACTTTCTTTTCAACTGAACCTCCAGCGATTAACTATAATCCCCAGCAGTTTATAAAACGCAGAGTTGCTATAATCACGCTTATTGCTTTGTGATTCGTTCTTCGGCGTCCTTATTGACTGATGCCATAATCCCAGTGGCTGCAGAGAGATAAGATAGTGCTTGAGACACGCCACGTTCCGCATTTTATGCGTTCTCAGCGACTATTGGTGATTTGCATCACGTATCATTGAACCTGCTTTCACGGCTTCGTCTTTTGACCGCCAGGCGCTGTAAATGTCTGATTCGCTCGAGAAGGCCGTAGAGCGAACCTGTCGCCACGGCTTTGTTTTAGCCGCTAGGTGCTGTCGAGTTTGCTGGAGTCGCCATTAGCAAACCTTTGCTCGAGCACAGTCGCTGCGCTTCTCTTAAAGGGACACTGACAGGGTATTTATGCTCGCCGAGATTTTTAGTCGTACATGACATATGAGGGCCCAACTACCCAGAACAAAATTTGCGGCTCGAAATTCGGTTTCTTTCCGCCCGAAAACCGCCGATCAAGAACTAGCCGGTTCGAGTCTCGCTCACTCTCTTTTCCTAAGGTATCGATGCGATTACCAAATTTAATCGAAGTCGTGGGTCATTGAAGGCACACAGTCAATATTAAAAATAGAAATAAATATGAAACCCATTTTTTCTGGCTTCTAAAAAGCTGCAATAACGTTGATTAAAAAAAAAGGTGCACACACAACCGGAAGCCTCTGTGCGTTCACTGCATAGATAGTTCTCAACATGGCGTCGTCAGCGTCGTATCGCGTATCGTGGGACTGGGACTAGCGTGCTGGACGGCGATGGCAGGGGACGACGGGCGTGGGACCTCTACTTCGTTCGCGGTACCGGCGAATCTTTCTTCCTTCGAAAGAGAAATCTTGGATAGAACAAAACAATTAGGATTCGTTCCATACGACACGCCCGACCGGCAAGCCGATCTGGACGAAGACGTCGCCGAATCGCTACTCATTTCACAACTCGTAGAAGTGGAGAACAGCGAGCGGAACACATAAATGCAAAGCAATCGCACGGGAAACTAACCGCAACTCTGTGGACGACGTCGTCAACGTCGTCTGCTGCGCGGCAGAAGAAAAAAAAAAAAAAGGAGGAAAAAAAAAAAAAGCGCGTTCGGGTGTAGCCACGTGACTTCCGCCACTCCCGCTATCCTCTCCACTTCTCCGTTTCGGTTTCGGTTTCGCGCAGTTGCGTTTTTTGGCTTTATTAAAAAAATACGCTACTCTGTTGCAAAATATTAATTGGGTAGTCCTCCGACACCATAATAAAGCGCCTGGCAAAAAATGAAAAAAATTTTTTGGGGGGTGTCAGTGTCCCTTTAATGAATCAACGAGGCATAGTAGCGAAACAAAAACAATTGTGCGTTTTCTTATTTTTTATGAGTGGTTGGATGGATAGTGGCAATTAAAGGCCTACGTGTCTATTTATATGTCATCGTGACCAATTGTTCAGTGCCGAAACGACTCCGTAACATATAGCAGAGTTACTAGAGAGAATGTTTAAATGCACTGAAGACAGTACCAGGGTTTCACTGTACATTGAAATTCAAACACACTGTAAGAATGGGCAGTAAAAAAAGTTTTACTACAGTCACTCATTCTTTTGACGAATTTCATGCGTGCATTCATTCAACACTGAAAGACCGATTTAGCGGTTCAATAAATTCATGATCAATGTATACTTTATTCCCGAAACCCATGCTTATTTGCATACTGCTTCGGTGATTTAGTTCGCTTTCTGAAATGACTGCAATGTCTGCTTCAGTACAGCGTACGCCAAGTGAGGAACGGAACGTTTTGTTTCCGCATCCGGTTCGACGAAGACCATTTCCACAAACTCGGTGACGGATGGAAACCAGGGAAGTTGATCTTTCCATAACTTGAACTTGTCCCAGGTTTCTTTGTCCCTGCCCGTCAAAATGTAGGCGATGCACGCGTCATGCTTCTGAAATAGTTCCTCGGCGACGTAGTTGGCGAACAATATGTTTGTCCTGGGACAATGGACGTCCCAATCGTCCCTGAAACCAAGAGAAAAAAAAATTCCTTCAGTTGGTCTAGGATTGCCCCCCTTAAAGTGCTGTGTAGAACATATATATTTTAAAGGCACGGCTACGAGCATAAAACAACATGGGAAAGCCTCTGCGTCGCCAGAATACGCTACAGATTACCTCACACTTGAAACCTAACAGTTCCAAAAGTTTCGATGACGAGCCATACAAAACATGTTTTCGAAAACCGTAAAGGGGCAGGCTGTTATGACTAAATATACTACAAGTAAATCACGGCTCAAAAGTGAAGAGGAAAGTGTTCCAGCGAACGTAATCTTGCTATCTTGGTAATAAAAGCAATATATTAAAGGCGTGATTTAATGCGAATGTACAAATTGATACCAAGTCAGCTAACCAGAAGTTAGCCATCAGCGGAGTAAATATTTGGGGTGTGTACGATTATGACTAGTGACAATTGTTAAAATAGATTTATTTTACTGACGGCTGACACTTGGTTAGCTGACTTGGAAGAGCGCTGCGCTATACTTGGAGAGTTTCCGGTATTAAAATTCGGACCAGGGACGTTTTTCACCAGCACACCAATTACCTAGAAAACGCGAGTTTCTCTTTATTTCAAGTGAAAGTCAACTTACTCTTGAGTAACGTTTTCACATTGAATTTTAAAACAAATCACCCAAACTTACTTGATATCACGTCGAATCTTCGTATGTATTTCTGTCAATTTTTTATTGTTATTTTCATCTTGCCAAAGAACTTTAGGATTGCTGAATAGGGTGCTTCCGTCTGCTGTGATGTTTTAACAAAACAAATTAATGCGTAAGTTTTGTTTTGTTTAAAGGGACACTGACTGGGCACTTATGCCCGCCGAAGTTTTTATTTGTACTTGACATATGAAAGCTCAGCTACCCAAAACACAATCGGCGGCTCAAATTACTTTTTTTTTGTCCTCAAAACTGCCCGTCGAGAACTGTTCGGCTTGAGTCGCGCTTACCCTCTTCTCTATGGTCAGGTACCGTTCAGACGCACGTACCAAATATATTCGAATTCGTGGGTCATCTAAGGCACACATTCATTATTAAAAATAGAAAAGAATATGAACCCCATTCTTTGTGATTCCAAGAAGCTGCAGATACGTAGTTTGAAAACAAATGTTGCAGAGATCAGAGAAAGTACACGCATTACATCATTCTTATTATGGTGACGTATTGACACAACGGACCAATGTTGCGACTAACGTGGGATTTCTACTTCGGAACTGTGGTTCGCGGTACCGGCAAATCGATCTTCAGTCTCAAGACTGCGATCAGAACGGATATAAGTGCCTAACGCTCGCGCGACAAATGGTGAATGCAACGTCGTCATCTGCCTCGCACGACCAAAAAAAACGGTGAAAAAAAAAAAAAAAAAAAACGCCGTCGGGTGTAGCCACGTGACTTCCGGCAACTCTCTCCTTCTCCAAATTTCTCCCTCCTCCTCGGTCCACATCGTCCACATGTCGTGGCAATGAGCCTCCGTGCTCATGTTTCGGTTTCGGTATAGAGCAGTTGAGACTTTTGACTTTATTGAAAATATACGTGATTCTGCAGCAAAATATTGATTCGGTACTCTCCTGGCACCATATTAAATTGCCTGGCAAAAAGCAAAAGCTTGAGGAGTGTCAGTGTTCTTTTAAGATGCAAGGAGTAATCATTAATATAATGAGGAGGATGTCAAACGCGTTAAACCCTCCTAGTGTTTGTTTTCTTCTCCGGTGAACACAATTTGAGCTTGTACTTCTTTAAAACATAAATAGTCAATGACAACTTAAGATTCTAAGTTTTTTTGTTTCTTTTTATTCAAAGTATGTGGCGGCTAACACCTGTAAGTCAGAGCAGAGGCGGTTGCCTACATACATCAATGATCAGCATGGCATATTTACCTAAACGTCTTAGAGAGTTTGTACGTAATGAAAAGTAAGAAGGTGAACTCGTTTTGTAACGGCATGGTTCATTCTAGGTCTGAGGAGGACAGAAAACGTTTTGGAAAATCGTCTTCCTTTCTTTCTCTTTTTTGTTGTTGCAATTTCGAGTTATGTATATTAAAGGACTTTAATAAGATGATTCGAAAAGTGAAATATATCCTTCGATCTCCATAAATTGAGTCGAACGTTTTAGAACCGCACTTGGCGAGCCGACATTTGTACCAGAGGTGTGTTTTTATAGTCAGCTTTTTAACTCGAGCTATGGTATAGTAATCACGAGGTCACAATTACTATACCGGGCTCATATGCTGGAGAAGGGGATCTTTTGTTTTCCTTCTCCAGCCTATGAGCCTATAGCCCATGAGCCTGGAGAAGGGGAACCCTCGTTCGACTTCTCCAAGGATTATTATCGTTATTCTTGTCGAGCTCGCTGCATCTCTGCATTAAGTGCATTAACATCAAAACCTTAAAATGCAGGCGTTCACCCTTGTTGGTTGTCAGACTGGTGGCAGCTGTAAAAAAAACCTTTGTGCTACTGACGTTTGACTTCTGGTCAGCTCAGTCGGTAGAGCGCTCTACTGAATACGCAGAGGTCCCTGGTTCGATTCCTGCCCCAGGCTAATTTGTTTTCAGTCGAGCACCAGTCACCTAGTTGTGTTTATAAATCTGTGTTTGTCCATTGCACTCTCCTTGTTCTTCTTCCCCAAGGATTGTTATCGCTAATCTTCTCCAGCTCGCTGCAGCCTTTGCATTCATGGCATTAACATCATGTACACGTTACTGAAATAGGGTACTAAATACCGTACCTCCTTACTACCTGAAAATGTAACTAAGTACGTTACTCTTTCCTGCGATTTAAAAGACAGGTCTTACCTCAGCTTGAGAGTAAAACGTACTTTTCTCGTTACTTCGAATGTGTCGTTTGTATGCAGCAGTATAGCCGCTTCCAAGACTTGTCGTCGTTAATAATTTCTTGCTTTTTACAGCGTTCATAGTGATAAGTCTGGCTCTATACGCATATGCATCGTGCGCATATTTTTATAGTTTATGAGCGTTTTCTCGGTGTTGAAATTACAGGCGCGAGTTGGGGTGAGAATTATAGGTTGGGTACTTGCATTGTACGCCTTAAGCTTTAGAAGTAACTAAATACAGTCGCTTGTTAGTTCAACAAAAAGTGGCGAAAATACGTTGTTCGTTCCTTCACTTAAAGGGCAACCCCAACATCGATATATTTTTTTTTTATTATTGGAAACGTCTGAAAATAATTTCTAGGGTTCGCCCTAAAGATATCAATTTTGAAAACGACGTGTATGCAGAAAACAATATTGTTAGAAAGCTCGATTTGAAATAAACGCCCGAATCTTTGACGTGGTTAGCGAAAGGGTGCACTCATTGACTTTTTGGATGACTTCAAAGAAGAAGTGTCGTTTAACTTTCTTTCTTTCCCGCGCATCGTTCATGAGCACGCGCACGTGCAACCCGGCGAACCGGGAGAGTATTTCGCGAGAGCTCTCTTCGAGTGCAAACAACGCTTCACTTTAAAGTGCAGTGCCTTTTTTTAGCAGTGCTAGTCGGTATAAAACGTGTTCTTTTCTTTTCTTTTTTTTTTATAAAGGCAGGGAGGCAAACGACGTGTTGCAGTCCTACGCGAGCGACGTGAGGGGGCGATGTCGCAAAGGTGTTTCATGAGAGGTTATCCAAAAAAACTGTCTGGCACCGAAAAAAAAAAGAAGCTCGTCTGAGCCTTTTTCAACTTCCCCGTCCTGCGCATCCCTCTCAACGCCCTCGGCACAGTCGCCGGGTGCCGCCATATTCAGAGCACAAAGAAAACTCTAGGAGTCGGCCTTTGCTTACACTTCCGGTTTCTGATTTTGATTCTTCGAAGTCAGCATAGTAGTGCGGTCTCTTTCGTGCGCCAGAACTTCTTTTACGCGATGTTTTTGTTTTTTTCACCACTCGCTTCCGGAGCGTTTAAGACGGTAAAATTAAATATCGATCTTGGGGTTGTCAGTGGCATTTAGGAAGTGACGATGTCGTTATTTCGTTAGGAAAAAAATTATAGTAGGTACAGGTTACGCGTTACGTACAAGACTTCCTGCATTCCTACCTAGTTGGAGCCTAGAGGCTCCGAGATTGGTGATGCAGGCGTTCATTCCGAAGTTGTCCACAGTGAAAACTCTGTCCTTGATTCGCCAAGTGATAACGTCCCTGAACGTTCTCTTAACGAGGACGTTGTCCAGATTCAAGTGCCGGTGTTCAAACTTGAATTCGCATTCGGCCACCGCAAGAGTCAGGATGACTTGCTGAAAGACGCTGGCCACTTGTTGAGCTTCCATTACCTGTGAAGATCGCCAGGGTTGAGGAGGTTAACCTTACATCAATCACGATCTGTCCCATGGGGCAAGGCCAGGTGCAGACAATACTCACTCATCTCTCGTATATCACATGCACCGTAATTTCCGGATTTTAGTTCGCACCCTGTGTATAATCCGCAGTGGTAAATTTTGGCTGAATAAAAAAAGCTTTTCCTGAAAGTCCACACCCTGTGCATAGCCTGCACCTGATGCATAGTCTTACCATTAAAATATTCTCCCACACAGCACACCTTGACAAATGCCCGCTTCAAAAGGGTGCTTCATGCAAAATTTTGTATTAACATAATGTGTCAGTTATAAGTTCCGTCACGTCTAGTCATAAAGACCCACCTTGAAAAACAGATGATTGTACAGTCTGCACCTGTGGATGACACGCACCGCGTAAAACTCAGCATTTAAACATTGCTGAAATTACGGTAGTTTTACGCGGTCGATTTTAAACAGACCCTCCACTCATATTCCTTTAAAACAATATTTAAAAAAGCATAAATTAAACCGTTATTAAAATTAAGATTCATATATTCCTAATATATAAATATATAATACGTTAAATAAACGCGGCTATCTCCGCTTATCAACATACTTAGCGCGGTAAAACTAAAATAAATCAAAAGAGCATCTTCATTTAGGCCATTTCTGAGATGAAGCCTGGCAAACGGGCAGATTTTAAAATACAAGCGCAGTAAACAACACATCTACATGCCACTTATGTTTGTCTGTTCGCTCATAGTCTGACCATGAAACGTTTTATTAACCTTTTTTTTACCCGCTCTTTCCCTAGTTGTCAAAAACTCATTTCAGCATCATTAGGTTTAACGCATTAGTAAATTTAGGTTTCAAGGATGAACACGAATTAATACATAGATGCTTGAATCCAAGATACGCTTTGGTTTCACGAGTTATGTTACTAGAAAAAAGAGCGAAAATATTATGCACACATTATGCAAGAACGTTTTCTTTCAGATTCATGTCCATGGGCTTACGGGGTCTGTGACGGCTATTTATTATTACATATATAGACTAAGGTCTACGCAGAGCTTATGCATATAGATTAAACTCTTAGACTATGATAACACAAAGATGTGCAAGCATCACAACGATACGTAGACGGCTGGCCATGTGTCAAAAGATAAAATATAAATATCCGTTGCTTTGACAGTACAAAACGGCGCCTATATCTGACACTATGCTATGTTTTCGAGATTTATGGATGGAAGTATATATTTGTTTATTTGTTGTTTTAGAATCTTAAAGCCTCTCTTACCTCGATGGTAGAAAGGGGACCGCCGGAGTAGGACATGTGAACTGCGACGTAGGTTGTGGAACCTCGCGGTCGACTGGAACAAAAATTACCATCAATGATATCTTACACGTTAACTGTTGTTTCGCTGTTTCGAGTCCCTAAAGGATCTATATACGTAACGTTAAGAAAACATCGGCTTCTAATCTTAGACCTCCAAAGCACGTAGTTAAAATCAAATTCATTCGTGAGTGGGTTAGCTATTTTTCTCGCGGAAATGCCGTATGACTAGCAGGAGTGTAAAGAAATAATCGACAGAACAAAGCTCCTGTAATCTGATCTCAATGGGTAACACACCTTGCAACGTGTAGATAGCTTTAAAAATATTTGACTATTAATATTATATTAAAGCAAAAACAATTGTTTACATATAAATTCTTTAAAATTGCATTCCTGCATCAACTTTCTTAACAACAAATACTCTCAATATTAATTTACGTATCTATTTGAAAGACACACCTTCAGTAAGCAGTAATATGCATTGATTGTAATGAAAAAGATTGATTGATTGATTGATTGATTGATTGATTGATTGATTGATTGATTGATTGATTGATTGATTGATTGATTGATTGATTGATTGATTGATTGATTGATTGATTGATTGATTGATTGATTGATTGATTGATTGATTGATTGATTGATCTTATGACCACGCACCATAGTTACCGACTTAAGAAACGTAAGGCGAGGACTATTATGTTAATATTTTTTTCCCGCAATCTCATTTGCTGTGGGGAGATTATATTTCGCTCGGGACTCACCTGCGTTTTTCTTTTTTTAACTGCCAATCACTATAGAACAAGTTTACCATTCAACAGTTTTGCTCGAATAGAGGCCAAATACGTTAAATTTTGTAGAGCAACGGAAGACGATCACGTTGGTAAACAACAAGCGCTGCTAAGACTAATTCTGGTCGCCAAAGAGTTTTTTTTTTCTTTTGTCGGCGAGTAGTGGCTTTTTATGTTTCGCTAGTAAAAACAATTACCATTGCACGTAAATAACTACACGAAAAATCGTATCCGCTTCTCACTCTTTCTCTCTGTTTGTCTAAGAACTGCTCCCATCCAGTTTTGTTGTTAAAAGAATTGTATTGCAAATTGGAAGGCATTTTTGTTGCAAAGTAAAAAC
>JABSTQ010010568.1:0-229960 GCA_013358835.2 Ixodes persulcatus
TGGTAGGTGTGGCCAAGTGCCTCTTGAGGAGGGTGAGATATCCGGAGGTAGTTTATGAGTAGGAAGTCTACGTTGAAACCGGTGGTGGTGCCCCATATCCATAAGGTGGCGCAGAGGTTAACAAAGTAGCGCAACGCCACAATGTTCCTGTCGTTTTCTTAGCACCGGCCAAGCTAAGACGATTATGCGCGAGGGTGGAGAGGGGATCTGTTGTCAGGGCCGCATGTGATAAGAAGCATAAAAACAAGTTTGTTCTTTGCGGGGGGGGGGGGGGGGGTCCACAGTATTCCCCTGACTTGTAAGAAAGTGTACATCGGCCAGACCGGTTGCTGCTTTAATGATAGATTACGTGAACACGCGTGTTCAATTAGAGCATCTCTGTCAGGGAATATGGCGGTTCACTGCGACAGATGTGGTTGTTCTCCGGTTTTGGAAGATACCACGGTCCTGGGAAGACACAGTCACCAACGAACTAGGGAGGCAATGTGAGGCCTTTTACATTTCCAAGTTCAAAGACAACTGTGTTAGCGTGCCTTCGATAGATCTTTATGATTGTAAAATGGCATTTTTGAGGGGCTTGAGGATGTAATTTTTGTTTTGTGTGACCACGCCGTTGGGCGTTTCTTTAAAAAGAAACAGTTGACAGTCAGCGCTCCGTCCGTGTACATCTCCTCTGTCCTGTGTCATTGTTCGCGCTGTTTTAGCCGTAAACATGCTTCACCAACTAGCCCAAATTTCAACAGTATTACAGCTCATTGTATATTTTTTCAGAACACCTTTGTCTGTCACGAGTTCGAGGGGTGCAGCGAGGTGCAAACACAACATCGTCTCATAGATAGCTGTAGAAATATATTATCACGAGCACTTGTTTTTGTGCAATTACCCCCTCCACCGTTGGAAACCACAGCCGTCAACCGCTGCATGCTGGATTTTCGCTGCACCGGTTGGTGTTCGGACGGGGGAGCTCATATGGCCGGTGACTGTACATAAAATGTAGCTCGAGAAAATTAATTTTTACAGCTAAATACAAGACAATATTATTTATGCTGTTTTCTGTAACCTTTATCTTTGGGTTTTTACAGTGTAGAGGAGGAAGCAAAAAAATTAACATTGTCCAAGGAACAAATATCAGCATGTACCGTTATGGTCAGTCGGCAGCCCTATATGGTTCATAAATGCAGGGTGGCGAGGTGAGAAGGGTGCCTCCGTGGCCGACATAGATTTTAGCACCTGAGCTCCCCGCTTTCTGTTGGTGTTTGTCCCTTTTTCTATTTGAAACTTGCCTGCCCTTGGCTATGTTCGCTGATACCGATAGGAACCCATTATCGCAACCAATGAACACTGGCGACCGATGACACCGCCTGACAAAGCGGTGTCACGTATTGTTTCTCATCTGTGCGTTTTTTGGTGTCCTCTTACCCAAACAATAACCTTAGATGTACACAGGACGGCTGCTGTCTGCAGAAAGATAGCCGGCCACTGTTAAAGCGAGATGTGATAGCAAAGCAAAAACTCACTCATTGTGAAAACAAACCAGTGATGCGTCAGATTTTTGGCGTGGCTTCTATTTTTTGTTTATCTCCAAACCTGTACTCATTTCCAACAATAAATGTAATAAGATACGCAATTCTAGCAGCGTATCATAATGCATCGCCGAAGTATTTCACTGTTGAAATACAAATAGATTTCACAAATACATTTTCGTACAGAACTGGAGATACTCAAAAGTGTCTCTAAGATTATATAGCAATATTTTCATGTTGTGATGTTTCCCCGATTGTAATTCCTCGTTCGTTTTACATATCGCCGGTTACTTGTTCAAACATAAGCAATGCTCATGGCCTGAACTGCAGCGAATAATAGCAGTTGACGAGAGCAAACGTGTTTTGGCCTTCTACATTAAAATATGTTGTGCTTTTTCCTTTTACCTAATGCAGGATGAGAACATCCCACCGACACCGTGTGTCCTGTACAGTGGGCAAGACCTGGAGAATGCAGACTTCTTTCACTCGGTTGTTGATCGTGAGAGGTTGTTCTCCGTTTTCAATGCCGAGGAGGGACTGTGTATGCTGCTGGCAGCCTATTGGTTGTTCAGTATACAGTATGACAGGAAGGCCTTCAACATGCTGGTTACCCTGGAGAGGCTTTTTCTCGGCATGAGCCACACAACTCTGAGGGCAGTAGTAATTAAATTTTTAAACAAAATTTGCAGGCAGGTGTGTGGTTGAAGCAATGTTTTGTGTTTCAACCACACACGCATTAACTGCTTCGTTACGGGTCAGTTTGAGCATTTCTGACTTTTTTTTTTTTGCAGTGTTAGTTTGCAGGCTCTCTAAAAATGGATGCCCACCCACAGGACAGTGGGACTCTGCAGTTAAAGTAAGGAAAATGAACACATATTTTATTCAACATTTTATGAGTTAATTTTTACAATCTAGGTTTTGGGCAGAAGAATGGCGAAACTGGAGTGATACTGGTCAAGAAATGAGGCTCGTTTCTTGGTACGAAAATCAAAGAAGCAGTGCCAGTCAGTTTCAGTGCAAAGGTAGATATCACAGGACGTGCAACAGTGCTGAGTTTTCTTTGAGCAGCCAGGGTTCCTGCACTGTGTAGCATTCTTGATGTCGTCTTTCTTTGGCATGTGAAGTGCCTGTGCCATCCGAACTGGCAAGCTTGGCAGCGGCTTGACTCTCTTGCGCGGAACCTGTGGCACCGCTCAAACTTTATAAAATGGCATCAGCCTGACTTCCTGACTTGTTAGTCCTAAAAAATTGAACACAATCAATTAAACCAATTGTTTTCACTTCGCGAGTGTTTCACATTGATGGCGAGCAAAACATGCTCATCACGAAATTCATGTCATAAGTTTTTGGGCCCCAGCGTCCACCCACGTAGACACACAGTTTGACAAGCGACTACTGCAACCCATGCTAAAACTGTTGTAAATTTTAGGCATTAATAACCATCTGTGAACTTTCAAGAGCTCTAGAAATATAAATTAACACAGCCTTCGTTTGTGTAAATCACGTTAACTGATTACATACCTTGGCGTCGCCTGTAGAACGTGCGAGTGCTGCAGGTCGCCATTTGGAACAGCCAGCAATCAGTTTTCAGTGCTGTTTGCTCAACACTCCTCCAGATGGCAGCACAGACTATGTCCATGACGGTGGACATGCATCCTTTTTTGTGTGCGGCGACGGTTTTTTTTTTTTTTTTTTTTTTTAACAACAATTCAAAACCCATTATTTACACTGGTGGACGAAGGGTCTCGGGAGGTTATACAGGGTGTTTCGCGAAAGGTGGACAAATTCGATATTTCGAAAACTATGCGTCGCAACCAAACAAGGTTTGTGTCGTTTTGGTCCTGGGCCCGGGGCCTATTTAGGAAAATTATTGAAGTCCGGGATAATTAAATTGTTAATTATTTTCGTGCAATAAACTTTTTTATTATTGTGTTTAAGGGCATGGTTTCAATTAGAAGGTTGCTCAGCATCATTGAAAAACACTAAATCAACAAATTGCAGAAGGATAGAAGGCACGTGCAGCATTTTACGACTTTCTGAAAGACCGCACAAATGCAACGGGTTTTAAGTTTTGGTTTGCAATTGGAGCGGATCTCGGCCCCGACGGCACCACGCCCCGTGGAGAAATGGTGCAACCGGCCTCTGCTGCGTTGGTTGCGCCATTTCTCCACGGGGCGCGGTGCCATCGGGGCCGAGATGTGCTCTGATTGCAAACCGAAACTTAAAACCAGTCGAATTTGTATGGTTTTTCAAAAAGCCGTAAAATGCTGCGTGTGCGTTCTATCCTTCTGCAATTTAATGATTTAGTGTTTTTCAATGATGCTGAGCAATTTTCTAATTGCAACCATGCCCTTAAACACAATATTAAAAAGTCAATTACTCAAAAATAATTAACAATCTAAATATCCAGGTTTTTAATCATTTTCCTAACTAGGCTTCTGGCCCAGGACCAAAACGACACAAGCCTTTTTATGTTGCGACTTGTAGTTTCCGCAATATTGAATTTAGTCCAATTTTCGTGAAACACCCTGTATGTGTATATTGCACTTCTCGCGACAGTATTATCAGGTTAATTTTTATTTTGCTAACAGAAGAAATGATAGAAGGTTTTATGGAGGCATGTTTTCTTTTTCTGTCTTTAGATGTATAACTTATGGCGACATCCTGTAGGCGAGGTGCTTATATATTAGCTGTGCAGGTTCCTCATTCCTAGTCATCTTCCAGAACTTTGCGAGAGTATAGCGTCTTCTATACTGAAACATTTGCTTTTTTGTTTTAAAGTGCAAGTTCATTTTGTGGTATTTTTCATTACATGTTGGCAGATATCATTGTTTATGTCATGGAAAGGCATACATTGTATTTTTCATGTGTAGTGCACTTTTTTCGCCAATATTATCAGGTTAATTTTTATTTTTCTCACACAACGAATGATAGAAGGTTTTATGAAGGCATGTTTTCTTTTTCGGTCTTTAAATGTTGGGATAACTTATGCCGACCTCCTGTAGGCGAGGTGCCTAGTCGTCTTCCAGAACTTTATAAATTTCCTTGTACGTGAGAATTCTGTGATATTTTTCATTACATGTTGGCAGATGGCATTGTTTATGTCAAGGAATGTCATACATTGTATTTTTCATTTGTCCTTTAGGATGCAATAAATGTTCCATTTAACACATTCTAATTAATGTCATAATGAGCTTCACTTACTGAGATACTGCTGTGGTTGAGTCAAGGGCTAGACCACCATGCTTCCAATTAGTAAACAGATGCGCATAAGGAGATAAGTGATAAGTGAAGCGTGTTTCCTGCAATCCTCAGAGACAAAACTTGCCACTTGATCTCCAAACAGGAAAGCTCCACATGCTTCGTTTGTAACAGCCCATGATGCTTATAACGATGGTTTAGCCGTGCAGTACGATGCTTGGGGCCACTGCTTGCTCACTTGGAGTTGGAGAAAGGGGGGCACCGGAAGCACTACCAATTGCCCTCATGGTTATGATGTGGCTTGCCAGGAGCTCCTTTGTATTACTTCTTCATGAAGTGAGTTATGTTCAATGTTACTTCTTATTTCGTCATCACGTGCCTTGTATGTGGTGATGTGGCAATCCCCCCCAATTGAAAAAAGTAAGTGTGTTTAGTAAACATGATAAGCTGAGGATCATATAATAACAATATGCAATACCTTATATGATTTTTGTACAATTTACAAGTTCTGAAATGTGTATTGGACACATTCCTATAAAATATTTACTGGGGCCTATACTTCATTTCAGCTTTGGTCCGACCGCGGCGGACGCTACCAGCCAATCCAGCATCGAGAGAGTGTCATGTGAGCTTGAACTCCACATAACCAAAACGTTGCATGATACTCTCCCGGCGCTGGATTGGCTGGGGTGGCCCAGCATCCACTGTGCGCCCGCTGGGGTGGCCCAGCATCCACTGGGCCACCCCAGCGGGCGCCCATTCCATGCCAAGCACCCTTTACCAAGGGTGTTTGGCAAGCACCCATTATGAAGGGTGTTTGGCTGAACACCTAAGGGTGTGAGCTCTGGGACAAACTGGTGTACACCCTTAAGGGTGTAAAAAGTTTAGTGTGTGGCAGGAGCCTCCGGATGGAATGCCCGCTGCACGTCCTAGCGGACAACTTCGGCAATTGACAGCGAAGCCGGCTGGTTGTCAGCCGGCAGGAGTTTCCTCAGCTCTTCGCGGGTGACGTCACGAATGAACTCGCGGATGTCCGGGATGTCGCAGCTGGAAGGCGATAGGGCAGCGATGCCGGGGAGTCGCTGGTATTGGGAGGTCCGTGCTTGAAGGGCACGTTCGATGTTTGTGGCTTCAGTGACGAATCCTTCGACGGTGGTAGGTGGAGCTCGAACAAGTCCTCTGAAGATGTTTTCCTTCACTCCCCGCATCAGGACCCGCAGCTTTTTTTCTTCGGAAGCGTTTGGCTCAGCGCGGTTCATCGGGCGGAGAACGTCTTTGACGAAGCTTGGGACGCTCTCGTTCGGTCCGTGGCTTTCGCTTGCTGAAGTTCTTCGGCCCGCTGTCGTCGCTGCTGGCTGGCAAAGGTGCGTCGCAGCTTGGCCTGGAAGTCTTTGCACGACGAAATTGACGCTTCGTGATTCTCGTACCAGATTCGGGCAGTGCCTTCCACAGCGAAGTAGACGTTCCGCAGGCTTTGTTCAGCTCCCCATCAGTTGAACCGGGCGACGCGCACGCACTGTCTTAGGCAGTCGTCCACATCTTCTTAAGGGTCGCCATGGAATGACACCGGCGTCCTTGGCGGGGCCTGCACGTAGATAATGGAAGCCGGTGGTGTTCCGTCTTGCTGCGACGTGGTGCTCATCGTGGCCGCAGTCCTGGTTGGCTTTGACGGTAGAGGGACGAACTCCGGGGACAGGCCTTGGGTACGGCGGCTGGTCCGGGTTTCAAGTTTGTCAATAGGGATAAGCTTTCCGGGGCTTGAGAGAGATCGAGCCCGACAGATATTCTGAAGGGTACGTTTCACTGGCATGGAACGTGGTACCCAGCACCTCCACCAAAATATCACGAATGACAATTGATGAGGTCTTTGGACTTTAATGTTCTCATAGGCTAATTGCGTAACCTCATTGGTTGTGAGCAATAATGAGATGCTCAAGACTCTCCACGTACTGCGTTGTTTTAGTTCTCACTGACTATAGAGCTCCGACTTTCACCGAATGTGCACTAAGCAGGCCAGCGTTTCCGTATGAAATTTCAAGACGCAGTTCCCTTCCTCTAAAACATTTCAGCAAAAACTTCCCTAAGCAAAGGTTTACTGGTTCGTAACTGACCTAGATAACGACTCTATAACTTGTAACGCAATCTCCCGGTAGGCAAAACAAGTAAACAGTGTGCGTCCTCTGCTTGCTGCGTCTATTGGGAGATTGCACGAAAAGTAAATAGCGTCGCTAACTCGGTCACTTGCGAGCGCATCAATCTTTACTTTGGCAAGTTTCTTGCTCTCAATACTTAAAGAAAAAAAAAAACTGTGCCTTCAAACGTTCACACGTTAAAACTACACTGCTCAGTACACATTCGGTGAATAAGCTTTTTATTGCATGCGCCGTTTTTGTTTTTTTGTTCTGCTCGTTTTACAGCTGAAGGTCCGCTTGGGACACCCAATGTAAGTCGCACATTCTTATGAAATGTTGCAAAAATATTAATCTTGTACTTCGTCTCATGCTACGATGCACTAAAGGCCAAAGCCACGGGCCGCCAGGTCCAATCACGTTCCACGCGAAATTAAGACACGCTTAACATTGATAAGCGGTGGACGAATAATGCTCCAACACCAAAAACGCCGCGTCATTTTGATAGCTTCGACACCCCAAAAATCCAGTACGTCATGGCTTTCTTTGCAATGTAAAATTGTTCAGTCACTTATTGCTATTCGATCCGAACCACTGTCCGCCACGTCTCGGATCAGTGATCCAAGACGCGGGAACCGATACGTGCATGGAATCGAAATACCACGCAACGTCTAAGTGGCTCGTGATTGGATCTGGCAATTTGTAGCTTCTGCCTTTAGTCCATCGTAGGGTGAGACGAAGTATATAGTCGTTGCACCACCCAGAGACGAATGCCGCCACGCACGTTGCGGTCTGAACCGTGGAATGAGCAGGCCGTCGGCGAGTGCGGCACCGTTCCTCTTTTGTTGGAAAAAGTGATGCTGCCTCTACCTTGCACAGTTAAGATCCGTACTTACAAAAACTACACATCAGTCACAGCGGTGAATAAGACGGACCGACAGTAATTTGGAAACGAATATATTCCGATAATACATAAAAATACATCAAATACACAATTGTACTACGACATGCAAAGTTTTTTATTAAAAGCGGCGTGCGCACTCTCAGGGTGTTTTATCGAATGACTACAACTGGAATGTATTTTGTCGTGATGTTGTGCACAAAGTACAAGGGGAAGAAAGAAACAACTTCGTGTATATGCGCTGTGGCTTAGAAATAAATATGATTGTATATCTAGCCACGTATTAATGATGAACGCATATTCAGATTCCACCATTTTCTTGTCTCGCTGAGGATCACCGAAAACACAAATAATGGAAAAGAGTCATACACTGTGAACAAACTTAAAAATTATTAATAGAAATCTACTAAAGATTTGTAAGCATAACTTCGTATAGAGTAGCTTAGGGACTGCAAACTTTCTGGCTAGGAGATCTGTCGCAGTCACGTGGGCAAAACATTTGAGTAAATATAAATTTAAAAAAAACTAAATAAATAAATTTAGATGATCATTTAAATACAAATCCGAGATTTAGAGAAATAAAAAAAAATAATCTGAGGTGGATCGACACATACTTTATTTTGAAATCCAGTATTTATCTAAAGATGACATCACGAAGTACTGTGGACAAAGAAAACTCACCAGACATAAATCAGAGCGCACAGGTACTTTGGCATGTTCGCAAAATGCAGAAAAGTAATAAAATGGTGCAACGCATGCTGACAATATGCAATTATTATAACATAGGACATTATGCACATTACATGTGAACACAAAGTAATTTTAACATACGTAGTTAACACATGTGAAACAGGTGACTAACAATAATGAAGCAGGTGCCTACAAAGTTAAATAAATAATATGGCGAGAGGACCCCTGTTACAATAGACACTTAATTTTTTTTGTTATCTTCGTTTGAGCGGGTACCGCGCGTCCGGCGCAGTTTATTTGCTGAAAGCAGGCCACGGGTTGGGCTTCATTGGGAGGATCGCGGCCAGCCATGACCGGTCGGAACACCTCCACGGACCGGATTTGGCCCGCAGGCCGGGGTTTGGAGACACCTGGGCTAAACGTTTAAAATTAACATTAATAACATGTAAATTGTTTAACAAAACTGCTAGCAAAATGTTTTTTTACTGGATAATCGTTCAGCTCTCTGCGTGACTATTATGCCGACGAGTTTATTCTTGACGAAAGAAAGATCGCCAAAAAAGAAGAAAACAACAACAACATAATAATAATAATAATAATAATAATAATAGCTTTATTTACCATGTATAAGCATGGTGGGGGCTGAGGAAAAAAGCTGTCCAAGCAGCTTGACTGGTCCTCAGCCCCCCTCAGGTACATACAGTGGCGAGAAAGACATTTAAAAAGAACACAAGAAATGACATAATATTACAAGGTACTTTCATCATAACAATGAACAACAGACAACTATCAGCAATACATCAAACAAGAATAACACTTGCCTATAAAATAAATCCGGAAGTTGTACACAAGGAAGGGAAAACTGTCCAAAATATTCGAAGATGCTTCAACATAGTATATATACACATATATACACACACACACACACACACACATATATATATATATATATATATATATATATATATATATATATATATATATGTACATACACACACATATGCATACAGATACACATACATACATACACACAAATACACATATACATACACATACATAAACATATACATATACATATACACACACGTACACATATACATATACGTGTGTGTGCCTTTATGCTTCGTACATTGCGCGAAGTTTACTATATCTGCAAGTGTACAGATCAAAATGAACGTGGTGATAGTTGTTTAAAAGGGATGGTAAAAGATAACGGACACATTCTTTTCCGGAGTTCAGTCGAGTTGTAGGGACTACCCAGCTCTCTTTGTGTATTGTAGAGTAACTAGAGGTTTTTATCTGCAGTCTGGAAAGATTGCGTATATTACTTATATTTCTCTGTGTTTCTAATTTATAGCGAGCACTCAAATGATATCTGTATAGGTTGTGTGCCCTGACAACGCGAGAACGACGAAAGAAAATTAAACTTGGTGTTCCATAAGGGCGTTATAGATGTGGCGAACATATTTCTTTTGTAATAAATGAATACGCTGTAGGTTTGAAGATGTAGTTGTCTCCCACACTAGTTGAAAATAGTTTAAGTGTGAGTAAAACAGTGAATTATAAAGAAGCAACTTAATTTGTGCGGGAAGGAGGTATCGAATGCGTCTAATTATGCCAGTAATTTGCGCTATTTTTGTTAGCAAGTAGTTTACATGAGCGTCCTATAGCATGTCGGCGGAAAATATGACACGGAGACACCTGAAATTATCTACCTCTTCTATACGACGTGAATTAAGGAAGATTTCTGGATGTGTATGAACGGGCTTGTTTTTGGGTCTGAATATAACCGCCTTTGTTTTTCTTTCATTTACTTGCATTGCATTAGCTGCCGACCAGTTCTCGAGTGTTTTCATTGTATTGTTACATCGATCTATAAGTTCGTGAATGTCATGGCCAGAGATAAATATGCTAGTGTCATCCGCATATACTATAAATTTGGCTGTGTGGCTAATATTTACAATATCGTTAAGATAAACGTTGAAGAGTAGTGGCCCTAATATGCTGCCCTGTGGCACACCACAAAGCACTGGTTGCGCCTTTGAGCGCATGTTGTTAATCTGGACAACCTGTTTTCGATTAGATAAATAAGTTTTTGAAGCAATAAAACCCGTCCTCGGATACCGTAGCAGTTAAGCTTTTCAAGCAAAATGTCTTGAATTACTAAGTCAAAAGCCTTTGAAAAATCCACAAATACACCAAGAACAACGGCTTTGTTTTCAAATTGTGTGAGTATATATTCTTTTTGTTCAAGTAATGCTAGTTCACTTGATTTGTTTTTACAAAAACCGAATTGATGTGGCGTCAACAAGTTATACTTATCAATAAATCCCGAAAGTCTCGAGTGCAAACGTTTTTCAAATACCTTTGAAAAAAACTGGCAGGATGGAAATTGGCCTATAATTTCCCAGACCATTTCTATGTCCCTTATTGCAAAGTACTGTAATCTTTGCTTTTTGCATGTTTGATGCGAAAACAGCTGTCTCTAGACAGGTGTTAAATATATTAGTGAGGATAGGCGCGATTATATCAGCTACATGCTTTACAGGCCGTACCTGGAGACCATCAGTATCACAGCTAGTGCTATTATTTAGACTTTTGATTACTGATATCACCTCAGGCGCGGTGACCGGTTGTAGAAACATTGATTTGTCATTTCAAATGCTCACATATTCGAGAGCAGCCGACGAGTTACCACGTGTAGTCAGGTTTGCAAAGAAATCATTAAAAGCGTCAGCTAATTCTGCACCAGACAATTCCCTTCCATTCACTCGTAGTTTCGAGACAGGAGCATGTGGAGAACCACGATGTAATATTTCGTTTAGTCTGGACAATAACATCAGGACATCTTTCTTTATCTTGCTATATTTTTCAGCGTTTTGAGAGTCGAACCATCGCACAGCCTTACACTATCTTTGTTAAATGTGTTTATATTTTCAATTGGGTTGATAATGAAACAAACAACATAATTTATAAATAGCTTGTTCCGTGTTTTCGCGTATTATTTTCCCTTGAACTCGGGGGTGTTTCATTGGGGTTTATTTTTTCCCACACGTTCGGTGTTTTATGCATTAACGCTATTTATAATAACCTTTTAGCCCTGATGCGTTATGAGACAATTTCAGGCCTTGAAATCCCTTCAGTCCATTAAACCCCTCAGCCCTTCAGACCCTGGAGCCCTTCAGACCCTTCAGCCTGTCAAAACCCAACAGCCCTTCAACCTTTTAGACACCCAAATGACTGCGAACCATAAAACACAATGCTGCGTAAATAGTCATTGGAAGTTTATTTTAGATATTGCGTTTTAAATGCATATTGTAACGCAAAAAGACGATAGCAGTAGACGTACATGCAAACAATGACGTAAGTAGCTGTAAAAGGAGCGATCATACCAAATAGCGAAAACTGAGTTTTATGTCGCAAAGAATATCCTTCGAGGTACTCACAACGCCACTGGGTAAATTCCTTAGACGCACGCAGTTCATTTCTTAAAACCTAGAAGGTGCATCACATGCACACACGTAGACACTGTCAGTGGCACGCTTAGCAAAAACCACGAACGCGAAACGAAAGTCTGCCATAGACGAACTCCCAAGCACGGTCCCGTTGCCGCATCTGGCGTCTTTCTTAGCATCTTAGTACCGTGACGGTGCTTTTTAGTCCACGTATATCTTTTAGCGCCTTATTGAGTATTTGACCGAGCTCCTGCTCCAGTTGGAAATTAGCATAGGCCACCCACTATCTTGGAGCGATCCAGGCAGCGCTATACTTCGTTTCAGCTTAGGTCCGAGCGCGGCCGATGTTACGAGCCGGAGGGTCAGTCAAACAGCGAAAGAGGCAAAGCGTCGTGGCGTGCTCTTTGCAGTCGACAGAACCAGCCGATATTCGCCGTCTCTCTGTGCGTGTTCCTCCGCCGGCTAGTCCTATCAAACACAGAGAGCACGCGAAGACATTGCGCACTTTACGCTGTTTGATTGGCCCTTAGGCTCATAACATCGGCCGCGCTCGGACCTAAGGTAAAACGATGCATACCGTTCATGCGCGAGAGCTAAAGTGCAAAAAATAAAAATAACAAGTGCACGCGTCAGAGGAGAAGGTGATGATGTCGCAATCTTCCTTATTCAGGGGCCAGTTGCAAATTGCAGCTGACAGCAACCGGGTGAAAATTGAATCCCGGTAATACCTTTAAACCGGGAGAAGAGGGTGAATTTTGTGTTTGCGTTTGATTATAAGAGTAAATATTACAAAAACTTATAACGTAATAAATAATTAAGAGCGTTTTTAAAGCACAGAAATGAAAGTACTGTTCAGTTGCAGTCTTTCTTTTTTTTACTTAAACGCTGCGTCTAAAGGTACGTAGTACGCATCCGGAACGCGGAGTCTAAAGGTACGTCGGACGTATCCTTAACGATAATTTTAAAAGTACGTCGGACGTATCCTGAAAGCGGAGCCTAAAGGTACGTCGGACGTACCCAGAACGTCGAGTCTAAAGATACGTCGGGCGTATTGTGAGCACTCCTATTCTGTTCAACAAATTAGACATCGGAAACATGCGATGTCTGCTCTCCATCAAGGCTGAGCGTCCGAAATGTCTCTTGTTTCTTTTTCTCTTCTATTTGCATGTCTTATCCACGCTTTTAATTTTGTGGCCACCTTTACGTGCCGGCAGCACACTACCTTTTGGTACCTAGCACTCGGTTTCGTCATCAGTTGGTAGATGGCGGCAAACAACGGCACTTGCGCTACCGCGCAGGCGCGTTAGAAGATAGGCATAAGTAAGGCGTTGTGTGTTCTGTTTCTGTTTCTTCGCCGCTCGCTCGACTCTGTCGTCGGACTTGCAAGCGCGCCTCTTTTTTTGTGGTTCAGGCCATTTGTTCAGGCGTTCAGAACATTGCTGTCCACCATGAATGTGAAGAGCACTTTGTACACAGTGAAGTTACAGCGAACGGTGATCACGTACGCGAAAGACAACGGGAACCACAGTACTGCAGAGCATCGGCGATGCCGTGTGATACGGTTGAGTAGACAGCTGGAGTAGGTATTCAATGGCGCCGCGTATCGTAAGAAGTGTACGGGACCGCGCAATAAAGCAAAAGTGAACATCCGGAACTCGAGAAGAATATCCCTTGAGTTTGTCTGCAGCTAACTGGACGGGGCCACCGAGGACTCGTCGAGTCGTATTTAGACCAACTGGTTGATTGTGGTGCGGAGTAAGAATTGACGGCGATCGGGCTAATTCTCTCCGGGGTTAATTGTATTTCTTTTGTGACATTTATCTTATGAATTTCTTAAATTAAATTTATATTGCTTCCACAAGTTTTGTAATTTCGGAGCATTTCCCGAATGAAAACACCCCCCCCCCCCCCCTTGGATATCGCGGGTGTAAAAAGAAACGAGTGCTTAGAATTGACTAATTACGGTAGCATGAGAAATAAAGATGGAATGAAAATAGCCAGTGGGGGTCAGTAAGGTAAGCTATGACCTGCTGTGATACGACCCTTCCCCATCGCGGCTACGTCCGACGCATTTCCAGGTTCCGCGGACGCCCGACATGTATCTTAAGGCTCCGGGGTCCGGATACGTCCGACGTACCTTTAGGCTCCTTGTTCCGGATACGTCCGGCGTACTTTTAGACTTCTCGTTCCGGATACGTCCGAAGTACCTTTAGACTCCTCGTTCCAGGTACGTCCGACGTACCTTTAATTAAATTCATGAATGTTATTAAACGAAGTGCTAAAATAGGTTCACAAGTGCATTCATATGCACTGTCGGGCGCTATTAGCGCAAGCACGGAGTCGGTGGTCTCCTGCACAGGGATTTACGTACAGAGCGAATAATGGACGGGTGGAAAACCAAGAAACGGTAACAACAACGCAGTAAAACTCTCTCATTAATTCCCTGCCTGAAGACGATTAAAATAAAGTGAAGGCCAGGGTAGTATAGATTGATTTGCAATAAATAAGTATTGCTCTAATCTCTCTGCTCGTGCATATATGTACGAAGATGCATGTTCTGCGTTCAAAACATCGCCCTCATGCTCGAAATCTTTGAAAATAGGGACACTTAAGAAAACATGTGCCAAATAAAAGCTGCCCAGAATTGGAAGTATTAAAAGACACCTTTCATAGCCCACGTACTTTATTCTTTACGGTTTGAAATTTTTTAACCACTCGGAAAGATGCAGGACTGGGTAATCTTTATACATGTGGCAGGACTGCCACATTATCAATATATGAGCGTCAACACAATGCTAGCGAACCTAACACAGACTCTACACTCTTTTCATTTGTTCTTTTGCTTAGATTAGTCACTCCTATTTACACAAATTTTGTAAAACAGTTTTGGACCTGAAATATAGCGAAGTTTGAAATCTTTGACTAATAAAACAAAATTGCTGTAACTAAAGCAATTGCACTTTAACAATATTAATAAAGGTACTATTTGGTACAAACTGTATCGTATTTCGCTATACAAGATGGCCATGCGGTGAAGCGCAGAAGTGCTCACGCTACCAACGCAAGCGCCCGGGACATTTTTTGGAGCCTTTGAACTGAAAGGACACACGCTGGACACTGTGGGACATAACATCGAACTGATAATGATGTCGTAAGAATAAACAACGATACATAGTGTCAGAAGTGGCCGGACCATCCCACGACACGTCGCCACAAGTAAGCGCTTAGGGAGCAACAGCCTCAAAAAATGGACTTACTCAAACCCCCAAACCCACTTCGTACGATAGGTGACGTAGGTCAGAACTGGAAATTGTTCAAGCAAAACCTGGAGCTATACTTCACCGTAACGGAGCCACACGGCAAGCCGTTAAGGGACGATGCGAAGACTGCGCTACTGTTAAGCTTGGCGGGAGAGGACGTCATCGAGGTCTTCAATAATTTCACGTTCGCCGAAGGGGAAAGCGCCAACAACTACGAGATTCTCGTAAACAAGTTTGACAGTTACTGGGACGCTCAAAAGAACAGAATTTAGGAGCGGTACATGTTCCGGAAAAGGATCAAGGCAGAAGGAGAGACCTGGAGCAGTTCGTTCGAGGTTTGAAGAAATAAGCACTTCTTCGCTTCACCGCGTGGCTATCTTGTATAGCGCAATACGCGATATGAATGGACGCTTAACCACACAAAAGAGTGACAAGGAATATGCGAATGCCTAAGCAAAGAACACCTTCTTGCAGTGTTCGATCCTCGTAAAGAAACGAAGGTAACGTAGGATGCATCAATGAATGGTCTGGGATCATCGCTTTTACATCCTCATGGCGACAACTGGCGTCCCATGGCGTACGCATCGTGGACCCTAACTTCAGCCGAGCAGTGTTACTCGCAAATCGAAAAGGAGGCTCTAGCAGTGACATTTGGGTGTCAAAAGTTTCAATACTTCGTTTATGGTCACAAGGTAATGTTAGAAACAGATCATCGGCCGTTGATTGCAATCGCTCAGAAGGCAATTGGAGAGATGCCGCCCAGATTGCAAAGGTTTTTTCTGCGGTTACTAAAATATGACTTCGTTATAGAAGATCTTCCAGGAAAACAGCTCCTTCTGGCCGACATGCTGTCAAGGGCCAAGCATGAAAGACAGGAGATGACACAACAAGCGAGGACGAGGTCGAAGTGCACGCCGTTAGTGTGGTAACAGCCTTTGACAGCGCTACCACAATGAAGAGTATCGCCGATGGAACCGCTAAGGACCCGTATTTACGCGCCGTAATACAAAGCGTCAGCAACGGAACGGAAGTAGAAGGAGAGCTAAAGCCTTTCGAGGGCAAGCTATCAGTGGTGTAGGGTATTTTGCGGAAAGGCACAAACGTTGTTGTACCCGAGGCCATGCGAACCGAGATGTTGAAGAGAATTTACGAAAGCCACATGGGTCTAAATAAGTGCAAAGAGAGAGCACGTAGATTCGTATTTTGGCCAGGTATTAACGCAGATGTTACATCTCTGATAAAACAGTGTGGGATATGCAGACGCTACGCTCATAGTCAGCCAAGCGAACCACTTTTTTGAGTCCGACAACGAAGTTTCTGTTGTACAGGGTTGGTATTGATCTGTTCCAGTACAGAGGAAAATCATACTTATCGGCATATGATGCTCTTTCCAACTTTTCAGAAGCGGAGGAACTAAACGACGCGTCATCAAGCACAGTCATTGAGAAGATCGGGGTCATATTTGCGAGTCGGCATTCAAGTCGAAGTATACACTGACAATGGACCCGAGTTCTCATGCTGAGACTTGACCTTATTTGCCCGCAAGTATGACTTCACACGCATAACGTCAAGGCCGGAGTTCCCTCGGTTTAACGGTTTATCAGAGAAAGGCATGCAGGTGGTGAAGCGAATCCACCCCTATTGAAAAATCCAAAATACCGGGTCTTGTAGGTTTCTGACGTTTACACCAGTGCGGAACTTCAGACACGGGTTTTTGACGTGTTCTGGTGTCTTGCCATGTTCTGATGTCTTTGCCTGTTCTGGTGTAGTGGCGTGTGCTGGTGTCTTGGCATGTGCTGGTGTCTTTGCGTGTTCTGGTGTCATGGCGTGACCCTGTCAAATGTGTTCTGATGTGACCCGGCCGATCTAGTATCTTCTGGGGTGAACTGGTCATGCATGCACCATATAATTTAGATGCAGAAAGGACTGCTGAAGACAACAGCTGGCAAATTGTGCAAAAAGAACACCAATTTTTCAAACGTTTAGGTGTTCATTCTGCCATGAAACAAAGCTACAAAGACAAAAAGAATGCAACTTGCGCTTCTATTTTTTTCACAACACGCACAACTCGCGCACATTCCCTTGCACACAGGGCTGTCCATGGCTATTTTCTTCCATGCCGTTTTTGCAGCGCATCTGGATGGCTAAGATGATGGGATGTGCAAGTTGGTATTGCGTGATAAAACCTGCAGAGCATAAAAAAACAAATACACGAGCTGCTATTCATAAAAAAAGCCCTTAAAATAATAAAATCACAGCTACAACAGTAAACAAGGAAGTTTTGTCTTGTCCAGCCTTATAATCAGTCGATTTATCACTCGGCCGCCGTCCCGTGTTCAATCTGCTTTTCCCTACCCGTGGGCAACATTATACAGTCAAACCCGATTATATCAAACTCGCAAAAAAACCGTCTATCACTTCGATATAGCGGCAATTCTATATAAACGTTTTAACGAATTTGACAACGAACAAGCACGCCACATTTAGAAAAGTAGTTTATTCTTGAAAGGGCATCTGTACGTCAAAATGAACGCTCACCGCAGCTATTTAGTGACGGCTTCTTCGTTTACCTGCTGACCCTCTCCCTCCGCAAAACAAATTTTCCTTTTTTTTCTTCGGGGAAATCGACGCGGCCGCCCAAAAGAAAAAAAAAAAAAACAGCTTTCTCTGCAAGCTTGCTTTCCCCCAAGGAATAATCGCAGGCTGGGGGAAAGCTTCCCGGGCGGCCTTGAGCAGTTTGGGGCGCTCGCCTTTTCGGGGGTTTTCCTTTCCCTTTCCGCCACTATTCTTGAGAAAAGAAAGGACTCTTCTCTGTGAGTCGAAGCCGAAAAAATGTGTGTTGATGTGCTTAACTGACTACCGACGATCTAAAGATAGTTAAACATGGTCGGATAACAAAACAACAAAGAAAGGTAGTAATTATTACAGTTTTTGGTGCCGAAACCCGGGAATAAATGGCCAGATTATGCCTACTATGAGTCAGGAGGGCGTCGACCTCCTGAAGTGAAAGAGGACAACCCTACGATCCGCCACAACAAAGATCATCAACGAGATCGGCGTCCTGCTGGCCATAGATCCAACCGACATCGGTGAGCTCGAAGAAAGATTTGATATACTTCTAATTACAAAGGCTTACGTGAAAGAGCTGGAAGAAGAAATCGAGCCATCTCTCAAATATGATGCCTTAGAACAGGAGATAACTGGCGCGGAGGGGTACGCGGAACGGATCAGCGTAACTAAGACACGAGTCAACCTCAAGCTGAAAGCCGAAGAATTTCGGAACGACGGGCGCCCGGTTGTTCGACGCAGGGCAGTGGCTCTGGACAAGCTCCACTTGATCACGGCCAACTCACTACAACAGTAAAGCTTCCGAAGCTTTACTATTGTGCTTTTTTGAATAAAGTAATTATAACAGCAGCGTTATTGCCAAACTTATCATTGTACCTTTTCTGTGAGTAAAGCAACACCCAGTCAACAGGTGCTGTGGTATCACACCACAACAAAATCTGATGTTACACAAGAACACCAGAGCCCTGTCATACCAAAACACCACGGCCCTGATGTCACACCAGAACACCAGATCGCTGTCACACCAGAACACCATATTGTTGTTGTCACACCAGCACACCAGATTTCTGGTGTGAAAATGTCCCAAATCACATCTGTGAAAAAGTTTGGTGTCACAACAAGTCACAAGAGCCCTCGGCCTGGTGTATTTTTCACTAGGTCGTGAAATGAAGTCGTTCTTCAAGCTTTCTAAGATGGCCTATTTATTGCCGTAACTCATTCTATATGCTCTAAGCATCCCAGAAATTCTAAGTTACTCTCATGTGCAGCTTATTTCACTAATATAAATGTAATAAAAATAGTGAATCTCAGATGTACAGATGACGCCACCGAACCCGGCCAAATGTAGGCGAACAACGAATGGGGCTCATCAGACCATCACGAGCGATGGCTTCACGTGCGGACAAGCAGTGGACCAGTCCTGCTCGTCTGCAAGGGAAGCCCTCGCTCGCAATTGACTGACAAGTGTCTTTCGCCGTTCCACCCTATTCGCCTTGATTCGGTTCAACCACATTCGCTATCTCCGATCACATTTTAAATAGTGAAATAAGCCCCATATGATTGTAGGTTTTGGACTTTTGGGACGTTTGGAGCACATAGGTTGAGTTAGAAACATAAATAGGCCATCTTGGAATACTACGGAGTGCCCCTTTAATTTATGTCATTTTTTTATTTATATACGTACAATTAAGCATTTGAGTAAAACAAATTAGGAACATGAATGCAGACGAAAGTGCAGAGCCCATTAGTATTGCCTGTATTTTTCCACTTTTTATGTATTTGCTTGACAATGCTACTCACTGCAGATTCGTCTTCGACATGGCATCAAAATGCGAGTGGCAGCACTTACACACGCCGTGGAAAAGGCTGCCACCCCTGGCCGCTTTCTCAGAATGGTCAGCCGGTCACTATGGGAGCCCGTGGAGCTCTTCGATAGGAATGTGTTAGGGCAGGCCTGCAGTCGTCTCTTCAAGGAGGGTGCAGTGTGGACGAAGCCCCTAACACAGAAAGAAATTTACGCTCTGACAGGTGGGTGCCCTCTTTATTTACAAACTAGTTTTATTTTTGTGATATTAATAAAGAAAGTATTTCTGATCAAGCTTTAAGGGCACAGGACCTTTTGTGGCTGTGCTCTGCCTAGCTGTGCACATAATGTGTGTATAGTGTGAGTTATAATTTACTAGAATTTGAGATATTTTTAGGAACCTACTGTTAATTTTGCCTTGTGCAGCATACATCTACAGTCAAAGGCACTTTGAGGTGAGACAAGGTGAATGCGGGCAGACCAGGAGAAATGCTGCCTAGGGCGCAGCGCTTGCTTTGCGCACTGGGAGCGAGGCCACGAGGTTCGATCTACAGTCAAACCCGATAATATCGAACCCGGTTAATTCGACCTATTTGTGAACAGACTAGTAGCTGCAATAAAATTGCGTAGCGAAAAATAAGGTTACATTGAACGAAACTCGCAGTGTCTCCAGATAGATTGAACTGCCAAGAGCGCTGTTTAGCTGTGCAAGCCGGCTTTCCCCCAAAGCGGCGAGGTCGTTGGGGGAAAGCCAGCTTGTAGAGAAAGCTGGCTTCTTTTTTTTTTAGGGGCGAAGCTCCTTAGAGGCTAGCGATGTCCGTATGTCCGTCCGCCGTCCGCCGTAGGCCGGCGTCGGGTGCTCGTGCTTCTGCTCGTGAGATCATGTGCTCACGAGTACGTGAGCACATCCTCACGCGCTCGTGTAGGGCAAAAAACAAATTGAAAAAAAAAAATATGAAAAAAAATTATGAAAAAGAAAAAGAAGAAAAAAAAGAGTAGGGGGTTCTGAGATGCCATCCCATCTGTCTGCTTAAAAAAAGAAAAAGAAGAAAACCACACATTCTCCTGCTGCCATGAATGAAAAGGACCGAAAAGCTCGGCATGCAGCGCCTCGGCGTCTACCTAGACCGCAAGCTGCTCCGGAGACCAGGGCGCGAGAAGCTGCTGCACAGCGTCAAAAACGCCAAGCAGACCCGGAGTTGGGAGCTCGGGAAGCGGCGGCAAAGCGTGAACGCCGACGGCAAGCAGCAATACCTATGACCAAAATCAGTATCATAAGCACAACCCGAGCTTCGCCCCAATCAACATCATTCACCACGTGGAGATGCGGTCATTTTTTTTTATACACCTACGTCGACCGCCCGGAAGACAAAAAAAAAATATTTTTTTGCGGAGGAAGTGTGGAGAGGGTAAGCCGGTGAGACCTTGAAAAACGAAGAACCGGCCACTGAGTAGCTGCGGTGAGCGTCCCTCATGACGTACAGACGCCCCTGCGAGAGTGAACTACTTTTCTAAATGTGGCGTGCTTGTTCGTTGTGACATTCATTAAGACTTTCATAAAGAATTACCCGCTATATCGAACTGGTAGACGGTTTTTCGCGAGTTCGATATAATCTGGTTTGACTGTATTATGTTGCCCAGAAGTAGGGGAAAGCAGATTGAACTCGGGAAGGCGGCCGAGTGATAAATTGACTAATTATGAGGCTGGACACGACAGAACTTCCTTGTTTTTTGTTGTAGTTATGATTTTATTATTGTAAGGTTTTTTATGAATAGCTGCTCGTGCATTTGTTTTCTTTTATGCACTGTAGGTTTATCATGCAATGCCAACTTGCCCAATCCATCATCTTAGCCATCTCGGAATGGAAGAAAAGAGCAATGGACAGCCCCGTAAGCAAGGAAATGTGTGCGAGTTGTGCGTGTTGGGAAGAAAATATAATAGTAAGTTTCATTCTCCTTGTCTTTTTAGTTTTGTTTTATGGCAGAATGAACATCTAAACCTTTAAAAAACTGGTGTTCTTTTTGCACAATTTGCACGCTGTTGACATAAGCAATCCGTTCTGCGTCTAAATTATACCGTGCATGCATGACCAGGTCACCCCAGAAGGCACTAGATCGGCCGGGCCACATCAGAACACACTTGGCAGTGTCATGCCAAGACACCAGAACAGGCCAAAACAACAGAACACGCCAAGACACCAGAACACGCCTAGACACCAGAACACGCCGAAACACGTCTAAATTCCCGGTCTCGTGTAAACGTCAGAAGCACTTCAGACCCGGCCCGGTAGATTTTTCAATAGGGTATGCATTAAGAAAGGAGGTCCCTTATTGCTGTACACACCAAATACTAATAATGATAAAAATGAAATTGTTCCATGTGTTTTCAGCATGTAAGCTGGCTCACTCTGACGGGGAAATTCAAAACAAAAAATATGCTGCACACACCTTTTCTTTTCTTTACTGCTCCACTTTGTAGATAGACACCAAATGTATTAAATGTTAGTGTGCATTTATAGGGTTGGTGGTCGAAAAATGAATACGACTGTTATGAATAATGGCACGGGTTCGGTGCGTACAGCATAGCTCTATCACAATACTCGTTTTTTGCTCGCGGGCAAACAACAAGAATAGAATACAGATGCTATCACAAGTGGACTATGTTAGAGCTACGGTGCATCTGTGCGTATGTTAGTGAGAGCTGCTGCGGCTTGCTATGCAGAGCCGACTGTTGATTCTGCAGGAGTTTCATTTACTTCAAGACGTTTCCGTAGGTGTTCCGCACTTGTGTACTATGCATAGTATATAAGTTCGGAACACATTCGGAGAAGTGTTGAAGTATGGAACACTTGTCTAATTACGTCCACATGGCACTTGAATTCGCTTTTCGATCAGCAATTTCATGAATACACACTAACCTTTACTACATTTGGTGGATATATACAAAGCGGAACAGTAAATTGTTTTTTAAAAAATGTGCAGCTTCCATTTTGTTTTGAAAGCCCTCGTGCAACCGTGCCGCCTTCTTAGTCATGCGTACTACGGGAGCACGGTAAAAAGATTATGTCATGGTCTCGATGAGCTGATATACTGGTCGTAAATCACATTTTTAGTAGGAAAATAACAGTCGCACGAACATACTTTTTGGATATTCGGGATGCTTAGAGCCCTTCGAATGAGTTATCATCTAGAATAAGGAGCTCAGAAACGTCTTTAGTGCACCTTTAAGTCAGTACCTGTGTTTGTCTCTTTGTGTGCCTGTTTGTTTGTGTCCTTGTTTTTTGTGTCGTTAATCTGTTCTCCTGAATAAGTCAATGGCGTGAAAACGATAGACAAAATGCCTTGTAAGCCCAGGTACGTACCTCACTATCCCGTACAGCAAAGAGAGGTGGCCAAGAGGAGGCCACGGCCTCACCAGGTGGAGCAGCCACAGCAGCACCTAGGAGAGGAAATTGAAGGTTAGAGAGACAAGTGACATCAAGATCTTGCGTTGCTTATACGCTTAGGACATGCTGTAGCTTTAATGAAGAAAAAGATTGCCACTCAACATATCCGAATTGACGTGAAATGCAGTATAAATAATTCACAATATTCTTTCACAACGTCAATCTAGCCCTTTGCTAAGGAACTATGTTAGTCAAATCATTCAACCCTTTTTCTTTGTTGTAGTAATTGCAGGAAGCATGCATATTCCCCCAAACATGTATGCTACTGTTGCTAATAGGGTGAGATTTCAGTAATGCATGCCCTGAAATGTTTCGTAATTTCACCCCACCAGCAAATCGCTTTCACTTGTTTTAGGATTTTCACACAATCAGCCAATCGCTATCACTTAATTTATAATTTGTGACGACGCAAAATTGTGGAGGTAGTGTCAGGTTTTCCTTGAGGTACTTTTAGTGAGGTGACACAAGGGTGCTGTGGTCACTACCATTAAAGTGGTATTGTTGCTTATGATGTTGCCATAGCCATGCTGCTTTATGCAATAAATAAATGAAGACTACATTTTGAAATCACGCCTTTAAGATAGTATTTATTCACGTGCGATACTGGCAACCTTACCAACTCTCGTCGTTGCCACTACTTGCATGTCAAGTAAGCAATGACGTTTTCGTACAACGCTGCATAAAGAAGTTATGAAATGAAGTCGTCCTGTTTTGTCATCAACCCCTTGTTGAGTTAAAAGTCTGGCTATAGTGTTATGACAGTGTTGTCTTGCCCCAAACAGCGACTTTCGGTCCCTCTGCTCCTATTTGCAGAGAGGGTGAAATACTATTTTCTCAACAGTCGAGGGGCCTGAAGCATGTGCATAACAGCACTGGGCAGAGCTTCTCCTGAAAAATTGACTTGCTTTACTAGATTCAGATTATCACTGCCTGCAACTACATTATCAGCAGTTTAGATTGGAAATACATAATTAGATTTGGGCCCACTAGCACTGTCACCCTGTCAGTAAATTATTTTTCTGCTTTTAAACACATCAAAAACAAATTAAGTTTTGCAACATACAGTCAGAGGCCTCTTGGGCAACGACACTGTTTGTGTCTGTGCGAGGGGGGCAGGCACTCACAGCAGAATCTCGGTAATATAAATCTCTCCACTCCACTCCACCCCCTCCCCTCATTGAAAGTGACCCAAATATTAACCGACAATTCAATTGGGCCCCTACTGAAAATATTTCTAAAGGGCCCGTTAGCCTTGAAGGATTATGGGACCGCACAGGCCTTCAAAACCCTTCAAAAATACCCTACAGAAAAACCCTTCAGGGATACCCCATAGAAAAACCCTTTAGCCCCACAGCCCTTCAACCCGACAGCCCTTTAGACGCTCAAATGACTGTGAACCATACACAAAAATGCAGTTCAAAACATATTGAAAATTTATTGCAGACATTTATTTTTACATGCATATTATAACTCAAAAAGGCGACAAAAAGCAACGTTTGTTCAAACCCGGCGCAAGGAGCGGTAGACGAAAGAGATATCTAATAGGGACAACTGACTTCTTTATCACAAAGAAAAATATCTTTCAAGGTACTCACGAGTCACAATGCCGCTGGGTATATTCCTGATGTACGGTAGTTCAGCTAATAAAACCGAGCAAGTGCACCTCACGGACACACACACAGTCTCAGTAAACACGTTTAGCGAAAACCACGAACTCGCAAGCAGCACTCGCCGCCGGTGCGAAATCCTGAGCACAGTCACGGTTTCGTCCATGATGACGTCGCGCCGGCGTCTTCGGCGTATTTTTCGCTCGCTGGATGCTTCTGAGGTCGAACGGACGAAGAGGCACAAGGAACAAGTCCGGACAGCGGCCGTCATCCACCGTCTCAGGACCCACTTTGCCATAATCCCGGTGCGCAGGCACAACATGCGGTGGGACGCTGACCCCGCCTGCCAGGCTTTGCAGCGAGTAAGCCGACACCGGCCACCATCTCCTTGAACGAGCGGAACACTATGGCGCTCGAGCGGTGCTGAAGGCGGCCAACGCCGAACTGGAGTTCACCTACGTAACCAAGGAAGAAACTGCACGGATCAAAACAGATCAAGGGGCGAGCTCTCAAAGCCATGCTCACCTTTCTGGAGGAAGCACGTCCGTTCCAGATATCCACAGCGGTAAGAAGCAAACCGCCCACAAGTAGAAAGAAAATGGCTATAGCGGCATCCTGGCTTCCTCACTCCACCCTCTCCCGCCGGCCGCTGGCCAGGCACCAGGCACTGCAGCCCTGCACCCTCTCCCCATCGCCGGGCGGGGAGAGGCGCTGTTTGGCTTGTTTTTAGATGCGGGGCATCTCTTGCTCGGGTCTATCAAGCTGCGCGCGTTCCCCATCACGTGACCGGCGCGGGGTCGAGCGTGTTTCCCCGGAGGAGGGAAAGGAGGAAAGTTTTCGGCGCGCGGGTCGCAGCGCCAGGCCAGGCCTTTCTAGTGGGGTGAGCTTTCCCCGCAACTCCGCGGCCGTCGTTTTTTTTTTTTTTTTATAGCATTTCCCGACCGCTCGCGTCCTTTAGGAAACCTGCAAGCGCTGTTAGGGCATTTTGCGCCGCCTTACCGTGCCGTCTGATTAGACTTTTCAAAGTTACTCGTGCTACATCAGTTCACCGCTGTTGACTCCACTCGCCTCAAAACGCCGCTCGGCCAACACTACTCGGCCGGCGCCTCGTCAATTCTCCACATGGGGCGGTCGCCCTCAGTGGCCTCCTTGGCGACCGAACAGTCGGCAGTGACAGACAGGTCCAGGAGCCCACTCGTATTTGATAGAAGAGCAGTAATAAAAATAGGACCGTACACACATACGATCGGCATTCTCCAAATACTGTAAACGACTAAATTTTCGCGAGGACCTAATTTTCGCGAATTTTGCGAATCGCTTACATTTCGCGAAAAATACGTCCCGCGAACAATTCGGGCAATATGTGAACGCTACGGAAGCCACACTCAATTCGCGAAAATTAGAACCCGCGAATAATTTCAAATTCTCAGCTTCGGCCCGATTCGTGAAAACTTGAGCCCGCGAAATTAAGTCGTTTACAGTACTTATTTTTTTCCCGTCGCGTACAATAAGCAGCTATGTTTTAATTCTCCGAAATGTGTTTTTTCCACCTAAGCCGTTGCCCACAGACATCTCAAGAAGCCTGAAGGTTTTCCCGACCCCATTAGAAAAGTTCTTGACAGGCTTTCAGACATTTCAAGGCATTGTAAAGGGCACTTCAGACATTTCAGGAGAGCCTCTGACGGGGCTAGCGAACCCACCAGGAAATATTGGTGCCCCTTTCAAACATCTCAGAAATTCCTGAAGTCCCCTTCACACCCTTTAAAAAAATCCTGAAGTCCCATCAGAGCGATTTTCAATAGGGGCGCTACACGTTGCACCATCTAGCGGCTGCAAAACAAAACACTGGGTGGGCCAGGACAGCCCGGATCGCGGGGACTGCGGGCAGGCGCATTTAGAAACCACGTGTGAATGTTGCATTTTGGATTGGCGTCACCCTTTTTGGGAACCGTTTTTCTTAAAGGTAAGTCCCGGCTTTATGTATCTATGACCTCAGCGAGTTCTTGTGACATCTCGCCTACTCCTAGAGTTCCCCAAAAAAATAAACGTCGCTACTGCTGCGTGAAAGACTGTCACAGTCACGAAGGCGACTCAAGCGTCAAACTATACCGCTTTCCTTCGAGACCTTGGGAAGCGACACGGCGACAGAAGTGGATCACTGTAGTGCGACGCATCAAGTGAGTTCTACAGTAATTGTTTAAGTGAACGAAAATAGATGTGCTGGCTTGAAAAGTGGACTGACGAATTCGTTTTGCAGACTACTCGGCAAAATAACAATTTTATACAAGTTGTTTTACAAGTCATTTAGACAGTCACATAGGGAAATACGGTAGGAACAATCGGGCCGATTGTTGCTTCGCTGTGACGTCGAGAGTTAGGCGATCAAGCCTTCGAGAAGCAAGAGGCTCGTTGGCCCGTACCGGCAGAGGTAGTTGTACATGTGCATAGCCGTTCGGCACACGCGCGGTCGTAACAAAAACCTTCCAAACTTGCGAGTTCTCAAATAGTGGATTTTCGTAGCACATAACGTTTCGTTTGTTTCGGCAACCAAATTTAATGCTGAGTCTGGTAACCAATGTGACGGCATGCAAAAAACAGGATGCGTTAGTTTTTCTTTAGAAAAAGCTCATGTGAAGCGTAAATATCCTTCTCACATGTGCACTTTGTTGCCTATCACCTGTTTACACCAGGCTCGCATATCACAGTACAGCCATTGCAACGTGCGTACTGTTCTCTAGCATGCAGAGTTTGTTTCTAATTGCCCATATTTTCTAGCCGGGGGCGAGCGGGAGGAAACAGGGAGAGCGTCCTGCAAGAGGCTGGGGCCGCGCAGGAACAATGGAGCCGTAATGGCTGGTCTGGCCCATGGCGATCCCCGGAGCGTTCCACCAGCGAGGTTCGGATCAGGACCGACGGAAACGGCAAGAGGCCATGACGATCCCGGAGTGGTTACGCAGCGAGACTCGGGCTGTGATAGCCCGGAACAGCTTGCCAACGCAGCGCTGGCGTGGGAAGGACAATCCATAGGCCTGGACACGGACTTCGACTGCGAGCTCTGAATGACGGGCAACAACCAGTGTCGGCGAACCGGAGTGTCGGCTCTCGAAGACGGACCACTGGGAAGTATGTAAACCGATTTGCTTTCTTCTCGTCGTGTTGTGTCACTCCCTGGGAGACGAGCGAAGCACATACCGATTGGGTGGCGATTATTATAGAGCGACCCCACGAGTGGTGAAGACAACTCAAACTAGTGTCCAAATGACAACTCTAGAATATGTTTGCCGGCTGGCAATGTTGGGTAACAAAGACTTTCGAACTGATTGCCGCCGGGAATTGTTTCTTCTGTAAGGCTATACATTCAGGCTCGTATCGTTCACTGAAGATCAAGCTACAAGTGTCTCAGCAGATCTAATAATGCGAAATCCCCAAATCGCAATGCAGTAAGCACAAAAAGAAACAAAGAAATATCCTTACCTCCTCTGGTGACTTGCTCCCACGACCGTTTGTTCTCCATCTTTAGCGCTCTAACTGCTCTAACCACAGAAATCATACATACTAACTCTAGAGGAAAAAGTCCGCCATTTTCCCATGCATTCTGGCTGCCGCAAGCGGCGGAGCATGCACGCAGACCCTCGGGGTCCCACACATGGTTACCAACTGCCTTCGATTTCACGAATATAATTATATCATCAGAGCAGTTTCATGAACTTCAACAATCCACGAACTTACCAGTGGAAGGATATTCGCGTTCCTTTCTAAGCTTTCTTTTTGCATAGCGCGTAGATGTACGGCCTTCCCGTCAACACTAAACTAAACCAGATAACCGGCTTCGCGGCGGGGGCCGTGCCGTGGCCCCGTGGCCGCGCCGCCGCGCCCCAGGAATACGAAACCGCGCAACACCAGATTTCCGAGATTTCGACAGAAGGGAAGTTAATGCAGCGTAATGAGGATACTGCTTTTTATAAGCGTTAGAATAGCTCAGAATTTAGTTTACAACGTTAAATTATCACTTTTTATATTGCTAAGAATTTTCAGTCTTCATGATTACCATTGCAACTGTCGTCCGTCAGCTGGCAACATTGGTTTCTTTCTCTCGTGTTCTGTCGCTCTCTTTCGCGATCTTTCACCCGGGACCAAGGATGTCGGCGCACGGGATTTGCCACTCCTCCTCACCCACCTTTACCCCCTGGCTCTATCGAGCTGGCGGGCCAAAGTGCGCAGTGTACACAGACGCCGCCGACGATTCCCACCACTACTAGCGACACAAAATGTTTCTCTTCGTTTTTACTGCTTTAGCCCTTTAAGACACAGTGTATCTTCCAGGATACATTCAATTTAATATTTGCTTTTTGGAACCTAAAGCAATACTCAGGCGAAGGGTTTAATGTGTTTCAGGAGGTACAAGTACTGGTTTCGTTTTCGTGGTCTTTGATTCTCAAAGCCAGGGGTTCTCCAAGTACTCCGTCGGCTCCAATATGCATGGCAGCGCTTAGAAGGCGGTCTCGTCCACGCCGTGCCAGCCGTGCTACGCAGTTCGACCTGCTGTTAGAAAGGTAAGCAGTACTTTGCTTTGATATATATAAAATTTGCATTTTTAGAAGTTCTGGATTCCATAGACCCCTTTCAAAAGTGTGACAACTCTGTGCCCCTCGAGCAACAGTGTGCGCGCTCTCCATGGTAAAGGAATGTTTTTTCTTCGGCCCGCCGGCTCTGCGTGAAAAAGTGGCATGGCAAATGAAGTAACGCGGCTGTTTCCCGCCGCCGGCTGGAAAAATAACCTTGTTAGCTAGCTTGCTAGGCATGAAACCTGTAAACAAATATGGTGAGATGATGCCAAATCATGATATGTCTGCAAGTCCTCACTAAACTTGCATAAAAGGTGCCCTCAAGGGGAACCTAATGCGGTGCTGTCTCAATTCTGCATGGAAGTACAAAGTAACATGGTGTTAGTGGATGCCTCAATAACATAAAAGATTAAAAAAAAAACTTGCCTGCAAGGTAAAGTTTTTTTTTCGTGTGTTTATTGTTGAAGTGTAGAAAATGTTCGCAGTACTAATACGGGAATTCGAGTGCTCGTTTAGCCTCGCCAATGGAATCTGTCTAATCTGTCAACACCAAATAAATGTGCGGTGAAATAACAACGTAGTGTATGAAGCAACTGCATGCAAAATAGTGAGGCCGGCCGAAAGGCAACGGATCCGTCGGGTAAAACCGACGCTCGTTAATCCGCGTCAAACGTATACCTGGTTAACAGCAATAGTGAAGAAAACGCAAAGCAGTATAATGCAGAACCAATATATTATCCTCATTAAGCAAATGCATGCGAATTCGTGAGGTTAGCCAAACGGTCGCGGCAGCGGACGGTCCGATAGGCCTATATAAGTACTCCCTTCCGTCCGAATTAGTCAGTGTATCCATCTTGCGTGCAGACCGGGACACAGCACTATGTTGGCATCTTCGATAATACTCTGGAGCGCGTAAACTGTCCTTAAAACAACACATGAAGCGCCTAAAGCTCGGTTGGCGCACAGCGAGGTTGCGACCTGCTTTCCTTCACCATGTCACGCAGCTGCTGACCGCCTCGCTGTTGCCATGGTTACTATGCCGAGACACACTGTTGCCGGGTTTTCTGCAAGGGGTCTATTGCGCAGACGTATCTTACCCTGAAACCTATCAAAGTCGGAAAACAAGTACATAGTAGATATGCGTATCGTGTAAGAGAGAAGTCGCATAGTAGCTCTCTGATTTCAGTGGTGTTCCCTTCCGTGCTTAGATTTGGCAATGTTTCAGAGGCTGAACTCCATGGAACGAATTATGCGACGAATAACTGGCGAACGCCGCCCGACGGCACGCTCGTTTTGCGCGCGACGTAGCAGCCACTGTGTTGATTCCACGCGCAGAGCAAAAGCCGCCGGCCAAAATTCGTCGGTTATTCGCAGCATATTCGTCCCATGGAGTTCACAGCCTTTAAGCCGATAAATGTTTAGCCAGGTAAATAGATTTGGCGATAGTTTAGGGGTGGGCGTTCACTCAGAATTGTACATACATATGCACGAGGAATCAGCTGTAATTGTCGGGAGAGAGCTTCCTGTTTGGCGTGGTTTAGTACATCCCTATGTTTACCTGTTTACTGATCGAATTGGACGCGGTGCTCTTGTAAGTTTCGTATTCTACTGCAGCCCGACGGAAATTTCATCGGGATCTTTCTACCAGACACGGAGTCACGATCGTCCCTGTGTGGTTTTGATTCCGGAAAGTGGAACAGTGTCCGATGTGAGATCTAGGGATAGTGACGTGAGTGACGGTGACGAGGGGCCTAACAACAGAACTTCCAAGCGATAACGAAATTGAAGGCGGAATGCCCACCTGTTCAGTTCTGCCAACGTCAAGAAAGAAACAAAAGTTACCGCCGCATGTTTTCGGCTGGCGAAAGAAAGACCGGTGTTTTGTGGAGCCTGCGGAACCCGTGTTTACGGCCTCTCGTGATGTCAAAAGCCCACTTAAATATTTTCAAGTTTTAATTGATGACAAGCTGCCGACGATTATTGTTGACGAGGGAAACCTCTATTCATTGCGCCAGGGCGGAGCGTATGGGTACACGTTTGTTGCACTGTGTCAGCATGCTTGCGCAAAGTACATATTATTCGAACTGAATCGTTGCATCGCCCCTTCAATTAAGCACCTTATAAAATCAAATGTGGTGCTTGCGCTCTATACATCTTTTTAATTTTACAAAAAAACATGTTTTCATTCAACACCAGACATATATTCTTAATGAATGCACAACAGAGGCACCCTGGTGTGCATATAAGGCTAGTTCAGTGTGCCGTGGTGTGTAGATTAGACTGGTCTGGTGTGGCGTAATGTGCACATCATGCCATTTTAGTGTGCTGTGGTGTGCACATCAGACCAGCCTAGTGCGTTTTGGTGTGCACATCAGACCACACCAGGATGGTGTGATGGGCACATCAAACCAGCCTAACGTATTCTGGTGGGCACACAAGAACACGTTAGGCTGGTCTGATGTGCGCACCAGAACACTCCAGGCCGGTCTGATGTTCACACCGGAAAACACTAGGACACACCAAACCGGTCTGGTGGATTTTTCCCTAGGGTCAAGAAGAGAAAAGAGACCCGCGAAAACTTTTTCCTCCGTTTGCTGAGCTATAGATTAACACCACTAGAAGACGAACGTTCGCCAGGGGAGCTGTTGGAAGGACGACGGCTGATGTCAAGTCTTCCGGAATTCGCTGACCAGCCGAGTATGAAGGTGCAGAAGCACGTCCAGACCGAGCATTCCAGAGGTCCTCTTCCGCCATTGGAAGAGGACCAGGTCGTCACAGTCATAAAGAGGTAATGGTCTAAGAAGGGAAAAGTCGTCGTGAAGGCACGTCCGAGGTCGTAACAAGTTTTAACCGAGAAGGGCAGGGTTATTCGGAAGAACAGGCAACATCTACTACCGACAAGCGAGACTTTCAGGCCGAACACACCGCAATATGACACCTCGTACGAGGAAACTCATATAGACTTGCCGTCGGTGGCATCACCGGGCCATCAGGATACTTTAGTGTCTTTAAGCAGGCATTCGCAACCTTTTCCACGAAGATCCCAGTGGCAAACAAGGCCTCCTACGTGACTACATAATGACTGTAACCTTGATCAAGTGCCTTAATGTGTTTTTTTTATTGTTTTTTAACTAACCTAATTACGATGTGATGAAATTTTATATATAAAAAAGGAGGATGTGTTGTATTGCGCTATACAAGATAGCCACGCTGTGAAGCGAAGAAGTGCTCGCGCTACCAACACGAGCGCCCGGAAAAGCTTTCGGAGCCTTTTGACTGAAAAGGACAGACGCTGGACACAGGGGGACATAACATCGAACTGATAATGATGTCGTAAGAATAAATAACGATACTCCAATGGACAACATAAATTTTCTTTGAAAATTGAAGTCGTAAGAATCACTAGTCGACCTGACACCGCCAAAACACAGCGACAATGGCGCGTGGCGAACGGGCTGATCGGGCTGCAAAGTAGGATTGGATTGGATTCTTTTACTGGATTGGGCATGCCAGTGTTACCTGGGCGCGGTCAGCGCGGTGCCTGATACGGATGCGGAGAGGAGTGGGTGGCGCGTTCCCGGAACGGCGCGGAAATGTGAAATTAGCAGTGAAGTTGAGGGGGAGGGGGTGGGGGTGCTCTCGCTCGCGTGGGGGCGCTTGACGGATTAAGCACTCCATTTCTTGATTCCACAAATCTAGTTACCGCTATCATCATCATCGTTTCCCTAACGGAGGGTAGTTAATTCTCTTTAATTTTAAGAAAACATATGGTTTATATATGTTATGATCTCTAATGAGGATAGAACTATTTTCAAGCTATGAATGAACTTAACGTTACCCGATTAAAAGTTTTTTTTTTCCTCTTTTCCCTCTTGCTTTCCTGATTCATCGTGAGCAGTGGCCAACGTTATTAGATTAACTCAGTTACGGATCTGTTCATAGACGCGGCATGCAGGAACAGTACCCCCCCCCCCCCCCCTCACTCACCACGACTCGCCCAGATTCGCTCGACGCGCCGCCGGACGGCTGCTTTGGTAACTGAATCGGGATACGTTCGTTTCAACGTCACTAGAAACATAAAAACCAACGAAAAAAACTCTTTTTGTAGTAACTTTTATTGAAGATTAGTACAAAATGGGAGCGGGTGATGTTTTCTAAAATTTTTAGTTTTCAAGGTTTTGCAGCACAATTAGTATTGTTTTTATATAACCATGCCTCAGCGGGGATTTTAGGTAGCGCGTCCCGACCTAGGCGCATTTTAACTGTGGGGGTATTTCGCGGCGCGTCCGCAAGGGAGACGGGGGTGGAACTCTTGTAACCCGATTGAAGCCAAAAATAGATGTCACGCGCAGTTCCTCGAGTGACCGCTGCGGGAGAAATGGCGGCGTTGTGATCGCCATTTGGCGCTTCAGCTGTGCTCTTTAGATTGCACAGTTATTAAACGACAATATAGATGGCGCTTCGAACGACTCTAGGCGGATTGAGGTGAGTGAGGGGGGGCACCCCCCTCCGCGGGAGTTCCACAACTGAGGTAATCTAGTAACGTTGGCAGTGGCGCCCACTGATCTCTACTATAGGGGACCCCCTATAAAAATGGTTATCGCCATTTGAAGTATGTATTATTGCCAAATGGCAATTGGTGTTGATCAACTGGCTATGGATGCTAATCGTCGTTTAGACGTGATCCGGTTGACCTTCGTAGCTTTTTCGCCACCGTCAACTTTCCGCCAATTTATAGAACATCGCCACTGTATCAACATCCTGGTGCCTTTCTACAATCAATCGGCTATTGGAGGAGATTAAAGGACTATAAATTTCATAACCTTTTAATTTCTTCCAATTGCCAACCGACATTAGTATGGCACCAGGATAGCAATACAGTGGCGATGACCTATAGAATGGCGAAAAGTTGACGGTGGCGAAAAAGCTACGAAGGTCGATCGGGTGACGTCTAAACGACGATTGCCATCCATGGCTGGCGGCCGTGGATGGTAATCGTCGTTTAGACGTCATTTGATCAACCTTCGTAGCCATTTCGCCACAGTCAATGTTTCGTCGACTTTCAGCTGGCCAGCCGGAAAACTGTGATAAGAATAGCTTCATGACCTTACCATTGGCTTCGGCAGTTCCCTTTACATGCTGGTGGGATTTCAGGGCCTGATACACATAGTGTTTCCTTGCAATATGGGAAGAAAACAAAGATTGAAGAACAATTTAAAGAATCAAAATTTATTTATCACAATGTCATTAAAATTACAAGTGTTTTTTTTTTCAAAAGACTAGTTAATCGCCCAAACGTAAACGATGAATGAAAAAATGGCCTCCCCTTGCTTCCTTACATGTCTGTAAGGTGCGAGCTGAAAGAAGAAAAATATTCTAATTTAAATGGGCATATAACCAGCACACATATTCTTGTAGCACATTCGATAACATGCACAGAAGAACCTTGCTCATATGCTTCCTCGGCTGTTATGTTCCCTAACACTGGTCCTGTCGAACGTCCATAGGTATTTATATGTTTGAGCTACAGGCTTCCTGCACTGCCTTCCCGGTTCTTATGCCCAAAAACTGCCATTCAAGGTGGCAGGTGACTACTAGGGACACACGGCTACTCTGTTCCTTTTGCTTTACTCTCTTTATTTCACCTCCTTGCCTTTCTGCATTGCATTTCTAGCTTGATCCTGTAAGACACCGTAAGAGCGTAATGGGGCTCTCACGACACCTTTTTTTTTTTTTACTCCTCCATGCCTCCATGTTTAAGCAGTGCTGATTGCATCAAGCTCCACTGCTTTGATCTGGCATGCAGGGTGCAGTGATTTGTGTGAGGGAGCTATGGTTTAGCTCAATGGGCTCAGAACTTTTGCATACTTATATTTCAATATTTCCTAACTGCAACTACAGACAAACATGTGGCTCTGACGTCGCACCACTGCGGTGGCGTGGCTGTCGGCACAGCGCATGCACAGACATGTCTGCTCACTCTAATCTGGTTTCTGCGCACGCAGCGCCCATAGCTGCTGTGGGCAAATGTAAGCTTGTTTGAAAACAGTTCAGCCACAATTTTAAAAACTGTTGAGAAAATTGTCAACCTATAAAATAAGGCAATTTTTTTACAGCCATGAAAGCTAAGGTGAAATACACAGAGAATATAGCTTCCTGAAACATCTATAGCTATCCCAAGGGCATTTTTAGTTGTTACATTTTCTCTCATTTCATAATTATTTATTGTGACTGCCTAAAAACGCACCAGCACGGTTCTATTGGATTTCACAAAATATTTGACTGTGCAATAGCTTTAACTTCCACAAAACATGTTGTGTTTTGGAATTTGACAACCATAGGGTGTCAAAATGTGAACTCCACAGCAGGCACGTAACCAGGGGGGGGGGGGGGGGGCCGGGCCCCCTTCTTTTTCATTTTGCTGGTTCCTCCTCTCCCCCCTCCCCCTCATACAGCACCCCCCGAAACAAAATCCTGGCTACGTGCCTGCTCCACAATAACGCAATAAGTATGAATACAATAATAATCCCTGGAAAAGGGGTACAAAGGACAAACACAAATCTCCTTTGTCCCCCTTCTTCCCCATCTCCAGGGATTATTATTGTCATTCTTGTCTTCAAAAAATGTGTCTACTTCTGTTTCTTAAGAGAACGAAGCAGCTTACCTGAAGGAGCATAGTGTCCCCGGGACAGAAATCATAAGAGGCTGGCCTTGACTTGCTTCTCCTCATTGCCGTACTTCATGAAGGTGCGAGCTGAAAGAGCAAATGAGAATCGCATATTTAAAATGATAATAGCCCCTAGAAAGCTACACTTAAGTATTGACACTCTTCTCCCTTTGTCCAGGGCTGCCAAGACGATCATTCACCCAGTCAGATGGTGACATTCGTTCACGTGCATGCAGCTTGTGGGCACAGACATGTTGTCATTATGTCATTACTTGAATTCAATGTATATGTTTACTTCACATTAGACAAGGATTTATGTATTACTCTTGATAAAATATTTAGAAGCATGGCAATTTTAACAGCAGATGCACCACTCTTCAGTTGGTCTTGGGGAGCGCGTCTTTACATGCTCACTCTTTTTATCGCACGGGAGGGAGCACCATCTATCCCCTTAACATCGGAAATAATTTTTCTTTAGAAATTAAAGCATTGATGGCAGTGCAAGAAAAGTTTGGTACCAATATATATATACAAAATGGGGACAAAAAGAGTCCGAATATTTTTTGGTTATGGATACCCAGTCAAGGGGTTAAGAAATAGATTGATCTTGTGTGTTAAAATGTTTTTCAAAGCAAGAACATGCCAGGACTATTTATGGAGTGTATAGCTCTTTTTACTGTGGTCATAATGAGGTGGTGTAGCCTTTGTCATTTGCCACATTATGCTCAACAAATACGAAACTAAAAACAAACATTCTTGCAGACCAAGAGCCATTACCACATGTAGTGTGAGTTTCGAACGTAAACATTTTGGCAGAGGCCTGCCTGGTCGAGGAAAAGCTTAGAAATTTGAAAAAGTTTGTCCACACACTTGCATCTGTGTTCCCTACATAAAGGGGACTAGCGAAGCGCTGTCACGTACGCTGGCAAAAAAAAGTATCCAGGTGTCCCACAAACCAGGTATCAACACATAGACGTATGATGCCACGACTGAAAGATCGTCCCTCTAAACAAAGAGTGCAGGGCATTGTATATTCAATTCTATGCACAGTGTGCCCTGCCACCTACATTGGCGAAACAAAAAAACTTCCCAGAAAGAATTCGACAACAAAAAACAATGTCTGCAAATTCGACCATGAGCGCAGCACTGTTGCAGAGCACTGAGAAAAATGACCATCGAATAGACTTCGCAAACACCCACATCATAAATGTTGAGACAAACTTCTGCCAGCGGCTTTTTATAGTCATGGTGTATCCAAACAACACCAGGAAACATCAATAGGTCCACTGGCACATTGCCATCGTCCTACATGAACGGACTAAGCCACCGAACAAAGTGAAAAAAGAGCATCATTGTAGAAGAAAACTAAGCTGTTGTCGCATATCTAGACACAGTCGCCCCTGAAGAAAAATCGAAGCTGTTTTTGAAGCGTCGGGACCTTGTTGTTGGATTTCGTTGGTGAATTTTACAGATTATAAGTGTGAGTCTCGTATTTGTTTGAGTCATCATTCACTTTTTTTACCTTATTTACTTGCATAATGACCACGCTTTTTTATTCCGAAATTGACACATATTTGGAGGGGGGGGAGGGGGGGTGTTCGTTATGTTGGGTAAATTTCTGAATTTACACACTTCGCGAAAATGTTTTTAGGTGCCAATATGACACGGTAGGGTACTGTGGCATGTCTCCAACGGAGACGCACCCACGGCTGGTCGTGGGCGCACTACAACTACCATGTTCTATAAATGAAAAACCCCTTAGGGTGCTTTTGGTGTGCCTTTTGCCAAAGAAAAAGCACCCACCTAGTAAAAAAAACCTATATGTATTAGAAATTTATTTGTCTAATAAATGCACATGACCAAATAAGAACATACAAAAAGCCTATAAGAACAATATAAGATTATATAAAAAGTTATAAAAAACAAACTTAAAAGTTTTTTTATAACTTCTTATATAATTTTATATTGTTCTTACACATTCTTATAAGGTTCATATATGATCTTATTGGATCATATGCGGTTATTGGACATAGAAATTTCTTATACATGAAAGATTTTTAATAGGGAAGCTCACTCAGCATGAAGAGCGACGCGACCGATCTTAGGCCTAACCACTTTCAGGATTTCACTGTCCAAAAGTGGACCACAGACGACCACGTTTGTTGACATCAATGCATCCGGTGGGCAAAACATGTCCAAGCCTGGGCTTGGACATGTTTCGCCCACTGCGAAGCGGACCCCAGCTTTGTTGGGTGTGTCCACCGCTCGGTTTTACTATTGATCACTTTCGCAACTACAAACTCGCAGCCATGAGAGCGTGTACTGCTATGCTTGGCTTGGCTTGAGGTGGTGTAGCCTTTGTCATTTGCCACATTATGCTCAACAAATACGAAACTAAAAACAAACATTCTTGCAGACCAAGAGCCATTACCACATGTAGTGTGAGTTTCGAACGTAAACATTTTGGCAGAGGTCTGCCTGGTCGAGGAAAAGCTTAGAAATTTGAAAAACTTTGTCCACACACTTGCATCTGTGTTCCCTACATAAAGGGGACTAGCGAAGCGCTGTCACGTACGCTGGCAAAAAAAAGTATCCAGGTGTCCCACAAACCAATATCAACACATAGACGTATGATGCCACGACTGAAAGATCGTCCCTCTAAACAAAGAGTGCAGGGCATTGTATATTCAATTCTATGCACAGTGTGCCCTGCCACCTACATTGGCGAAACAAAAAACTTCCCAGAAAGAATTCGACAACAAAAAACAATGTCTGCAAATTCGACCATGAGCGCAGCACTGTTGCAGAGCACTGAGAAAAATGACCATCGAATAGACTTCGCAAACACCCACATCATAAATGTTGAGACAAACTTCTGCCAGCGGCTTTTTATAGTCATGGTGTATCCAAACACCAGGAAACATCAATAGGTCCACTGGCACATTGCCATCGTCCTACATGAACGGACTAAGCCACCGAACAAAGTGAAAAAAAGAGCATCATTGTAGAAGAAAACTAAGCTGTTGTCGCATATCTAGACACAGTCGCCCCTGAAGAAAAATCAAAGCTGTTTTTGAAGCGTCGGGACCTTGTTGTTGGACTTCGTTGGTGAATTTTACAAATTATAAGTGTGAGTCTCGCATTTGTTTGAGTCATCATTCACTTTTTTACCTTATTTACTTGCATAATGACCACGCTTTTTTATTCCCGAAATTGACATATTTGGAGGGGGGGGGAGGGGGGTGTTCGTTATGTTGGGTAAATTTCTGAATTTACACACTTCGCGAAATGTTTTTTAGGTTCCAATATGACACGGTAGGGTACTGTGGCATGTCTCCAACGGAGACGCACCACGGCTGGTCGTGGGCGCACTACAACTACCATGTTCTATAAATGAAAAACCCTTAGGGTGCTTTTGGTGTGCCTTTTGCCAAAGAAAAGCACCCACCTAGTAAAAAAACCTTATATTAGAAATTTATTTGTCTAATAAATGCACATGACCAAATAAGTAGCATACAAAAGCTTTATAAGAACAATATAAGATTATATAAAAGTTATAAAAACAAAACTTAAAAGTTTTTTTTATAACTTCTTATATAATTTTATATTGTTCTTACACATTCTTATAAGGTTCTATATGATCTTATTGGATCATATGCGGTTATTGGACATAGAAATTTCTTTTACATGGAAAGATTTTTTAATAGGGAAGCTCACTCAGCATGAAGAGCGACGCGACCGATCTTAGGCCTAACCACTTTCACGATTTCACTGTCCAAAAGTGGACCACAGACGACCACGTTTGTTGACATCAATGCATCCGGTGGGCAAAACATGTCCAAGCCTGGGCTTGGACATGTTTCGCCCACGCGAAGCGGACCCCAGCTTTGTTGGTGTGTCCACCGCTCGGTTTTACTATTGATCACTTTCGCAACTACAAACTCGCAGCCATGAGAGCGTGTACTGCTATGCTTGGCTTGGCTTGACGTGGCCTGGCTGCTTGGCGGCGATAGAAAATTGGCTTGGTGGCTAGCTGAGTTGGACGCAGTTCGAGACTCACAAAGTCGAAAATCGGAGGTGCGTTCATTACGCGAGGGGGGAAAAAAAGTCTGAATATTGATGCTCGTTGTGGGGGGTATGTTCCTTTTGCAAGTGTGTTCATTATGCGAGTAAATACGGTAAATAAAAATGTTCTAAAAAAACTTCTCAGGAGTTCCTCGAGCTTCGAGTAATGTGACCTATTTAAAGTTTGAGTAATTCACATACTCTTCTAAGCTGACTGCAGTGGGAACTATGCACCCCCTGGACCAATCAACCACCCCCCTTTCATTGCCTGACCCCCCCCCCCCCCCCCCGCCTTCTGCACATGGTTACGTGTGGGAGTGTGAACATATGGCGAAAGGATGTAGCTTGTACCACGTTATCAGCTAGTCATTAAACAGAGTATAGTAATGCAGCACAAAAAGATTGGTGCCATTTCAGAATGTCGGAAGGAGAACACACACCCTCAAACATCCTGAAACTGCAGAGAGTTTTCTGCCGAGCCACTCGATTTGATTGGCCAGGCAGTAAATAAAAGATACACTCACCAAAACACTGCGTCACATGATAAGCCTGTAACCCCCTTCAGGAATTGGGAAACAAGCAAAAAGCCACAGGAATGTTACATTGGATCCTGGAACAAAAAACAGAACAGCAAAATGCAGGTTTAAACACAATACAGAAACTGCCTCAGTGAGTGACACTTTAAACTAGCTACAGTTCTTTGGGCACCATCCTTCTATTAAAGAAAATTGCGTGTGATGACGTTCTGTCATTATTTTTCTAGCCCTATAAACCTCTCCTCTCCCAAGTAGAACGTCTCTGACGCCGGTTCCGCAAACTTCATAAATCAGCCATACTGCATTGTCAAGTTCTAGACTAAGGGACAAGTTAAACTTTCAATGGTGAAGGCTCACAAGCATTAAGCACCTGCTTTGAACACTTCGGCTGTTGAGGAAAAACGATGTCATCCGCTCCGACACATAGGCTTCATGCAGAAAAGAGATTGAAGTGTGCTGCTGATTAAGTAGAACTACATCATATTCATCAACCATTGCTTAGCCGATTCACTATGCGACTCATTGCAACGACGAGACTTGGCCAGGGAAATACGTTCTACAGAGAAATGTTTTACTACTTTGACGGACGGTGCTGTTTTATTAGGCAGCCTTATTTATTTGCTCAGTAAGAAGCAGATGAAGAGGCAGATAAGAGAAGGAAAACGCAAATAGTGCTATGGACAATGACAGTCAATGAAGAGTGACAGGACAAGCGCTACTTGTGGTTCTTCAACTTGTCCTTGTACTGCCACTTGTGTATCACTATTGTTTAAGCAACTTGTCAAGTAGTTCAATTAGTACCAGTGAAGCGGTCTTGTTAGTGGCTATGTCACTCAAGCAGAGAATATACAGACAACAAACCACCTTGAGGGTGATGACCACAACATTTCATGTCATCTTACAAAAATCGCCCCAAATAACAGCTGATCCTGCACTGATGTTGCAGGATGTATGCATCATCTGATGGTGCAGTCTGGAGGGTCACAGCACAGTTGTTTTCTAGCGTTACACTCCCAGTTTCAACGCGGTGACCAACAAATGGTTTCAGTGATAAAACAAAAAGTCATTGCTTTGGATATTTTGTTTTTCTTGTTTTACTTATCAGAATAAATTGCACATTAATTGGACCTCGAGATAAACATGTCACGCCAACCTATTAAGGACAACAGCAATCCAGTCCTAGTCAAATGAATAAACCGAGTAACAAAAATTACCATTCAAATTGAAACTGAGGGCAACAAAGAAAGAAACAAGGAGGTCACGCAATAACTGTATCGGGGAGTGGCGACAGTCCCAGAAAGATCTGCTTCAGTTTTTGCAGTATCATCGATTTACTCATTAGGTAGCTGTTATCAGTTTTGGCCTCTGCTCATGCATTCTATTAAAGAAAATTGTGTGTGATGACGTGCTGTCATTATTTGTCTAGCCCTATAAACCTCTTCCAAGTCGAACGTCTCTGACGCCGGTTCCGCAAACTTCATAAATCAGCCATACTGCATTGTCAAGTTCTAGAGTAAGTGACAAGTTAAAATTTCAATGGTGGAGGCTCACAAGCATTAAGCACCTGCTTCGAACCCTTCGGCTGTTGAGGAAAAACGATGTCATCCGCTCCGACACATAGGCTTCATGCAGAAAAGAGATTGAAGTGTGCTGCTGATTAAGTAGAACTACATCATATTCATCAACCATTGCTTAGCCGATTCACTATGCGACTCATTGCAACGACGAGACTTGGCCAGGGAAATACGTTCTACAGAGAAATGTTTTACTACTTTGACGGACGGTGCTGTTTTATTAGGCAGCCTTATTTATTTGCTCAGTAAGAAGCAGATGAAGAGCAGATAAGAGAAGGAAAACGCAAATAGTGCTATGGACAATGACAAGTCAATGAAGTGACAGGACAAGCGCTACTTGTGGTTCTTCAACTTGTCCTTGTACTGCCACTTGTGTATCACTATTGTTTAAGCAACTTGTCAAGTAGTTCAATTTAGTACCAGTGAAGCGGCTTGTTAGTGGCTATGTCACTCAAGCAGAGAATATACAGACAACAAACCACCTTGAGGGTGATGACCACAACATTTTCATGTCATCTTACAAAAATCGCCCCAAAGAAAAGCTGATCCTGCACTGATGTTGCAGGATGTATGCATCATCTGATGGTGCAGTCTGGAGGGTCACAGCACCGTGTTCTTCTAGCGTTACACTCCCAGTTTCAACGCGGTGACCAACAAATGTTTCAGTGATAAAACAAAAAGACATTGCTTTGGATATTGTTGTTTTTCTTGTTTTACTTATCAGAATAAATTGCACATTAATTGGACCTCGAGATAAACATGTCACGCCAACCTATTAAGGACAACAGCAATCCAGTCCTAGTCAAATGAATAAACCGAGTAACAAAAATACCATTCAAATCGAAACTGAGGGCAACAAAGAAAGAAGAAACAAGGAGGTCACGCAATAATTGTATCGGGGAGTGGCGACAGTCCCAGAAAGATCTGCTTCAGTTTTTGCAGTATCATCGATTTACTCATTAGGTAGCTGTTATCAGTTTTGGCCTCTGCTCATGCATTATATTTAAGTAAACACTGGCGTGTTTACTCGGTGACATGTCAACCTTTTGCTAAGTTCCCAATTATTCCGAATACTGCACAAAATTGCAATTAAAGAAGCCGAGTTCGATCAATATGGTCAAACAAATCTATGTGAAATGAGCAGTCTACATCAGTGCACTGTGGGGCTGACATAACCACCATAATATCTTGTTAAATCAAACCCAATTATCCTCTGCTAGATATGAGAGCAGCATGGTCTTGGCAGACACTTCAAGCTCCTCACTAACCCCGCTTAAAAGTCCTGGAGTTGTACACACACTGCTTACGTTTGCTTTGGCATGTGAACCCCCACGTTTTCTACCCAAACTAAGCGACAGAAACACTGTTCTTAATCTGCATGTGGCAGATTATTAAAAGCCTTTTGGCTTTTCAATCTAAGTAAATGCACATACTGAAAAGGAATTTATCACCTAATCAGGTCTACGAGAAAATTTGAAGTGCGGGATATATGAAGTTTGCTAAATCTATGGCGGACAATATTTACCCTCTAAATCAAAGCAGCACCAAATGTGTCGGCTACGAACCCGTGACAACTTCAGAAGAGATTAATGACAAATGCATGAAGTATATGATAATTACAGAACTACCAGATATTATGACCGAGAAAGTTGAACAAGCTTATGTGAACAACAAGCTTACAGAAGAGATCCAGAATGCCAAAATATCAACAGAAATAAACATAGGAAGATTTGACTGATCATTTCTGAAGCCCCAACCTTGGTATCGATAGCATGAATCGATGCTTTCAATTATGTTTTGAGGTGTGTGCCACAAAACACACTTGAGTGAAGCTCCCAATCATTATGCTCTAAAACGGTGAATAAAATGCCAAGGTGCAAGACTGAATGCAAAACACACGAATGCAAAACACACCGCTCTTCCAAGCAACTAACACTGGCTACAATTTCTTGGACACCTTCCTCGTAAGTTAAGGACTAAAATAGTGTAATTACATGTGGTGTATCGCCTTCAGGATTGCTTGATGATGAGCAACTCTGGGAGCTCTTTAAGATTAAAGTGAGCAGAAATTTTTTTGCCTGGCCTGAGAAAGTCTCATACTCTGAATCTTGTTCCGAATTAAGCAGTAACATTGTAGCTATCTACTACCACATTGTGCCCAAAAATATGAACTATGTAGGACAAGAATGATTCAGGCATTACCTATTGTTAGCGCCATTCTGAAAAAGACAGACTAGCACAGTCCGCCCACAATCCATGTGGCACACCCACGAGTTCATTTGCCGAAAGATGTGCCCAGACGCACATTAAATCACTCTCTTACTGGCCTCCATGTCCACAACAAAGCTCCAACATTTCAGAAGTGCGATCACGTGGCCATGGCCCTCCGCGAATTGACTGCTCTGGTGACATGTAACCCAACAGCGGTGGATTTCTGCTACTAGAACCTCAACATGAAGGGAACGAATTCCCAAGAAGGGCTACAACAGAATGAGCGGAACTTGAAACGACTGGCTGCGGCAGCGAACCCTCTCCAAATTCCAGTCACCATTTCAACAGGGACGACGGGGAGCACAAGCTTTGTCAGTAGCGACGGCACCCCCACGAGCCAATGTCCGTGGCAGCACTCGCGACAAAGAGCCCTCCCAGAATCCCTGTCACCACTTCGGCTGGGATCACAGGGAGCACAAGTGATGGCGGTGGCGCCACCACGAGCCAGAGCTACATGGCAGCACCTGCAGCAGCGAAGCTGCCATAAGTATACCACTCACCATTTTGAATGGGAACACGGGGAGCGCAAGCATTGGCGGTGACGACACCGCCACCACCAAAAACGAGGTGGCAGCACAAGAACCAGGTTCTGATGACGACAGCCGCTGACACTCCATGACTGTCCAACCAATCAGACGTGACGCGTACCTGGGATGGCAAATAATGCTTTGTAGCGACCGAAGTGGCCAAAAAGCTGCCAAGCGAAACTCAGCATTCAACTCTAATGATGAGCCACGCTGTTTCGACTATAATCGATGTATGTCTGCGAATTGCTCTAAACTGCAGAAGCATGAAGGCTGCATCAAACTGCCGAAGTATGAAAACAGTGATGAAAGCTGAAGTGAATTACTTCCAACACTAGGACAACTTACCATCAACTCCTATTGATATCTGCCATTAAGCCTGAACCTCGGCAATGTAGGTGATGTCAGTGGTGTCGTCCCAGGGAACTCAAACTAGTATTTCACTGAGCAACTCCTGCTTGACCAGGCCTGCACTGATATTAAATGTGAAGAACAGATATATTGTAATACATAAATGACACATGTTAGAAAAGGCACAATGTGGCTGGTGTTTTAAAAAGAAATATTGACAACAAATTTGCATGAAGAGAACTTTGTTACATTTATATATTAAATTGCTCATGCTCATGGAACTGCAGCCGTCTGCTCTGATGGCAAAAACTCATTCTTTAAGTGCGGAAGGGAGGGGGAGGGTAATTTCTCTTTTCCGGGAGATTTTTCTGTCAATCGTACAAACTGATCGAAATTTAAGAGTCTTCTAGGCAATACGGGGAAGTTGGCAGGTATGCAATACTAAACACACACAATTTGCTACCGGCAATGGCAAAAGAGAATGCAGGTTGGAGCAGCAATGCATAAAGATACTTTGAACAACATGTACCATATAGGGTGTACTCACGCAAGGCTAGCGAGCGGTGCACTCTGGGTACATCACCGTATTTGCGTTTGTGATAGCAGACAGCGGTGCGCGCAAAGCGTCACGGGCCACACTATGCAGCGAATCTTTCTGCAGCTCAGGTGACCCCATGCACGAAAAAGGTGTCGCTCTTGTACGACAGTGCTGTTGCACAAGGAAAAAAGATGAACTGGAGAAAAAAAGACGAGGACAGCAGGCGCTGCACTCTCCCAGTTTCTGCGAATCCCGAGAGTCCGAACATGCGTGCAAAATGGCTCGTTCACTCCCCTTGAAACGACAATGACTCACTTGCATCAACGGGCAAAGCCCACACAAAAATCATGACAAGTGGAGAGTATGTGAGCATGTTAGTGAAGTTGGTCAGTGCACGTCTGTTTGTGTGGGGCTTGTGACTTTCCAGATGACAGCATTTCGGGCCGCGCGAAGGTGGCGTCGTGGAGTTGGGGCGACGTCCTGTCATAGAGGCGGCTTTGGATGGGGAGAAGAAGCGCAAGGTTCCTGAGGAAGCAATGATCGAGTAATCTGTGTGGGGGACTGCCAACACTTGCAATGTCGCTGCTTTTTTTAATGCGATTGCATTCTTTAGCTACTTCACCCGGATTTCGCGATACGGTATCTGGCCTCGTAACAAGAGGTGGAGGTAAATCTGCACCGAGTGTATGCGAAGCGGCAGTACACACTCCTTCACATCTGCACCCTATTCGAAGGTGGCAGAGAATAGATGCACACTCCACCTGATTGGCTGTGGCGCAAGGAGGTAAATCCGCGCCTCACATACATGTGGCTTTTGACTTCCCTCATCCACCGCAGGCGATCGACCAAACCACCCGCAAGGGTTTTTTACCATCCAGAAAATGCCTGAGGCTTGGGCAGAGGAACATTGCTGGGCCGCCAGGCTAGAGGAGTGTTGAGAGCCCAAAGAACTGACGCAGAACGGGCGCTTCTTATCTAGCTTGCACACGAGGGAGAGCCACCCCCTGAAGTGGGGTGCGTCGACTTGGCGAACGGCGGGTCGGATGGCCCACAATGGAGCGGCAGTATAAATTTGCACCCAACCTACGAAGCAATCACTCAATTTCAAGGCGGCGCACTGACATCAATGATTGTAGTAAACCATTCATAAAATAAAGTGTTTACTCAAAATTTATGTCGCTGTACTCACAGTGAGCTGTGGCGCAGGTCTCACTATGAATGCTATTGCAATTCGATAACCAACAATAGTGGTTTCTGCAGCAAATTTCTTCTTCTATGATGTAGTTTTTAGCCCAGTGAAGGGGACACTGCAATAAAATATCGCTAGCGCTGGTGTGACACCTCCAACGGGATACTTGGCACCAACTTTGAAGGGTTCGACCACTGCTGTGGGTTACGGCAGTCGTGGATAGTCCTCGACGTCGACTGGTTCATATAAGAGCACGTAAACGATGTGGAATTTTAACCGATTTGTTTGTTCATCAGTCGGAGAGAGAGAGTTGGAAATGTCAAAAGAAGGAACGGGGGAAGGAAATGGGGACTCCACCTGAGGCTCTGGGGGATTCGAGATGGTCGTCTAAGTCGGGATTTGAGTAACCAGGTAAATAAATGTATAGTCGAAGTAAAGCAGTGCAAGTTGGCACATCACTCAGCAATGTGCCCGCCACCAAGCCCCCAACGATCGAAGCTGAACCTTCCTCCACCAACACCGGGAAGAACAACTATGTTCGAGGCACTTCATCTCGGGGAAGTGTCGGTTGGCTTTTTTTGTTTGGGTCAGGCTTGTCAAGTGCGCGTGTGTGGCCAAGATGTTTCTTGGCTGCCCAGTCAGGACTGTAGTCATCAAACTAATTTGCTGCAGCATCTGCACAATGTCGAATCAATAAAAAAAAAAAAAAGAGCCGAGAAAGAGAATGTGCAAAGCGTTAGAATTTTTACAGTGGCAGTTAACAGCAACCTTCGAGATTGCTGAGGGGCAAAGAAACGTGTGCTCATGAACGGTGATTTTTTTTTATGCCGATTTCCCAACGCTCCTGTGGTAAGGAACTTCCATTCCAGTCTCTCGACCTTCTAGTTTGTCACAATGGAACTTTGGCTTCGAATAGGCCGAGCCCGCTATAGTGACATATTAAATCAAAATAATGTCGAACAAAAGCCAATCGTGCCGACACTTACCCGAGACGAAGCACATATTAAATCAAAATAATGTCGGACAAAAGCCCACCATGCTGACACTTACTCGAGACAAAGTCCATATTAAATCAAAATAATGTCGGACAAAAGTCAACCGTGCATACACTAACCCGAGACGAAGTACCTTGAACATACTCGACTTGCCGAAATCTTCATCAAGGTTTATTTCCATTGAGGCGATCGCGAGTCATTTGCGTTGCCTCCCCACGGCGAGCAACGCAGCCTTTCGCACCTGTTTGTTCGGACTCCGAGATTTCCAAAAACCAGGAGCCTGCAACACCTGCTGTCCTCGGTTTTCTTTTTTTGAGTGCGACACAGTTTTCGTTCAAGACGTCACCTGAAATAGAGAAAGATTTGCGTAGTATGGCCATCTCGTTGAATGTGTCCGTGCAGCTGTTCATGTGCGGCCGTCTGCCATCACGGATACAAATATGGTGATGTACTCAAAGTGCACGGCTCGCTAGTCGCGCGTGAGTTTTCATTTATTTCGGCTCAGGAGAGACGGGGGTGCGGCAGATAGGCCGAAGGCCCATGCCAGGTAGCCTGCAATGCACAAACTAAAAATAAGGTTTCGGGGGGGGGGGGGGGGGGGGGGGGGGGGGAGGGGCAGATAAACAATAAACTCAAATAACAACACTATGCACAGTCGGAAACGGAAATTAAACGCGAACAGCAGGCCGACGGCCCCCAGCGCCACGCTGAAGCCCGGGACCCGCCAAGCTAGGGCCGAACACATCCTACTCAAATGTGCTCGAACCCAGCCCGGCGCGCTCCAAGAACCGGCGCAGCGCCGGCGGTGCTCCGAGAACCGTCGACCGGCCGCCCGCGCCCCATTCCGATTATGACAGCGAGCGGCATTCACAGCTTCAAGTGGGTTATATATCTTATTTATATTTGATGACACCCCCCCCCCCCCCCCCCCCCCCGAATTTATTATTTCCAAAATTCACACAAATCGCAAAAAAAAAAAGAAGACTAGCCTAGTAATTAAACAGCTCCAACCACATGGATTTTTTTTTTTTTTTTTTCACGCGCTTCGCTTGAGGTCACCCACAACTAGGGATGCCGCGAACTTTTTTCGAATCGAAGTTTCGATGATCGAATCAAGCGATTCGGAAGGTCGAAAGTTTCGCATTTTCGAATTTTCTATATTGTAAAATTCGACGGAAGTCGAATTTTCGAACTTGTAAAGCTAAGAAGTTCGACGCTTTTCGAACCGTCGAACTTATTTCACTAAAAAATGTGATCCTTTTCGAACTTTCGAACTTATCATACTGCAAAATTCGATGCTTGTCGAACTTCCGAACTTGACTGACCAAAAAATTCGATGATTTTCGAACTTTCGGTTTTCTTGCACTAAAAAGTTTGAAGCTGTTCGAACTTTCGAACTTCCTATGCTAAGGAAATCGATAATTTTCGAACTTATTTATCAATAGAATTCGAAAAGTTTCGAACTTTCGAATCCTGAAAAGTCAGAAGTTCGACGAACTTCGAACTTTTAGGGTAAAAGTTCGACATTCGTCGAACTTCGGAAGACCGGCGGACGGTTTCATTTGAATTCAAGTAGTGAGGTACATTCGTAATTTTTTTTTCTCAAACTTTTACATGCGGTGTTCCGTTTTTTTACGAAATACAATGCCGTTTATTTCAATGTTCGGGCATGCTTAGTTTTAAAGAAATAAATTCCCGAAGGAGCGAGGAAGGACTACGGGTTTTCGACGATTATCGTTTATGCCAGATTTGAAGCGCGATGTAGCCGAAGCTATTTATGGCAGAGATGTTAAACTTTTTAAGAATGATCTATGCATAGCCTAGATAAGTGTCGTCTTAAGATATGACTATTGTTATTCAAGGTGAGTTTCGAAGAAATGTTCAAACATGTATCTACGTGCAATTATGCCCTAAACTTGGTATTTATTTTCGTCTAAGTTGTTTGAGGTATCGCATTTAAATTAACACCACAGACAGTACATGTCATTGCCATCTGCAGAATACAAAATAATGTATTTATTGTTTTTTTCACGTTAAGGAATAAATTAACTCATGGGAGAAGATTTCTAATATTGTTCAAGTTCAGCACGTCATTAAAAGAAAACATTTTTTTTTTCGCTTCACGTTCCTGGGACGTGTTTCTTTTAGCCTGTACACATTTTGGTAGGAGAAAGCTGTTTCGAAGTTCTGAACCTCTGAATATGCAAGAATACAACACATCCGGCGAGTTCTTGATAGTTTTTTCTTTCTCCAGCTTTTTATCCCCGCATTTATTATTATTGTTATTATTTTATTTTTTACCATTGGCACAGTTATTTAGGTAGTAAAGACAGAGCTTTGAACTTCCGAACCACTAAGCATGTGACGAGTAGTGCCTTCTGACAACACGTCACTCTGCACTGGCAAATATTCCAGCACATCCGGGACACTTGTCGTCTCATTTAATTGCCTGACCAACTTCGCAGAGCCTAGATATCACACCCTAACTTTTCTAAACTTGATTTCGTGAAAACCAGTGAGTCGTGAAAACGTTATTTGAAACTGAAACTGTGGAGGAACTTGAAAACTTGACTTCGAACTTTGAAAACTTGGACTTGAAAAAAATTCAAAATCTTCGAAGTTTTTTTGTTTTTTTTTTTCTAATTCAGCGTTAAAAGAGAATCGAAACTTTCGAACTTTATGCAGAAAGAAATTCGAAATCTTCGAATTGTTCGAACTTCATGTCTATAAAAATTCGAAGCGTTCGAAGCACGACCGGCTTTATAGGAGCGACCTGCTCACTCCGCGTGTCCCTATGGGAGCGCGCGGCACTGATCTCTATTGTAGTAGGCTGGATCGTGGACCGCGGCCTCGGCAGCTGGGGCCGAGTGTCGCCACCGGCGGCCATTGATTGACACCAGCCAATGCATGGGACTCTATAGGAAGAACGAGAAAAAGCGACGTTTTCCCCTGTTTCTAAGCTGTTGTCGGCACTGAAACTTTTTGGATGCTTTTCGATAAGCCCGTCAAATAGCTTGCGTACAAACATTAAAACTGAGAGCCCTCGCAGTTCTTATAAATAAATATTTTGTGGTCGAGAGTGACTCCGCTGTAGTGCAGCTCAATGAGGCGAGAGTTACTTAGAGTTACCGCGGAGTCGGTGGCGGTTTCGTTGAGTTGGGTTTAGCAGACGACAAGCTCGAAGGCTTTGCTACGCGGAATTCGCTCACTCCCGGAAAGCCGCTGTCGAGATGGAACTTCTTTGTCATTCATCAACTTCTGGGCTTTCCTAAGGACGGTCTTATTGACGGTAAGTTCCTTTGTTTACTCCACTACGAGAGCAAGCTTGCCAGCTCAGCCGTAGGTGCTCCGGTACGTTTGATTTTTTTATTCGGCGACCGGACGTTTGACAAATACCGATTCAATCTCGAAACACCCGACATAAGGATCGCAGCACACCATAAAATACTCGCCTCCGAGCACAGCGTACATGCTTCAATATTCTTACTTTTGTGCGTTTCTCCCGTAGACTTGCGTGTATTGCCTGGTGCCAAGCAATGGCCGCCGGTGGCGACACCGACGGGCTCCCGATCCGCGATCCAGCCTACTAAAATAGAGATCAGTGGCGCGCGGGCCAAGAAATCTCACGTGAACGGCCTGGAGGGACCGAGTGTTCCGCTTGGCGCCACCCTAGCTCAACACCGAAAGCGCGGCGGCCGCTATGGAAGGCAATGGGACCGTGTTGAAACAAGGTTGGTTGCGGATAATTTCTGTCGCATTTAATAGGCAGGCGCCAATGCTAGCATATAGTGTGTTTAGAATAGGGTAAAATGAGTCACTATATCGCAGTTTCCTCGAGAAGAATAGTTAGTATTGTGAGCTAAGCTTCTATAGTGTGCATGTACGGGTGTACAGGATGGTGCGTCCAGTCCGCCTGCTGGAGCCCACTCCCATGATCGGAATAAAATATCGAGTTAGATGCTCCACAGGTGGGCCATGAGTCATGACGCTCTTGGTGAATGTTCGAAGTGAGGCACTGTCGATTGGTGGTGAACTGGGTGAACTGGTGACTGGCGGGGGGACCTCCGAAGTTGCGCTGCACGGGGTACGAAGGAGTTCTAGTGACGAAGCGTACGGGTTAAAAGGGGCTACTGTCCACCAGTGCGAGTACGCCGCAGGGAGGAGGCAAAAAGAAGCGAGGAGTCCGGTAGCAGAAAAGTGGCTAGGAGCCGCGTGGTCGCTACTTAAGGACGATGTTAAAGAGGGTCCCTCCCCACTGGACGGAGGAGGGGCAGTGCTCGATAGGATGGTGTTCGGGGGCCAAGTTGGAGCCATAATAAGGTAGGAAGCGCGACGTTGCACCGACTCGAGGGAGGCAACAAGTTGTCTGGTTGCCGAATCCCACACCGAGCAGCAAAACTCCAGGATGGACAACAGCAGTGCTGTGAACAGCAATCTGGGCACATCGCGACTGGCTCTTCTTGTGAACCGAATGACGAAGCCAAGGAGTCACCTTTCCCCGGACACGACGTTTTGGACGTAGCGATGGAAATCTAAATGCTGGTCGATAATGACACCTAGGAGGTGGATATGAGCTGTACTTAATCTCCACTCGGTTCAGGAAAAGTGTTTGAGGGGTTCTAGGTTGGCGCGAGGCAGTGATCTCCATGGTAGCGCATTTGGTTTAAGTTTAGGGGAAGTTTGTTATCTTTTGACCAAAGAAGAATGCGATCTAGATCAGCTTGTAGCTCTTAATTTACCGAACGTACAATCGCAATAACGACGAGAAAAGTCTTTAAAATACAGCCGATTATCGTCAAAACGTCGCCGGTCGGGGAGCGGACACTCACAGATACACACGCGAAAGCGTCTGCTAGCGTGTTAAGCTACGGCGCCAGTAAACGCGGTGGCGGTTCAGCGAACTATACTTCGTTTCACTTTATCTGCGAGCGAAGCCAAAGCTAGAAGCGCGAGACCAGCGCTTTTTGCGTTTCTCCCCAGCTCGCGCGCTCGAGCAAAGCCTGAACGCACGAAGCTTTTGTGCTCGCGCTTCCAGCTTTTCCTTCGCTCGCACATAAGGTGAAACGAAGTATAGAGAAAGTACTAAATAATCAAAAGCAAATGCGGCGCGCTCGCGCTGCCTCGGGTGACCTGGTCGAACAGTTTTCGGATTTTATTTCCAAAGAATTTCGAAATCTTCGAACTTCCGATCTTAAGAAATTCAGATTTTTCGAATATCTCGAATTTCAAGTTAGGAAAGTTCGAAATCTTCGAATTTTTCAAACCTCAAGTAAAAAAATATTCGAAATATTCGAACACGAAATTTTAGAAACCGTGAAAGCTTCGAACTTTTCGAATTCGAAACTCTACTGTGATTGAGAGTTGCGAATTTTTCGAATTCGAACCTCGGTCGGCACGAAAATATCGAACCTAGGGCGGTTCGCGACATCCCTACCCACAACAATAAGACGCGCGGGCCGACAAAGAAACCTGGCCAGTACAGATATCGGCACGCAGCGATGCGTGCCGACGCGAAGTGACGCGGACGAAGCAGCGCGCGAAAAACGATCCACGTGCGATAAAATGTTCAGGTCGACCGACGTGTTGGGTGACCGAATCATGTTCTCGCGATTTAAAACTCGCAACCCGTCGGACGGTATGACGAAAAGCGCGTGGAGAGTTGCTCGCCAACGGAAAATAACTGTCCGAATACATTTCTCGAACGCGATTAGGCAAATGCAGAACAAGGAAACTAACCAAGGAGATGCTTGAACGGAAGCTTAGGACGCAGAGAAAAAAGGCTTACCTTCGAGAAGCACCGAGGAATGAACCAGTTGAGCTGTGCCCACGACCTCCAGGGCTGTTCATTCTTGCTCGCGTGGTGCCTCGCCACTTATTAGTCGCAAATTTCATTCTCGGACGCGGCATATCGGATCAATACGAGTTCTACGTAAAAAAAAAAAAAAAGACCCACAAAACCGCAACTACGTACGTACACTCCGGCGCAAATGAAGTTCAGGGCATTCAGGGGTTCAGGGTGACTTGGATTGGCTTGCAAAGGCTTTCTCAAAGTGCATAATAAATGCGGAAATAAAAACAAAACTTTAAAATAACATTATTAGTAAAACAGTAGCAGTAGCGAAACAAAATAATATAGAGTTTTAACGAACTTAAGAAGCCAAAACAAATTTAGTAAAATAAACGTTTTATTTGCGATACGAAACTTCGCTTAGCTGCTCTCGCTCCGCGAGTACGGCCACCGGACGGCCATCTTGCACGCGGGAAAATCGCCATTCCGCTAGCGTTGCAGAGGCTGGCGGCAGCGTGCTCAGAGACACGTTTTCTACTCGTTCGTCGTCATTCGCCGAAGAAGTTTCTTAAAACCCTGTGTAAACAGTGAGACTTGCCGTTGGGAATACGTGTATATTTTTTTTTGAAAGTGCGATGCCGCACAAAAAGAAGGAACAACTCGTCGAAAAGTAATTTCGCCGGTCTCGCGGCGTGATCAAAGCTTCCTTGGCACACCGAAGTGCTGCGTCTCTGTGCCTTCACATGCTTGGATACCGATCGAGAATCAACGCCGTTTGAATGTGTTTTGCGAGTGCAATGTGCGTGAAGTGCAATGTGCGTGTGCGGCTCGCACAAGCGGCTTAGCGCTCGGTGACACACTCGCACACATAGACACGCACTCACACACACGCACAACAAAGATATCGTCGCGTTGTTTGTTCTTTTGACGCTTACACTGCGGGTTGAGAGAATCCTCTTTGGAGCTTACCTCAATGGCGCCATGTGGCGCCGTCTGTGTTGCGAGCAGAAAACAGTAGCATAAACATGCCAAAATATTAAAAGAAACAAAATTGAGGTTCAGATTTCAGTCGAGGTTGGGGATTTTAATTGTCTATGAAGCTAGTTTTTTTTTATTTGTTTGCCAGTTTTATAGGCCCCTCTTCGAGTATTGTCGCATATTTGTTTTCTTTTTTTTTGTATTATTTTCGTTTATTGTTTGTTGGTTTTACTTCGGATATTATTTGCATAAGCATTTTGGAGCTGACTTCGCACCTGTGGATATTCTCATCATTGATTCGGGAGCCCCTATAAAATTGGGCAGACGCACTTTTGTTAGCCAGGCAAATAAAAATGCATAAAAATGTGTCAATTCGTCTTATAAATTTTGAGCCATTGCAATTTCAACTGAATGTAAATAATTTACAAAAAAATGAAACGTTTGTCTGTAAATATGGTTATATTAGCACGTATGGATGTGGAGTGTAGTCTTCCATCAACACTATTAAAATATTCAGATAAGACGAATTGTCGCATTTTTATTTGCCTGGCTAACAAAAGTGTGCCAGCCCAATTTTATTTTAGCGATCTGGCGTCTCCGGGTATATGAACTAACAGTGGCGTACCAACTTGTTTTTGGGTGGGGGGCAAACCAGACCCCCCCCCCCCCCCCCCCTCTTCCCAGGGCCGGGGGGTAGTGCCCTTGGTATCCCTTGGCCGCCACCGGCCAGTGTTTGCCCTGCCCGGTGGTGGCTGTTTCAGGGGCGGCAAAATACATGCTTTGCCCCCCCCCCCTCCTCCCCCACTCTGAGAACAGGGGTGTGGGGGGGGGGGGCAAGCACCCCCTTGCCCCCCTCCCCGGTTGGTACGCACATGTGGACTAATTTGTTATTATTTAATGAAAATATAAGAATGTAGGATTTTATAATCCCAAACTGTCAAGTTCTCTCATTAATTTAACAAAATTCGCAGAAGGAATGTACAATACGTGACATTTATACTGCGATGCATAATCCTCCTCAAACATTGGGGCAAGGAATAAAGAACTGCATTGCATTCTTAACATCTCGTTTGAAGTTATATGGCCCAAATTGGTCGCTCTCAGAATTAAGTCATTTTAGAGTAATTGCATTACTTTTTAAAGTAATTTGTAATTTTAATGAATTACTTTTCATGTAGTAGTAATTGCAATGGTAATTAAACTACTTTTGGAGCAAAGTAATTGTAATTAAATTACATTTTAGAAGTAATTTACCCATGTGTGGTCTGTTTCAATTTGCCGCCGCACACTCGCGCCAGTTGAACCTATAGCGTACATTAGTTGAAATATTCTTCACTTGCAGCAGGAATTGGCCAATAGTGCACTGCCTCCAGTGGCGCCAGATTGACAGTAGGATGACTATAAAATGATGATATGCAAATATTGTATGGACACTTGTTAATAAAAAGACGCTAAAAGGTTCTTTTGCTATTTGATCGCCATTTTGGCGCCTACCATGCCAGTGCCAAACGTTGATAAAGGGGCGACAAAGTGTCCAAAAAATTCAAGCGAGGGCGATGGAATGACGACAGGGGCGACAGAACGTCGGTCAGATGTCCACAGAATGGCGGCAGCCATTTTCATAGGGGGTGGTTGCGGCGTAGTAGTTAGGCCTAGTCTGTCGTGGGTTGCGGCGTGGGAGTATAGGCCTAGCCTGTCGTGGGCAGCGCAGGCAGCCGCGGCTGCGGCGTGGGAGCCTAGGCCTAACTTGGCGAGAACAGCGAATCCCACTTCTGACGCCATGTAACGACTTCCTGGGGTGGGTCGTTAGTAAAGAGGCGGAGACGAAGCGTGCGTTAAAGCGCTGCGACTCGACTGCCCGTCGGAGCCGGTTTAATGCCTAGCCGCTTCTAGGCCATTGTTGCCAGATGAGGCTAGTGATGCCGTTACAACACCCCCCCCCCTCCCCCCCCCCCAAAAAAAAAAAAGCTGCTTTTTTTAAATTTTTTACCAAGCGATTTTTTATGGTGCCAGAGACTACCCGGTAAATATTTTGCTAAAGCGTCGCGTACATTTCGTATAAATTTAAAAGACGCGCAGCTGCTTGAAACTGAAACCAAAACTGGACTAGGAACCTAAAGACACGGCATGCCCTGTTCGACATTTCTTCGTAGATTGATGGCACAGTTCCTGTTTGTGAACGAAAGCAGTACATTGGATGTAATGCCGCAAGGCGGGACATGGTCTATTCGTCGTTTCCCCGTAGATTGATGTATTAGTTTTAAACAGTGAACAGAAAAAGGATTTATGGAGGCCGAGCCGGCACGTGGGGCCTGGCCAGAGATGGTCCTGCGCGCCACTGCACCGTTGTCGTCTTCACCTTCAGGACGGCTGCCGACAGCGGCGGAGGGGATGAAGTTAGAGACGTTGAGTTTCGGCTTTTCCCGCTGCGTCGCAGACCTCTGCACCAGCCGCAGCCGCACGACGGCAGGGTCCGGGCTGGGGGACTAACGTCAAGAAGCGTCCAAACGTCGCTGCCTGGGGATCGCGGCGGCGGATCGTCGGTTTACTTCCTCTGATTCGGCTTCGTCTGATTCGGCTTCGTCGCCTGGTCGGGGTCTGGGCCACGGAGCCATGGGCTGGCGTTCGGTCCGTGGCTGCGGATGGCTCTACAACGAGGCGATGGCTGGTTTATAACGGCGACTATGCTCACTGCAGGGGATGATGATGGTGCCATACTGTTAAAGCCTTTTCACACATGCAGCGGAGCGCTATAAGCACAGCGCTGACATTGCGCCATGCGCGTGCTGACGGGAACGTACACCCGATTTATATCGCACCGTCAAAATGGTTGCTCATGGCAGACGATAAGTAGCTGACGACAACTGAACAGCGCTAAATTAGCGCTCCACTGCGTGTTGGAACCGGCCTTTAGGGTGATGCTCTCGGCAGTAGAGAGGACAGGACAGTTCACGGTGATAGAACAGACAAAGCGTTTACGCAGGCCGAACCGGCACGTGGGGACTGGCGCGAGGATGTCGTGCGAGCCACTGCTCCGTCGTCGTCTTCACCTTCCTAACAATATTGTGCACTAATAAAATACGAGGCAGTTATGAACAAAACCAAACAATCTCTTTTTGTTGTACTTTACGCACCGCGTACCAGTATATAATACATATTCTTATACCCCATTCACACGACCGTAACGGTACCTTTAGCTAAGGGACATTTATTCTCTGCGGCCAATCAACTAACAATTTTCCGCGCGTGGCGTGTGCTCGCGACCCAAGAGCACGGGCTGATTCGCCGATAGCAAAGGGACCTATTAGCCCCGAGAGCGAACACAAGCGTCGCTGTGGTCGGCCTTCTACGATTGGCCGAACGCTGACTATGACGTAGGAAAGGGGATTTATCATTGAAAAAATAAGAGGAATGAAAGAACTTTAATTTTGACGGTGTTGGCAGTGTTCCTTTGAGAGTGCAATGATTTCAAGCTTCCACCATGCTATTTACAAACACCATCGAACTTGCTGTTTGCAAGGTAATGACGTCACAACGGGGAACCATAGGAGGGCGCCACCAAAACTTCTCGCCGCTAATAGACGATTGCAAACAGGGCATCTGACGGCCGCCATGCTCTTCCTCGTGTGAGCAAGCACGTGCAATTCCAGGCCTGCCAAGGCTTTCTTCACGTGCATGCTGCACGTGCTTGCACGGATGGGGCACCAGCCGGGACGCCATGCTTGCAAACGTCTATATTAAAGGTACTTTTATGCTGACCGTGTGAATGGGGTATATACCCCATTCACACGATCATAAAGGTACTTTAGCTAAGGGACCTTTATTCTCCGCGGCGAATGAATTCACGATCCTCCGCGCGTGACGTTTGCTCGCGACCGAAGATCGCGGGCTGATTTGCCGATTGCAAAGGGACCTATGTTAAAAGTACTTTTATGCTGACCGTGTGAATGGGGTATAATACCCCATTCACACGATCATAGAGGTACTTTAGCTAAGGGACCTTTATTCTCCGCGGCGAATCAATTCACGATCCTCCGCGCGTGACGTTTGCTCGCGACCGAAGATCGCGGGCTGATTTGCCGATTGCAAAGGGACCTATGTTAAAAGTACTTTTATGCTGACCGTGTGAATGGGGTATATACCCCATTCACACGATCATAAAAGTACTTTAGCTAAGGGACCTTTATTCTCCACGTCGAATCATTTCACGATCCTCCGCACGTGACGTTTGCTCGCGACCGAAGATCGCGGGCTGATTTGCCGATTGCAAAGGGACCTATGTTAAAAGTACATTTATGCTGACCGTGTGAATGGGGTATTAGAGTACATATTCATACAACAGAAACGCGTTCTTAGCTAATATGGTAATACTTTAATATGTCATGCTTTCCCCTTCAAAATTTAGATTTCTTTTTTTTTTTTTTTGGGGGGGGGGGGGGGGGGGGACATTACATCAGAAAAGGGAAAGGGCGTCTGTCATTTTACGCAGAGGCTTTTCGCGTCCATATATTCTACCATATCGTTAGATTTCATTATTTTATTGGAAGTTCCGAAATATCGCTTTAATTTTTTTTTACATAAAGCCCATTACGTTTAAAAACATTATAATAAGTTGCAAAATTTATAGCCTTGTATTCGTGCAAATGTTGAACTCTGTAGTTTAACTATTTTATGTAAAAAAACACGGTTCGCTTTCTATTTTTTTTGTGTAAGTTGTGAAAATGGCGTCTGCTAATACCGCGATCCATTAAAGTTCGTCAAACCATGGCTTAAAAATGCACAACACAAACGCCAATATAACAAAGATGACGCACAAACTACGTCAGAAAGACGTGCTTAATGATGAGCACTGCAGTAGTATTTGGTAGTTCCAAATGAAATCCAAATGGTTCGTGAACGTCCCTACGTTTCAAGCCTAAATTGTTCTGCTTTATTTTATCTTTGGCGCACGGTGTCCTTTTGGTGTCTCTGCACTGGACAGAAACACCGGCTCCTGCGGCCGCGTCAACTCCACAAAGGTGTCATTGTGGGCCTGTAGCGACTTGAGCGTCACGTTCAGAATAGAGATCTGCTGGTCCAAGACGACGAAGTCCTGCTTCGAAATGTGGAAGCCAGGGGCCGACACCTGCGGTTGTCCAAAGAAGCAATCAGTAGTCAGTATCAACACCGTCGTATGGACCGGTGCTGGTTTTCGCCATTGTTGTGCATCAAGCAATAAACTTTGAAAGTGTTCCTTGGTAGTCGGTGACAAATTAAGAACATATTAGATGCTCCGCTTTGAGTGCAAGCTTTCCGCTTTCCATGGTACTTGGTCTCACGCGCAGCCAAAGCCCAACTGCAGGTAGCGAGGGCGTGCTGAAGCCGGAGCATCTGCTGGGTCCTTAATGTCACTGACTCTAGAAGTCATGCAATAATGACTGGTACCTCGTAGCTGCGCGATTCAAATTTTTGAAACTCTAGCCTTCTTGAATTTATAATCGGTTTGAACTAGGGAAGACATTCTGGCTAGGTGGTTTGAACTCTGACTCTGTTGTACCAAAACTTGTCAAACGGCAACAGGTACCACTCCAGAGCGCCAATGAGAGGGTCGAAGCGAGACACGTGGCAAAGGATCGCTGGAGTCTACTCCACCTACAGAGAGCTGTCACGGGCTTCGCTCCGTAGTTTTGTTTGGCTGGGGAGAACCATTGCGTTCGTTCTTTGCTAAGTTGCACTGAAACTGAGAATAGTGGTGTAAACTATCGCCCGGTTCTCAGGGCCGATATCTATCATCCGTCTTTTGTACATTTGTTTTCCAAAACACGAAAGACTGTACGGTGTATGAATTTTGCACAGAAAACAAACAATTTATAAAAACAAAATATTTCGGAATTTAGTTTAACACAGAATGTGTTATATATGGCTGGCACCTAACCATATCCGTTTACGTGCAAGCAACGGAAGTCGACAGGTGGACTGGCAGCCGGGCGCTGACGCAGTACTCGTCTCCTCACCAGTGCCAGCCGAACCTTTTGCTCGAGTGCCTCCGTGTTACTCCCGGCGGGGCTAAAACGTCACGTGTTCAGACAGACAGCGACGCCGCTCTACTCCCACAAACGAGCGCGCTTCAGTTTTCCCCATAGAAAGGGCTCAAAAGGGAGCAACGGAGAAGCAGAGAAAGCAAAGCCTACACTACTTCAGAAGTGCTCCCTCTGCCTAAACGCGTTGAGATTGTTCGAGTGTTTTGTTGCCCTTTGCCGTACTCTGGCGCCAGGGGTCTGCTCGGTAGTGCAGAGAGTCTATGCGGAAAGCAAGTCGTCTGCTTCCTGCGCAGGAGTTCAGGTGACGTCAAAACGACGCCCAACTCTGATTGTCTTTGATTGAAAGAATAGTGGGTAGACCTCAATGCTAGATACTTTCAGGTCTAGCCACTATTTGTTGTTTTCCATCATCCAATGAGAGCTTGGCGTTCTGACATAATCGCAATTCCCCTGTGAAATAAGCAGACGAATTTGCGCTCCGCAAAAATTGAACAGGGTGTTCATCTCTAACCCATGGCTAGCGTTTGCAATTTAATAGCGGTCGCCTCCTGCGGAGATTGGTCGCAAGTGCGTACGCGCTGCGTAATCCCGTGGCGAGGAGGAAAACAGGCGGAAAGGCGGAGACGCTTGCAGTCGATCAACGCTTTATTGCCCTCCTTGTAGCTCATATCGCAGACGCGGCCCGTACTTCACGTGAACATAATCGAGCAGTTGGAAACTCCCTGTAACCTTGGGCCCTCTACGGCGTTGCCGCGTTCCTGTTCTTCTGTTTCCCGCACGCTTTGTCTACTGTGTCTTACACGGCTGGAGGCTCCGAGAAGGTCGCATTCACACCGCCACCGCACAAGTTGGCACCCAGAAGTAAAACAACAACTGAGCGCTCACGCGCTTAGCGTGCGCTACCAGAGACACGACACAGCGCTGCGAGGCTGGCCGTGATCACGGAGCTTTCGAGGTCTGTTCCCGGGGGAGCGGATGACACTCTACGAGAAATACTGCAAACTCGTGGCGGCATCCGATTCCTCTCCCAAGTGCTTCGTGCGGCGGTGCACACACAAATCCTCGGCCGTCAACTTCTGTCTGCCCTTCCCGTCGCGTCCACAAGAATACATTACATTCTGTGTAACCTTTGCCACGCCAGTACGGCAAAGAGGCGACTTTTTTGGATGTTTGTTTCGTCAGCTTTCTTGCGTGTTTTATTGTTGGAATCTACTGTTGTAGATTCCATCAATCTACTGCAATAATTTATTATTCTTCTGCGTAAATTAAAGCGGCTCCATTAAAGTGCAAACCGTTAATTTTTTTAACCTTAATGGGGTACTCCGGCGATTTCTTCGTGGTTTCCGATTTGCTTGAAAGTTTGCTAAACTCACCAACAAACATGGCTATAATAGTGTCCCAAATATTAGGTCAAAAAATTGTTTTCTTCGCGAGGTTATTGCATTTACAATTTTGGTCCTCCCCTTGTTTTTCAAACTCAAACTCTCTACTGGCAACAACAAAAACGTGACGTCAGTGGAAGGCAGGGGTTCACTCTATGTACTGTAGAATTTGTTCCCAACTGATTCGAAGCAGTTCCATGGTGTAAAATGAATGCTGTGGAAGCTCGCTTCTCTACCAGCGCTCCAGCACGGAACCAATGATTGGCATATTCTATTTTTTATACTGCTTGCTCGACTGGCAAGCATGCCTGCCACTGACGTCACGGCGCTAAAAAGTGCGGGTATATTTCAATGTTTGTTTTTGCATCATTCTCATTGGCCGATTTCCCAATAACTATTATGAATTTCGCGATACTGTATAGCATACCGGAAAGTGTAAAGGCCGGGGAGTCAGAGAATATAGTTGGTTGAGGTAGCTCATAAAATCGCCGGAGATACCCCTTTAAGGACACTCCGCCATTGTACGTAACTGGAACCCTGATAAACCAGTCCTTTGTGTTGTCCTCATGCACTTCGCTTCATCTGCGACAGGCAACAAAAGAGGTCGCGTAGTTTCCGGGAGTGCACGTGGTCCTACGCCCACCTTGATTGCAGTTGATCCTAAACAGGGCACACATACGCACTGTGCGCTGGTGTTTCAAAAATACCGGTGACGTCGTCTGGTGGTCAAAATAGGAACGATTGGTATGTCCTTGTCATTGCGTATTCGGGGACAAGCCAGCGTTTCCTGAGCCTCGCTATGTTCTCCGCAACATTGCGAAAAAAAAAAAACAACAAAAAAACAGATCAAAGTGTATTCAAAAGAGAAAATAAATTGTATTGTATTGTATTGTAAAAAAGACAAAAACAGCCGATATTTTTGTAGTTGCGTGTATGATTGCTTAGACGGCTGAATGAATAAAGCTAAGGAGCTATCCTCCGTACAATTCTAGCGATTTCCAGTCAAGTCGTAAGAAATAGAGTCGGCTGAAACTAGGCTCGTCTTGTTTTTTTTGTTTTTTTAAATATTTTAAAGTAGTTTTTACGATGGAGATATGCGTGTAGCTGGCACCGGCCATTGTTTTGGTGCAAAGGCTTAGTGGCAGTCCGTGAACGGAGGAGCTGAATATTCTGAAGCGCCTACTTCGTGGGCAACAAAATGAGCCTCACCACCCTGCCTAGATCACCACAGTTTTCCTAATTAAATAAAAAAAAGAGCACCCTGTCGGCGTGTTAACGTGGCTGTGGCACTTTCCGCCAAAAATATAATCCCTGAATTTTGTCTTGAAAGACCCGAAATATGTGAATTGTGTACATTTGTTTTCTGCCAGCTAAGGCGCCAACACCTTTTTATTTATGAATAACTTCTAAACACACTTTTTTCATTGTTCGCGTTCGTTCACGCTCGTTGATTTGTGTAACAAATAAAGAAGCATAAAGCAGAAGTCAAGAGGTTCGTTGATTCTATTTGGCTTGTCCACGACGGCCGCAATGAATGTGTTACCTGGGCTCGGGGCGCCGGTATTGACAAAATCGCCAGCGCGATTCCGCGTTGGGCTAGTCATGCACGTTGGCTTTTCGAGTGAGACTCGCGCCCAGGTTATGGAGACTCCGCAGATCATTTCAGCTTCTCCGCATCGCTCATCAAAACGAGATTCGGAACTCTGGAGACATATCATCTCTGATGCGGAAGGAGCATTGAAGGGGGAAAACAATGGTCGAAAACTAAACTACTTACTAAGCCAAGTCGACGTCAAATATTCCCAGGGTAAAACGTCACGCTTAAAAGAAACAAAAAAAAGGCAAACGGTCATCGTATTTGCGCGAAACATTCCGCCACGACTTTGCCTACCCGCTGAATGTCACGGCGTAAACCATCTTCTTTTCCACAAAACAAAAACAAGAAACACCAACAACAACAGGTGATTGCCAGCATACAGCTGCATTCTTAGCCTGAAACGCTTTGCTTTAAAATATATTACAGTCTCATTTATTCTGTTGAGTCTCCAAAGCGCGTCGCGTGGTCACTCCCGCACTCCCGTAAGCCGCCGCTTACGCGTGGGAGCTTACCCTTAGTTCGTAAATTGACCAAGGGAGGGGCTGATGGCGTGAGAGACCGTAGCGCCATAGCAGCACGCGCGGAGCCTATACCAAAATCACCAGCAAGTTCAGCTACTTTGCCGCTTCCGCGATGCATTGTGGGACCTTCAGTCTTTGCGCAGCGGGGATGGTGCGGTCGCGGGCGGACATGCAGTCAAGATTTGGCTGATGGCTAACCTCTCAAGGACCGTGTTAGCGGTGTTGTTACATCGAATTGTTTTTATTTTGCTCCGCCGTTATGGCAGATTTAACGTGTTGCGTCGCAGACTGCAGTAAAAACAGCACAAAACACAAGTTTCATAGTTTTCCAAAGGACCGGCAGTTGAGAGAAGAATGAATCGCCAAAGTTCGCGGAGCAAACAGTAAGGGACGGTAAATGAGTCTTCACTTGTTCGAGAGAGGGCTAGGTAATCAACATTGAAAAACAGCGCGAATAACACACGGACAAGAAGAGAACACACATCAATTTTTTCCAATATGTTTTCAATATGTTTTTCAATATGTTCATTATGTTTGTCAATATGAATTCATACCAACTAGCCCAACTTTCCATTCTAGGTAATCAACGTTCTCTGCGCGAAATTAAACTCACACGGATTCTAATTGCCCTGTTGTTGAGAATGCGAGAAAACTGACAGAACCCGCGGAGTGTTCCCTGGGTCGGTGGTGACGTAAGATCGTGCCTGCCTCCAATCGTGTTTGCGTCCTGATAAGCATCTCGTGTTCGGCACACACCTGTTTGTACCGGCAGCTTTCTGCAACATTGTTTTCTACGTTTACAGGTTTTCGAAGTTCTTGACCACGACTGGTCACGCCGATCAAAATTATCAAGCTTTTTTTTTTTATAGCTCTTGCTCGCTCGCCAAGTGCATGCCGGTAAGTGGTATAGACGCCTCAAACGTAGCCCTAGGGACAAGGCTGGCGAAGATAGAAGCAACGAACAGAAACACGGTATGAACTGACGTCGGTGAAGCACATTTCTAATGTGTAAGGTAATGCCTGGTACACATACATACCCCAGAAAGTCTTGCCAGTGTAGAAAGCCAGAGTAGTACGCCAAACACAAGCTGTGCAAGGCGCAGTGCCACAGAAAGCAGAAATAACATGATCTACATGTCCACAAGAGCTAATGTTGCTCAGCATGTTTGTCACCAAACCATCTAGGTAGTATTTATGTTGCAAGAGCTTACACTAAACGCTAGCCTTATTTTTAAGAAACAATCTGGCGGGGCTTTCTAGTGTCATCGACAAATGTCGGGCACGAAAGATTGCCTAACATTGATTGTTCCATCCTGAGGCGCGTTTATGAACGGAAGCACACGCTCATGCAAATGAACCCCCCCCCCCCCCCCTAAATTGCGTGCCCCTGAACAACATTACGGCTCAAAAATGACCTAATTGATCCTTGATTTGTTGTTTAAAAGTTATGCAATGAACCCGTGATGATATTTTACAATATTCTCTCCTAAGCACTGCAAATGAACTTTGCGCCAAAAAACAAACAAACACGAGACAAGCCGGTGCCCCTTCGAGTGAGTCACGTGTTAAAAAACTAAGAACTCGCAAAAAAAGAAAGCTGGACAGCATACTTATACGTTCCTAACTAAAAAAAAAAAAAAAAAAAAAAAACGGTGCATTTTTGCACCGTTTTGTTTTTTTCGAATCATGGAATTGGGCAAAATTAGCCATCACTAGAGAGCTCCGTTCCCATGATTTCTTGAGTAGCAGGCAGCGCGCTCGTGGCCTAACGGTTATCGCGCGTGCGTTCCACGCAGAAGGCCAGGGTTCGATTCCTGGCCGCGGGGACGCCTTTTTGGTTGACTCTAGTGCGAGTGCGCGAGAGTTATTTTTTCTTTGTTAATACAGTCTGGTGATGTTGAGTCTAACCCTGGCCCGAAGACTGTCCCGGACACTGTCCCGGAGTCTCAGTTGGATAAAATGTGGGCGGTACTAGTAAAAATTGAGGACAATTCCAAGAGACTTGGGGAGGGTCCGATGTCAATCAAGTCAGATATTAGAACTCTTCTTGATAAACAAACCCAGTTGGAAAACTCCTTATCAACCATCAACTCTAAGATTGCCGGAATTGAGAACGAGCTTCAGTCACTTTCCGAAACCAAAGCCGAAGTGTGTAGCATTCGCGGTGCTCTTGCCGAGCAGGCAGCAGTAACAGCCTCGCTGTTACTGCGCTCGACGATCTAGAAAATCGTTCCCGTCGTTGCAATTTGCTTTTCCGAGGTATTCCCGACACGCGCGGTGAGTCATGGTCATCGTCGGAACATAAAGTTCTTGAATTCACAGAAGAAAAGTTTGGCATATCTCTAGTGAGTCCTTATATCGAACGTGCTCATAGAATTGGCAACTTTCAAGAAGGAAAAAACCGACGAATCATAACTTGTTTTACGTCATTTAAAACCAAAAGCGAAATACTACAGAGCAGTTTTCGGCTGAAGAGTAGCTCGTTTTCACTATAGGAAGACTTCTGCGAAAATACTCGTGCTGCACGCCATAACCTCGTCACTTTTGCTAAACGTCAATCTTTGCCTTTTAAACTTCGACTAAACAAACTTCACATTGGCCCTAAGACTTTCATATACGATGCCCAGTCAGACAGTGTAATAGAGCTCATGATATAGGGGAACGTGGGGAGTGTTCCTACTGATACGGCTAAATCGCAGAGTGTCATAAGTGTTCTTTACGCAAACGCACGTAGCGTATTACCTAAGCGTGATGATTTGTCTTCACTGATAAGTTCATGTGACGCTGATGTTGTTTTGCTGTCAGAAACGTGGCTTAATCCTGACATTGATGATAATGAAATATTACCGGATCATCCTAACTTTAGCATCTACCGGTGTGACAGAGCGGATCGACCAGGAGGAGGGGTTCTTATCGCTGTTAACAAAACTATTCCATGTCATATCGTGTCGATACAAAGTGCCCTTGAGATAGTTTCGGTTTCCATTAAACGTTGCTACGGCTCTATTTTGCTCGGTGTTTGCTACCGTCCACCCAACGCTTCACGTGACTTCTGTGATTGCCTTCGTGATGATTTGTCTTTTCTGGCAGCACATAGTAAAACAACTTTTCTTTTTGGTGATTTTAACCTTCCGGGTATTGAATAGGCTCCTTGCACTGACGTCACATCGCATACTTTTGAACACCATGGAAAAGGAGGAGAAGGAAGCTGCTTTTGGAAGAATTTTGAGTGACAGGTTAATCTTCTATAATCTTCTGGGAGGAGAATAGCGACGCCTGTGCAAATCCGAGAGGCACAACGGAGGATCCTGATAAGAGGAGAGCTCCTTCTTTCCCTTTTGTCTGGAGGGCATCGGAAATGACGTCATGTGCAAGGAGCCTATGGAATACGCTGACGCCAACCAGCTCTGGCGAAACCAACGTAAGCCGAGCTTTTATTGACTTGTGCCTTTCCCTTAATCTATCCCAAGTAGTATCTTTTCCTACACGAGTCACCGACAGCAGTTCAAATGTGCTTGATTTAGTCCTTACTGCTGATCCTTATCTAGTAAAGTCACTGTCTCCTATAGATGGCATTAGTGACCACAAAGCGCTACACTGTTTTATTGATATTAAGCCACAGAAGTCAGTGTTTTTTCCTAAAAAAATTCGTTTGTATCACAGGGGCAACTACGACATGATTACTCGCCAGCTCTCGGATTACTTCGCCTCTTTTAACGAGAACTTTGATAACTACAATGCCAATGAAAATTAGAATTTCTATAAGGCCTAATTACTCGAGCTTGCCGAACGTTATGTACCATGTACAAACGTCCGATCGAATGCATCTAAGCCATGGTTTACCAATTTTCTTCGCCGACTTTCAAACAAAAAAACAAACAAAAAAGACTGTTTAGGAATGCTAAACGACTAAATACACCGGAGGCCTGGCTTAAGCGTGACACTTGCTCGTCTGAATACAAGTGTTTGTTGCGTGAGCGTAAGCACACATTCTCGCACTGCACCCTACCGTCTATGTTACTAAACAATCCTCGTCAATTTTGGAGCATTGTTAATGGTAAATCATCTCTAGACATTAACCTTGTTCCCTAGTTCTGGTGATGAAATATTGAATAGTGATTGTTCCAATATTCTTAACACTGTATTTTCTGATGCTTTCACTGTATCTACACCCATCGTTCAGACCCCCCTCGTTCCAACAACAAATGTTTTCCCAATGAATCCTATTTTCATAGACTTTCACGGTATAGTAAGCATTATAGAATCCCTTAAAATTTCCTCTTCATGTGGTATGGATGATATCAACAACAAACTTCTAACCAACACCAAAATCTCATCAGCGCTTTCCCTGACTAAAATTTTTCAGCAGTCTCTGGAGACTGGTGTGGTACCCTCCGACTGGAAAATTGGAAGGGTCATTCCAGTCCACAAATCTGGAAGCAAAACGTCTCCACTCAACTACAGACCAATCTCACTTACCTGCATTTCCTGCAAAATTCTCGAGCACATCATCTACAAGCATCTTATCAGTTTCCTGAATTCTTGCGATTACTTCAACCACGCACAGCACGGCTTCCGCAAGCAACTTTCATGTGAGACCCAGCTGCTGTTTCTTACTAACGACCTTTTTCAGAATCTCGACTCCGGATTTCCTACTAATGCAGTCTTCCTTGATTTCGCCAAGGCTTTCGACAAGGTCCCTCACAATCGCCTTCTGTTCAAACTCTCTCCCTTAAAATTAGATCCTCTCGTTCTAAAATGGATCGAATCTTTTCTTAGCTACCGTTCTCAATTTGTTTTTGCTAACGAATCGAACTCCTCCTTAGCTCCAGTCTCCTCCGGCGTCCCGCAAGGCTCTGTACTTGGACCTTTACTCTTTCTAATCTATATTAATGACCTCCCACTTCAACTTTCTTCTTCAATTCTCCTTTTTGCGGATGATTGCGTTGTATATAGACTAATAAATTCTCCCGACTACAACCTGCTACTCCAGAGCGACATTAACAAAATTGCTGACTGGTGCCGTACTTGGCAAATGTCCCTAAATATTAATAAATGCATGCATGTATGTTTCACGCGCTCGTCCCCTCCCCACGTAACAACATTAACACTAAATGACACCGTCCTCCAGGCCACTACCAAATATAAATATCTTGGTGTTTATTTAACTAATAATTTATCCTGGAAAACTCATGTTAATAAGATCATATCCTCAGCTAATCGCTCTCTTGGTTCTATTCGGCGTAATTTCAAGACGGCTCCCTTTAACCTCAAAAGACTTCTCTATATTACTCTTGTTCGCCCTAAACTAGAATACGCCTCATCTATCTGGCATCCCCACCTTTCATTTCTCACCAATGCAATAGAAGCAGTCCAAAACCGCGCAGCTCGTTTCATTCTTTCCGATTACTCCCGTTTTTCCAGTGTCACTGAAATGAAATCTCAATTAACCCTCCCTGACCTTTCTCTGCGCCGCAAAATTTCCAGGCTTTCCCTCCTGCATAAAGTGTATTACTCTCCATCTTCAAATCAGTCTCTCCTTAGCCCACCCAACTATGTTTCTTCAAGACTGGACCACATATGCAAGATTGCCCGACCCAAGACCAAATCTACAGCCCACCAACATTCACTTCTACCCGAAACTATTTTGGACTGGAATGGCCTTCCCGATAACATCGTCACCATCATAGATAACACCAAGTTTCGCCTCGCACTAAACCACCACTCCCCTCTGTAATGCCCCTCGGGGCCCTGAGGGTATTTGTAAATAAATAAATAAATAAATAAATAAATAAATAAATAAAACAAAACGGTGCATTTTTTCTTGTTTTGGGGATGTTATGCGTAACCGAGGAAATTATTAGGCGACGGTCGGAAGCTAGGCTTTCGTCCTGTGTGTAGGCACAACCTCCGCGCTTCCACCGCGTCCGTCGCGTCCGTGGATTAAAGTTATGGCGGCACCCAAAATGGCTTGCTGATGTTCGCGCATGCGTGAGATCTGTATATTCAACAGGATGGGGGCACACAGTTGGCGAGCGATTATTCAATAAAACGCCGGATACTTGTTTTTGTTAGCCTCCTTGACATATCGTATCTTGAATAAGCCGTTGCAAAAACGTCAGAATGATTATATCAATATCCCGGCGTTACCCGAAGCTGACTGTTGAAGAATTTCCGTGTAGGAGCTAACGTTCTCCCTCCTTCCCGAAGCCACCGGTGGCAGATGAATGGGTAGACGGATGCTGCTTAACCCTTTTGTTCGGGCTGCGGCTTGCGCCAAACGTTGTTTGAAGCGCCATCTCGAAGCTGTGCGTCAAAACTGTACTCTCTGGGGTGGCTACAGTGAAGCGCCTTTCAGACGCAGTACCTCAAATTATGCGTATTCATGGAGTTCCCATAACAGCTTCCTCTAGAACTATGGCGCTTCAAACGACGCGAGGCGAACCTTTCGGGAAGCCCCGGGGGGGGGGGGGGGGGGGGGGGGGGGGTTAATCAGCGTAGAAGCAGCGTCTGAGGACAGCTTTGCAACTAAGGTGATCTCATAACGCTGCTCGAAGCTGAACGAACCTCGAGGGTGTAGCTACCCGGCCTGAGGATCCTCCAATACTCTCCCCTGGACGTCGTCTTGAAGCCGATCCTGCGTTTGGAAATCTTGAGGGACGCCTTGACCACGGGGTTGTTTTCCTCGTCCGTCACAATGCCACGGATGCCTACAAAATTGCGCGCAGTTGTTCAAGGCACGAGGCGTATGCACAACGTGTAGTACGGGAGGTTACAACGTGGGCTCAGGGCACAAAATTATTGAAGGGCGAAAAGCCGTTTAGTGGTTCCACTGTGAGAACGTTTTAAGAGAATCCTACCTCATGAGCCAGACGCCATCTCGGCACACTAACACGATTCACTTTGAGAAACATTAATTCTCTGACGAAAAGCAAAAGTTGAATCTTCGTGTAACGTGCGCGCCTTGCTTTCCTGCTTGTCATTGCCGTTCCTGAAGACTTTATGGATTCACCGTTCACCCTCCGAAAATAAGCTAGGGATTTCACAATAAATGGGGAGTATATACAGGGAGTTATATTTAAGGACGCTGTTCACTGCGCATGCTCCGAACGAGCTCATGCCTGTAGGCTGCGAAGACTGGTAATCTTGATGTAGAATGCACGTTGCAAAAGCACTGTGAAATCTGACTGTCAGCTCGCGCTCAGCAGCCACGGACTCATCTATTTCCGCTACAGGCTAGCGGATACCCTCCAGAAGAGTCATGCTGCCCGTTTTTACGGCTCTAATAATTCTGCCTAGGATTCCCTGAAACCGCAGTCAGCTGGTCATACATCATACAAAAGACACGGTGATTGCTGAAGACATCATGAGAATCTGCGGACCTAGCATGATCGAAGCCCGCTTGCTTCGAACATGCTTGTAACAGTCTGCAGAGTTTTTGCTCTAGTAGGAAAAAAAGCAACACGCCTGAGACAATGTCCGCAGACTGTGTTTTGTATGATATACCAGCAGCCTCACCAATGGAGCCTGTATGTCAGCAGATCTCCCTCATGCAAGAAAAAGATTCGGATTTCCGCGCAAAAATGCGTGATGATGTAACTAGTGTACCTCTCTGGGCTTCACCCAGAAGGGCAAGCAAGGACTGCTTGTTTTCCCCCCACAAGCCGGGAAGTTCTTGTCTCGGCGGGAACTTGCAGCAGGAGATCTCTAACGCCACCTCCATGCAGCCTCCCCAGACGTAGTTGTAGTCCGTCATGCTGCCTAAGAGAACATTACGGTGTGAGGAACCTCTGCCAGCCGTGCACCAAGTTGACGAAGCCCGCATGATGCGCCCACCTTCGAGCGTGTACCACGCTGCTCCGTTGGTGATGCCGTTGGGGAAGGACAGCCCGTTCGACGGGCACGGAGCCCCCCGGTACATGTTGGCGTGGTTGAACGAGTACACCTTCGCGATATGCTTGAACACGTCGTCGTCTGGCGTCAGCGACTCATAGTTGTTCCGTTCTAAATCTGCGAGAAAAAACAACAACAACTACAGAAAAACTCACAGACGTGCGAACACTAATAATATGAACTTCGAATTTTTCGCCTGCGACATTTAAAAACATCCAATCCTCTGAAAGGATGAAGGGTGGTTGCACATCAGTAGCCAGGGTTGCGGCAAAACCATTACAGTCTCTGTCGCCTCACAAATACCCTCTCGGAGGAGAAAGTACACCATTGGCATTCGAGGTAACAGAGTTAGCGGACGTTTGCCCACTATTTGCTCGTACGTTTCCGAGGATGTCTGCAGCAAAACCTTGAATTTTCAACAATTCTTTTACGGCTCTTTCCACGTCGTACCATTGATTGCCATACTCGTTGCAGGGGATGTGGCTACAGTCGATTGCAGGTTAAGGAACGCAAGGCGTGGCCTCTCATGCTTCGTCGTTCTTCGGCGTTCTTATCTGCCGATGCCGCAATGTGATCGGCTGCGAAGCGATAATGAGATGCTAAAGAGTTATTACGCCCCGCCTTTCTTAATGTCTCAGTGACCATGAAAGCAGCAATGTCTGGTCAACGAATATTTTTGCAGCGTGCGTGAGTGCGTGCATGTGAGATTTGAAGTTAGTTTTGTGAGATTGGTGAAATCTTATGTTAGTTTTGTGAGATTTGAGAGGTTGTAGGTTAGTTTTGTGAAATTTGCTATATCTGAAATTTGTTTTGCGAGCTTTGTCGGGTTTTCAATTAGTTTTGTAAGATTTGCGATGTTTGAAAATAGATTTCGTGAGATTTGTGAGATTTTAATATAGTTTTGTGAGATTTGTGAGGTTCGAGCATAGTTTTGAGAGATGTGCGAGGTTTGAAATGAGTTTCATAAGATTTGTGAGGTTTGTCAGTTTTTTGTGTGATTTCTGAGGGCCATTAATTTTGTGAGATTTGTGAGGTGCAAAACTAAGTTTTGAAATGTTTGTGAGGTTTAAGACTCGTTTTTTTAAATTTTTGAGGTTGAAATTAGTATTGTGATTTGAGATGAGTCACTTTGATTACAGGACAAGGGCTTCTAGCCTTGAAGGTATGATCTTTATTTTCCCCGCCTTACCGACGCTGGGCGGCATGTCGAAGGGATAGGAGACGACCTTGACCCCGCCGTGGATACTTCCCGAAAGCACAAAAGGTATCTGGCTTATCCAGTTACGAACTGCCGTGGTTTCCGGCTGCTCGGGCTCCTTCTGAGTATTGAAGGGGTTCGGGAAGTTGCGATTCAAGTCTAGTCCCTTGGCGTTCTCCCTGCGAAAGGAGTGTACGTATATATTATGGATATTTGTTCAATAAAGTTCTACAGAGCCTACTGAGCACTATCGCAAGTGGCGAACAATCTTGATATTCACTTGCCAGTACTTGCAGCACAGCACCTGTTTTGGGGTTTTTGACCTTATAACGGTTTTAACAAAATTACAGTTATAAATCTCCAAGTCTGACGACACAATTCATAAACTATGCATATGCGAAGTGTTTGCTTTAATAAGGCGCCGTTTGGCGAAGAATAAGCACACAACTTGGGCAACTGATTTTATTGCCGTTACTGCATAAAATATTAACTTAAGGGGTGTTACGGGTGGTTTAAATACTCAATGACATCTTATAAACGAATTCTTATATCTTACAATCCAACTAATGACCAGCATGATAATGTAACCTAAACTTTGCTCAGTTAACTACGTGCCCCTTGATCACGACGGCATCTCCCGGATAACTTAGGCACACCCCAAGGAACCCCCGATGCCCTGTACGCAAAACAACAAAACGTCGGGTAAAAAGAAAAATACAAACACACCTTCACGTTTTCCTCATACCCTACAAGAGCATGAAATTTTAAAGGCTGCAGTGCCTTTGAGAGGGTTCTTATCGCCCTCGTTTTGTGACTCGAGCACAGGGTAAAGCATATATTCGCCTTCAAAGCTATCCGAAGTGCAAGATCTTCATTCTAGGGCATATTTAATTGAAACTATTCCTATGCATTAACAAACATGAAATATTAAAATATTAACGACTCGTCACAACAAGACTTTCTTTATTTTTGTTTATGATAAATTTTTAAACAATTTTAATACAAAACCTTGGCTGTTTGGAGTGTTAGAGCACGCGACCAGATGCAAATAATCGCAGACCTAAAACCGATCTTACCATAAGCTTGTTTCTAAACTAATTATCAATATATGCATACCCAAAATATTAAAAAGGGAAGCTTTCATAACGGCAGAATACGTAAAGTAACTATGTCGTGACTTAAATGCGATAACAATTTTAGATACAAGGTTCATTTGTACTACTCAAGCAAAAAAAAGACTCTAGTAAACATGTATTTTACTTACTGAAATTCTGCTGCCATCAAAGAATGAACAACGTAATTAACGTCTGAGGTCACAGAAAGTAGTAGCAAATGCTAGAAGAAAACTTTATTGCAAACAGCTAACAAACTGTTGGATGCGTGAAACATTCTTGCATCACAAATATTTAGGGATATTCTGAGTTTCCGGACGCCAGACGCCTACGTTCAGGCACTCTTCATCAGATAGTTTAACCCGTACCATGTGTTCACTTGATAGTAGTTCCTAGAACGAAGCGGTATTACCGCTAATCGGGCTGATAAACCTGGCGATCTTCCAGAGCCTTCCATACTCTCAAGCTCCTTTCCCTCAGTGTGCACAAATGGTCGAGCTCCTCCTCGCCTACCCTTCTGGTCAGATGACCTCCCCGTTAGTCAATCAGCATTGCAAAACCTCACTCCTCCTCTCCCACCCGTCAACCAGTCAGTGTCGAGACTCGCGAACACCTTTATCTGGGCATCACGAAATGCCGAACACCTATTCATAGAGAGTTTCACGTTAATAATAGCATATCGACTCACGGTGATATGTCGTGATTGAACAACAAAGAAATGATTATGTCATGACGTGATAGAAATACTATAAATGGTCTGGGTTCGGTTCCCGCCTGGCGCAAACGCTTTCTTTCTGCGATGTCCTGTTCCCCCTCACTAAACCGGCCACATTTTTATCCAGGCATTTCTTTTATCTGGGTTTCACGAAATGGCAAACACTTAACCAAGGAACGCTTATCGTAAAAAAACAAACACACACACACGAAAACCCCGTTCCGATGATATTTAGATAGCACGGCACTGATGGCGGCAATGCAGGCAAGATTCCGCATTTCTCTTCCCGCTTACAACGCAAAACCAGCGTCATCGTTGCACTTCTAAAATATCGGGCGCGTGTGCAAAATGCGTTTTTTTTTTGCCGGTCAACCAACTTACGTTTTTGTTTTTTTTTTTCGGATGAAACCCAGGGAACTAACTCCCTTGCCGAGCTCTGTGGTGGAACGTAGACAAAGGTTGGCCCAACCCGTTGCAGCTCAAACCTAACTTATTCTGACGTGGCTGTTTTCACACTCTTAACTACTGGGAAGAAGACAGAATGATTCGGCCAAACTTTCTAAGAATTTGATAAATATGGCGAAATTTTTTAAGCCGGAAAGCAGTCACAGGGGCCTCTACATATTGTCAGCATATCGAGCCTGCCTCTCTTGTACATCCAAAGGATTGTTAAACTTACAATTTTTTTTAACCCCGAAGAGTGGGAAACAGAACGACAGGACAACACGAGTTCGGCCAAACTTGCAAACCCAGGGTTAAAAAATGTCAGTTCTTAACCAGCGCCGTTGCACCCTTTGTTAAACTATAGTTTCTGAATCTGCCCCTAGAATGCACTATCGCGGACAATATCGAGCTGAAAGAGTTCTTCACGCTTACTTGGCGTAACTGCCAGGTTTTGACAGGGATGTGGTTTAAACTAGGAATAGAATGATAAGTTCATGCCCCAGTCGTTTGATGTTTTGTCAAATGAAAATGTAATAGTGCTTGTGGGAATTGCAGACGCCGAAAACGGTTGGATCGGATGTTTCAACTCATCCTGTCCGCGCGGAATTCTCAACGAGATTACAGGTTATCACAATTGATGGGTATCAAATCTTCCTTCATTCAATTTATTTATTCGACTTATTAAATTATTTATTCAATCTCTCTTTTAGGTTACTAACTGAAGACCTAATGGCTGGTTACACGGTTGCGTTGGATTGTGAGTGCATGGGCTCGGCGGCACCAAACCGAGCAGGATGATTTATCCGCTAGAGTTCTTCACGCAGATACTGCAATGCCAAACGTGGGCAGTGATGCCAGGCACAGCACTTCACCAAGTCACGGCGTTGAAGCACTCAACGCTATCACAATGGACCGCACCAGGCCTGAATTCGACCGGCCGCGGGAAAAAGACTGAAAAGATCGACTTCATTGACAACGCATCGGCGTCGTGTGTGATGTCATCGGCCCTCCACAAAAATCGGGAGTGTCCGACAGCCAGTTTCAGTGGGATCGCCGGCACTAAACCGAGCAGGATGATTTATCCGCCCATCTTCTTCACGCAGGTGGGTAAAAACCGTTACTAAGACGCTACGTGGAGACTTTACCTGTGTGTAACTAACTGGTAGCCGAACCCCGGCTACCTGTTAGAAATTTTAACGACTGTTTTTGTATGCTGCGTTCGCTACTGCAATTAGGCGGCGATGTCGAACTAAATCCTGGTACCCCCTAAGCTTGATCCCAAGTCTGACCCGTTACAATAAAAACTTGATGGACAAAACAAAAGGGAGTTGACATCACGGAGCTGAGGGAAAAAGATAGTATCTATAGATGAGCGACTTGAAGTAATTGAAAAATCCACACTGGTTTTAAATCTGTGGTCACTACAGATATGCCACCCCCCCCCCCCCCCCCCCCCCCCCCCCCCCCAAGGTAGGATTTATGCCGGATTTGATAAATCCTGCCAGTGAACTGCCTGTGTTGCGGAGACTTGGGAGGCAGGGGTTTCCTCAAGATGTGCCGGCTTGAGGCGGTTAAGGGCTACTGTATCGTCTTTGCCGTTGATGCGAAGTACAAACGTGTCGGTTCTTCGCTCAATTACAGGAAACGGTCCTTGGTAGTGAGGACGCAATGGCTTCCTTTTGATGGTCTTGGCGTACAAAGACGTGGGTGGGGGTTTTGAGGTCTGCGGTGACGTAAAAAGATTTACTTCTGCCTATTCGAGTCGGAATGGGTCGAACATTGCCGAACAGTTCTCGGAGAGTTTCGGAATAACCTTCGGACCGGTAGCATGATATGTCGGCCTCAAAGAAGTTTGATGGCAACCTCAGTTGAGTGCGATACCCAAGCTCGGCGGTGGAGCATCTTAGATCCTCTTTGAGGGCCGTGCGAATGCCAAGGAGCACGAGGGGCACTTGAAGAACCCACTCGTTCGGGTTTCCGTAAGCCATCAAGGCCGATTTCAGATGACGGTGAAAGCTTTCCACGAGGCCATTGGACTGTGGATGGTACGCTGTAGTACGTAGCCTTGTTGTGCCGAGGGTGTTCGTCAGCTCTTTGAAGAGCGACGACTCAAATTGCCGTCCACGACCCTTGACGATCTGAGAATGGCATCCAAATCTGGACACCCATGTCGAGATGAAGGCGGCAGCGACAGTGGAGGCAGTGATGTCCGGTAACGGCGTCGCCTCTGGCCATCTGGTGAACCTGTCAATGCAGGCAAGAAGGTAGCGATGTCCCTGCGATGGTGGGAAAGGTCCGACCTGATTGAAATGCACCTTGTCGAACCTTGCATCGGGTTGAAGAAAGGCCTTGATTGGGGGCAGAGTGTACCGATGCACTTTCACCTGTTGACAGGGGAACACAGGAGCGAGGCCAGGTCCGGATGTCTGACTTGATGCGAGGCCAAACGTATCGACTCGTCATAAGTTTTTGTGTTGCACGAACGCCCGGGTGTGAAGGGCTCTGGGTGGCGTCAAAAAACTTCAGACGCAGAGGTGTGGGCACGAATGTCGTGGTTTTCCAGTTGCCACATCGCAAGTGATGGTGATGTTTCCTGGAAATGTGACGTCCGGCAGCCACAGAAAGGAAGACGTGCGTAGCATCTTGAGCTCCTCATCATTGACTTGCAGACGAGCAAGTTCCGCAGGATCTGGAATCGGTGGCAAGGACACTGCGTCAATGCGGCAAGGACATGAGCAGGCACGTTGTCGACACCTCTTACGTGTCGAATATCTGCGGTGAACACCGACAGAAGAGCCAACTGTCGAATTTCCCGAGGTGTATAATGGGAGCCGGCGTTGGCGACGGTATTGATCAGGGGCTTGTGGTCTGTCCAGATGGTGAATGCTCTTCCCTCAACGAAGTGTCGGAAGTGTCGGACGGCCAAGTACGCTGCGAGAAACTTAGGACCAAACACTCTGTACCGCGTTTGTGTGGGTTGAAGCTTCTTTGAAACGAAGGCGAGCGGCTGCCATTGTCTGTTGACTTGCTGTTGTAGTACGGCTCCTACGGCGGTACCTGAGGCGCCGGTCATAATCGACGTTGGAGCATCGTGCATAGGATGTTGTAGGACAATGGTTTCTGCCAGAGCTCTCTTTGCCTCACAAAATGCTTGCATAAGCTGCCTCATTCCAGGCAAGAGGAGAAGTTGAGCGTCCCTTCTTGCCTTAGAGAAGAATGTCGAGTGGTTGAAGGAGCTTGGCACTGTGAGGAACAAAGCGTCTGTAGAAATTTACAAGGCCAATAAATTGGCGAAGCTTGGTCAGTGAAGTTGGCAACGGAAAGTCTTGAATAGTTGCGACTTTTGCAGGCAAGGGTCAAATGCTTGAACTATCAAGATGGTGGCCGAGAAAACCTAATTCGGGCACTACAAACTCGCTTTTCGCGGCGTTGATGATTATGCCATGCTTGGCAAGCCGTTCGAAAAGAAGACGGAGATGTACATTGTGTTTCTCTGGAGACGAGCTTGCGATCAACAGGTCGTCGACGTAAGATAAGACGAATTCCAATCCCTGCGTCACAGTGTCAATAAAACTTTGAAAAGACTGTGCCGCATTACTAAGGCCAAATGGCATTCGTAGAAATTCAAATGAGCCAAAAGGCGTTGTGACAGCTGTTCTGGAGATGTCTTCATCGGCTACCGGAATTTGATGGTAGGCTCGGGTGAGGTCAAGTTTCGAGAAGATGTTGCATCCCCTAAGATTGACGGTGAGGTCGTAGATGTTGGGGAGTGGATACCGGTCTGGAACGGTTTGCTTGTTCAGAGCGCGGTAGTCTCCGCATGGCCGCCAGTTTCCGATTGTTTTGGGGACCATGTGTAGCGGAGACGCCCAACTGCTGGATGATGGTCGGACTATGCCTAGTTCGAGCATATGGTCGAACTCTGCCCGAGAAATTCGAAGTTTTTCCGGAGCTAGACGGCGTGGGCGGAAGAAGACAGGTGGACCTGTTGTTTGTATGTGATTATTAGCATCGTTTGTTATGGGTTTTGTCCAGTCGGGAGGTCTTGTGAGCGAAGGAAACTCGCTGAGTGGTGTTTCAAAAGCGCCTTGCACTTACGTACAAGCGGAGGCGAACTCCGGAGTTTCCGTCGTGTTGATACCTTGTAATGTAAGTTTAGTCGTGAATCGAGCAGGCGTTTCCTCTTGAAGTCGACAAGCAGCGAATGATGCTGTAGAAAGTCTGCGCCAAGGATTGCGCGACCGACGTCGGCCACCAGAAAAACGCATCGAAAAATTGCAGTGGCTTAGCTCGGCTATGCCAGGATATACGTAGCGTGAGCTTAGGCTCAGCTGGTTATTCTTAGCTTTCCTGGTTGTCTAGGATTAGCTTGATTATCATGCTTACTGCTGCTTCAATGACACACACATGGTATATGCATTATGAGACTACCTCGGGATCCGAAGAGTTAAGCTTCTCCGCTCTTCTGCGCCGCTGAGCAGCAATTTCGCTCTCCTTCTCCTTGGCTACACCAAACTGGCAAACGCCCCGCTATATGTATACCCCGAGTGATACCTCTGCGCATGCGCGCAATATGAGAGGCGCTATCAAGCGGCTCCGGTGCACCGTCAGACCTGGCTACTGCGCAACGGAGGCGCACAGCTGGGCACGCGGCGGCGCCAGTGCGTCTGCCGCGGCTATGACGTCACTCCTCTGGAATGCGCAGACCGCCGAGGCGCGCGCGGCGGCGGCGGCTCCGGCGCGCCAGCTGTGCAGCCGCCTCGGTGGCTCCGAGGCGAGAGCGCTGGCCTATGGATCTCCATGTGGCGGGTTCGAATCCCGGCCGGGGTGCCAGCAGTCTGATGGAGGCTTATTGCGGAGGAGGTGCCGTGTAACCGAGCTTTCGGTTGCACGTCAAAAGATCTCCAAATGGTCTAAATTAATCCTCACTCCTCCGCTGGGGCGTGCCAGATGCCCGTCGTTGGTTTGGCACGTAAAACCCCCAAATTTGACATTTTTGCGCCAGCTGTGCGCCGTGTGACGTCACTGCTCCTCGCGCATGCGCAGCACGGCTCTCCAGGAGCCACGCGAAACTACTCAACCTCGGCCAGTGTAGCTCACGCTACAAAAACTCGTCGAAGGCCGAGGTTCAGCCAAAGGGAACGTTCTGCGTAAACAAGAATGGGCGTTTCGTTCACAGCTTGCAGAAAAGAAATCGGCTTACGTGAACGATCGGCAAGTGTCGCAGGGACGGCACTGATTTCGGCTCCTGTGTCAACAAGTAAGTGGTCTCCAGTGGTTTTGTCAATCACGTAGAAAAGGCAATTTTCTCTTGGGCTTGGACCACTCGTCCCCTCTAGTGGTCAGCCGGCCGGCTTTCCGGCCACGCACAGGGGCGTTAATTGGCAGCGTCGAGCGTCAGGACCGAAACGGCGGTGGTAATTGCAGAGGCCTGAAGAGTGACCTCTACTCGAGCGGTCGTTGTCTGGTCGGCATGATGTAGAGCGGCGGCGACGACTTGGAGAACGGGCAGTGTCTCTACGTCTTGTCGCGGCGAGAACGACTTGTTCAAGTCGTTGGTAGAGGTCGTCAACATTGTACTGGGACGCGTTTGGTTCCCGGATGTCTTGTGCAGTGGTAGAATTGTTGCCTGCTGACTGCGATGTCAAGGCGGCAGCGGTAGCAATAGATGGAGAAGCAACCCCCATGACCGCGTCGGCCAAACCGGCAAGTCCGGCAAGGTTGAGGGGCGCGGCTGCTGCAAGAACCATCTGGACGTTTTGTGGGAGTCGCTGAAGGAACAGCTCTCGAAGGAGAACGTCATCGATGGCGTTGGCACGTTCTCCGAGAAGCTAAGTCATTCGACGTAGTAACTGCGTTGAGCGCCGATCCCCAAATTGCTCCGCCGAGAGTAGCTGCTGCCAATGGGTACGTTCCGAGGCTTCTGGCCTTTGCAACAGGGCCGCCTTCAGTTGATCGTAGGGATTCGTGGCAGACGGGGAGGATAGCCCGTCGTACACTTCGTCGGCTGCGGTTGGTGAGAGAGCTGACACAACGTGGTGATACTTCCGTTTTTGGCTTGTAATGTGCGCCAGATGAAACTGCGACTCCACTTGGAGTCGCAGTCTCGCGGGCTGCGGTCCCAGTTCGGCGGGATCCGAACCGCCACAGCCGCTACTGGAGCTGGAGTCGAGTCCGTTGGTTCTCCCTGACTCATTCTTGGAGCCTTGTCCGGGTCACCACTTGTGGGGAAGGAATAATAAGCGTGTGCTCCGAAGAAATGAGTCGAGACAAGGAGAAGCGACTGGTTCGTGCGTTCTACTGGCGTGCATCTGTCTCCAGGCGCGCGGGTGTTGCGCGCCCGAGAACGTCCTCTTTTATTTCTTTTATGCTGAGTGCTCAGCGCATGTCACGCTCCGCATCTGTGGCCACTACAAGATCTTCCTGCGCAATTTAAAAGATCACGGGGGAAAATCGGGTGATGGGAAGATAGCTATCGACGCAATTACCTCGGTATTTACGGCGTTAGTTAGACTAAAATATGAAACTGAGCGCATGTTAATGAACATAGGCATCTTTAAACAAGTTGGCTGTAAACGTAGGAAGTGTAGAAAATATTCACACACTTAAAAGAAATCAGCAAAGTCCGTGGAAGATGTTCACCGTTCATCCTGGAAGTAGTTCACAAGTTCTCGGAAGTTTTAAATTGCAAATGACAGGTGGACGTAGTTTTTCTCAATTTTATTAATGCGTTAAATAAAGTCAACCAAAGCAAATGACCAATAAAATTACAACTATTGTTAAAACAATCTCAGGCTTGCTATATGCATTGAAAAATTTTTAAGCGTGAGAATGCAGCTTGTGAACATAAAAGGTAAAGAATCGAATATATGTTAAGTTAAATAGGACCTTCCTCTGGGGCACGTCTTGGGCCTTTCTTCCTTTGGATGTATAATATTGATTTGATATTTAACATAGCCGTACATGCTAATTTATTCGCCGATGGCTGAATTATCTTCACCGAAGTAAACGACAACTTGGTCCTGCATAATCTTAACCAATGGTTGGAAAAGAGTAGTGACAGGTGTCAGGAGTGGCAAATGTGATTAAATAAGTCAAAGACTGTGTTCATGACTATCACCCGTAAAGTCAAGGCTCTCAGTTCCAAGTACATTATACATGGCGAACCGCTTACTCGTGTTCTAGAATACAAACACCTGGACGTCACAATATCGCACGACTTTCATTGGGGATCCCACATTAATACCATCATTAAAAGGGCCAATTCAACATTGTAGTTTCTGCTTCGAGCCTTAAAAAAAAGGTTGAATTGATACCAGACTAACATCGTACAAATCGCAGGTGTACTGACTATTAGAGTACGCGGCAGAAATTTCAGATCACCGCACAAATTATGACGTGCTGAACTTGGAAAGAGTAGAGCGGCTGGCTCTCAGTTTTATCATTTCTAATTCTCAAAGACTAGACTCTCCTACTGAACTGTATTCTAAGGCTAACGTTCCCCTACCAAGATATCAACAGAAATACAAAAAACAAACTTTTTTTATGATACTAAATAATACAAGAGTGAATAATACTTATTTAGAAGCAACCATATTCACACTCTTCTGCAGTACCGATGGATGAACGATTGCCTTATGTATTCAAGTCTTTCTTTTACGATCAGTGATTGGAATCAGCTCACTGATACAGTTGTTTCTTTCATCAGTCGTTTTCATCGTTTTGTGCATGTATCGATTTCTACAATGACGCTTTGCTGTATTATTAGGCTTAAATCGTGTCGCATCGGTTCTGTCTTGTCGTGTTGATATCATTGTTGTTAAGCTCGCACCATATAATGTTACATGCGCTGCGAAAAAAACTATATATACGACTGTTTTTTTTAATGTTTTCTGTACCGATGTATTACATATTTTGAATAACCCACACGTATTATAGTTCTCACAGGATTAATAGTATGTAAAATCAAATAATAATAAAAGAAGCGCGTTACGACCGCTCACGACGAGAGAGCACACTGTCACCATCTATCGGCTAGCTCTGGAACAATTTCGAACTGCGTACATTTTAAGCAACATTTTTTCACCGTGCGCACGAAGTCACTTTGAAAATGTGATAAGCGACAACTTCTCACGGCCAGTATATCAGAAAACAAGAAACAGTGCAAAAAAAACCCCAAAAAACAGCAAAGACAAGTACAAGTGAACGGGACGAGCGTATGGGCAGTGCGTAGATGTTATCGTGCACACGTCCGCAAAACCTTCGGTTCATTGTTACGCGAAGATCGAAACGTGCTTCAGGGCTACCCAAAAGATGGCGCCAGCGTGTCCTCTCGTCGCCCTCCTCGTAGGCGCTCATTAGTGGTTGAAATGTCGTCGATCCCAGTCAAAGGCGAACAAGTGAACCAGCGTTTGCATCCCAATTTACCACGATGATGCACGTTCAACACGCACCGTCCTTGCGTGCTTGTGCAGTCGCCTTCCTGGGAAATCTCGAAGCCGTCCGGGTTCATGCTGGGCATGATATGGATGCGCGTGTTGTCCAGCAGGTAGCGCACGTGCGCGTCCGTGTCGTACCGGGTCAGCAGGTGCTCGATTAGGTAGACCATCAGCTGGCGACCCACAGCCTGCAAAGAAGCGCCCGCACACCGGCCACAACATCTATGGGAACACGAAGCAGAATCGAATAGGGAGCACACGAAGAGTGGTTAGAATAGAAAAGCGCTGCGTCATTCAGGGCTTTCGCAGTGCGAGGGGAAACCACGACGTACCGGCTCTTTCAACATTTTTTAATCTTTAGGGATGACGTTGCGCAATTCAATTCAAAGCAGTATTCGCACGGTTTCGGGTCGATTCGTTAATGTTCCCAAATAGTGCGACGGCAGCTCACCCCCCCCCCCCCTTTTTTCCCCCAGATATTTAAAAAATATTATAAACAATACGGGGAGTAGCAGGAAATGTCTTTCTCCTCCTCATCTCCACCACTGCCCCCCCTCCCCCCCCCCCCCCCACACACACACATACACACGCTTCTCCTGAATAGTTCCGAAGCCTCTGGTACAGTGGATTTTCTATTTTTTTTATTGCAGGTACAGTTACTGCGCATGCAATGTAACTGCTTCGCGCTCCTGAAAGTTATATTCTATGCTTCTAATGCGAACTAAAATATTAACGAACCTAAAAAATAACAAAAGACTAACTTTCTACAGAGGACACTACACAAAAGCTGAATAACAAAAGCGACCGATCTTCAAGAGATCTTCAAACATTATCTCCGGTTTTTCGAGGAGTTGTCCCTGTGACGAATCGCCCTATGACGACAAGTAAAGTCGTCATATGGTAATAAACGCCCTGACAAGTAAACCAAAACAAAAGTATCGCCCGTACCCTGATGCTTTTAGCCTCGCGCCGGGCGCTTTTTAGCCTTGCCGCAAGAGCGTGCTAGAATTCAGTTGGGCACGTCAAAGACAAAGAGAATTCGACCTTCTCGCGCGAGGCTACATCGGCTGTTACGCTAGTTGAGGACCCACAAATCGAGGGTGTACGGACCCGCGTTTGATATCTGTGCAGGTGGCGGGAGACATCGAAGAAGTTGGAAAAGAAAAACAATGCAAAAAAAAACACGAAGAGTTTTTTTTTTGCCCGGGAGAAAAAGAAAAACGCGATGGAAGGCTTCGGAGAGCCTACTCGGCGTTGTCTTACTTAATCTTTTGTCTTTCGTATATTTGTACATGCCTTGCCCGTTTTTGTAGTGGTTCTAGTGACTGGTCATACAAAAATCGTATTTTCTTTTCGGCTAATCTCCTCTTCCTGATGCTTTTCTACTTTGTTGAATTTGCTATCTTTATGCTGCTGAATGTTCTGCTCGTATTGCTCTACTTACTGTATTATGCTCATATTTTTAAAAAGTAACGAGTAATTAAAGTAATCCCTTGCCAATATTTTTTAACTAAATCACATTACAAATTTCTTCCGAAAAAAGTTACGTGGCATTTTCAAAATTGCTTGAAAAAGTGACTGATTATAAATAATCCGTTACTTGTAACGGATTACTTTTTAAGTCTGGCCACGGGCCGCTAGGAATATGGCTATCACGTGGTACGAGATGTCACGTGATCCTCTACGCAACAACGGGCGAGATCGGGACGGGTGTGGGCTGGCCGTAAGTTTCGTCTGCACCGCACTCTCCACCACGTTTTGGTGTCTACGACAGTTGACGAAGTCTGCACAACTACAGCATAAGGCTTCGCACGTAGTGTCCTTAGTGTGAACGAACTCCGAAGGACAATAATCAGAAACGGTGAAACAACGACGGCGATTGAGACCCGGGAAACGGCCGCACCTTGGGAGCCGGACGGCTCCCACGGTGCGGGCTGCGCAAGCATGTTACGCCCATCACGTGGACACCGCTGAGCGCCGCGGGAACGTTGCTGACGTCACCTGTTATGCTTGGCCGGAGAAGAAAAAACAAACAAAAAGTGGCAATGGAGATGTCGTTTAGCTCAATGTTGGCTACGTTCACGTCGTAGCCTTGACTGCGCTGTTGGTTGCGCCTCAATTCACCCGCTTGAGTCTGCCAATTTCCGCAACTTGGCGTGTTGCAAAGTTTGCCGGACCGTTTAAGAAACATTTAGACAGAACTAACCTAGGTCGTAATATTTTACGTGTGTCTTTCTAGGTGATACTGAAGAGGACTGCATTGTTTTTTTCAAAAACAGAACTGAAGCGGAGTTGCCCTTTAAGTGAAAGGAGGAAAGTGACGTTCTCGTTCGGAAAAACTTGAACTTCCGGTGTCCCGCAAGCTCCCGATCTCCGCAACAGTGGGCTGTTGCTATGGCGACGGCGTCTTCGGCAACACGAACAACTAATCGGAGAGCTCGGCATTGTTCGGAGCCCGTGGATCTTGCAGTGACCAAAGCGCCCAGTGCGCATACACTATTCGCCCTCTCCTCCTCCCCCCCCCCCCCTATTTACAACGCCTACACGCATACACACACGCGCATAACAAACGCAGGCGGCCTTTCCGCCAACGCTGCGGTTCGTGTCCGTGCAGTGAAATTTCGACGTTACCACGGTTTAAACGGGCCCGAATGCCGAGGCCGGGAAAACCGCCTTCGTCGACTGCTACGAACTCGATCGCTACGAAGTCAACACAGCTGCCATCGTTGCTAAAAGAAAACGGCCTGTGCCGGTCGTTTGCAAAGCGGCGTAAATAGAATCAAATCGTCGCGGCGTTTTTCGCGCCCTTGGGGATGCAGGAGCGTGCCGACGGCCAAGAAGATACGTTTGAACTATACGAGACTCTCAGCAAGAGCCAAGTAAATACCTTTTCACACTCGTAGCGGACCCGCGCGTTTGATCGATGTGCTGGATTCGCACTTTTGGCCCGCGTGTTGGTAAGCGCTTCGGGACCGATTTTTTTTTTTTTTATTGCAACTCGATGTTGACATGACACTCGGCAAAGGAAGTTTGAATCGGCATCGCGTAGTTCCCACGAACTGTTCTTGCTTGACCGTGTTGAGGCACCATCGTGTCGGAATCAAAATGACATACTAATAACAAAGTGTGCATTATATATGTTGTTAAGGTAAGACATAAGGCGTTTATTTGAGCTCAATATCACACAAAACAAGTAGATCGATCAATCGGAGTCCACTTTTGACGACAGCGTTCGAGCGTCACCGCTGCCTAGGAAAACAAGGGGATGTCAAGTGGAAGAGATTGACCTCAATCTAAAATTTAGGTCAGCGATCAAGGTGTACATAAGAGAAGGGTCCAAAAGGGTCGCGCGGGCATATTCCATTCAGCAAGCCAGTCGGTCGTTGGTAGACGGTCCTAGCCAGGGACCGTCGGAGCGACGCTGCGTCGGAACAGGTCGGAGTGCTTTGCTAGGTCTATGTTCTACCGACCTCGCAGAGCTAGCCCTTGGCGGTCGCTTGGTCGGGGGATTGTTGCCGTTTTAGTTTTTGTCGGATGCTTGTGAATTCAGCGTTCATGTCCGTCGTGGTTAGTTTACTTTCTTTTTTTTCTTGGCGCTTGAAGTCAGGACGCGCGAGAATACGTAATACAATAAATGTTCGTTGGTCGTCTCGACCAAGTAACTGAGCGACGCTGTCGGCCATGTTGATTTGATCGTAAAAAAAGTACGTAATATCGTAAGATTTCATCGTAAGCTGAGCAAAACTTACTATAATTTTGTTGCGTGAATACAAATTTTCTTACGTTTTGTCGTACGCACATTTTTGGCGTAAGGTCGTTTCATGAATCTGAAATCAGTTGTTTTCGCTATATGAGGACGGGAAGTCTTATTCCTTTTTGCTACTGTAGTGCGGTATTCTTCAAGCTTGCGTGACTTGCACATAGAACCATCAGTTGTGAATTGTATGCCTCGAATACTGCCACTGTGGCATTGTTCAAGATTTTTTATACTTCCGACTTCTACCCTCTATGATACATTCCCAAAACAAAATGAAACATAATTAAGAAAGACGTTTTGAAGCTGGAGTTATTTTGTTATGTTGAAAATTGTGTTCTCTTAGTATAAATCCCCACCAATAATTATTCTGCCGTGAATTATAATACAGGGGGCAGAGAAGAATAGCCTCAACGTGGCCAGGCCATGGTCAACAGATTCAACACAAAACGTAAGAAATAAAACGGGTAATTGACTTTCTCTCTGGCCGCAATTAAACGCCACGTGGGCAGCGCGCAGGGATTCTCTTAGAAATATTAAGTATTTTTACCCTTGTCGCACATAATTTTTCTATTTGCAACAAACGTATATGTTATCCCGTAGTTCACCGAGTGATTAAAAATAATACGACGCGCCCGTTCTCTCGATACACCTGTACAGTTCTCACCTCATTGCCGTGCATGTTGGCCACGTATTTGACGTTGGGCTTGAGCACCGTCTCTTCGTTCGGGTCTTTGCTAATAAGAAGAACCCACAGGTCCCGGTCTGGAGAGATGGAAGAGAGTGAGCAAAGGGCAAAAACAATTTAAGCGGATGGTGCAATCAGGATTTCGAAGGTAACTTCAAATAGTTTATTATAACATTATAAAAAATATTTATTATAATGTGTTCGCAAAAACACTAAGCGGGTATAAAAATATGTACAAAGCAGAAAAAGAAAAAAAAAAACTAGACATTCAAGGTTACATTTATGCTCAAATTAGTGGCTCTATGGTTCATTTAAAAGTGGTAATGTCAGAAAACAGTATGAGTAAAACGAGCTCTAGCTCGTTAAAATCGAATTGCATTTTTGTAAGTTGGAATGTATGGTTCAAAAAACAGCAGACAAAAAGGGCGCTAAGAGCGTCTGGTCCCGGAAGAAACCACGAAAGCAAACAGTGCCTAAAGGCGATGGTAAATGAACAGCTGCGTTGAGAACCTTATGCGAAGACAATAAATCATGAAAACAACGTTTATTAAGCAGTGCCTTCCAATATGAAAATTTCTGGTTTAACAACCCAACAACCCAAAGAAAAATTTATTTTGTTTAAAAATTTATTTTGTTTGGGTTTAACAACCCAAAGAAAAATCTAGGGCACGTCGAAAATGGTACAGCAGAAAGAAGCCAGCTACCCAGTTATACAAGAGTAAAGGTCTAAAACTGAGAAATCATTTCTACAAAACCGAGTCGAGCAGAAAATAATCATTTGCAGACGGCACCTTTATGCTGAAAGATACTCAAAACAAACCGCTTAGTCAAATAGTCAGAGCAAACTGCTTGAGTCAAAACTACCTACAGTCAGCGACAGCTGAAAGGGGTAAAGCAACAAAATTCTAGCGCGTAATTAATTCTCCAGATGTCAAACACACTCTGTCGAAACCAGAAAGACTCCGATTTTTTTTTCAGCAAGACACTAAAACAATATTTCGAACGAACAAAGTGATTACCACATTGCACTTAGTGCATTGTTCACGAATATCGTTACGTCAAAGTTCCCATCAAAACAGCGGCGCTCCGCGGAAGCACGGCACCGAGCTCCGAGCGCGCGTGGGCTGTCAAACTTGGCCGAACCGGATTTCGAGTGGACAGTGTGGAGCGGGCATCTCGAGCGGCCAGGTTGTAACGCGTTGACGCCACCAATTGACGAAGCTGACAACCGCGCCGGCCTCGTCGTAGCCTTGCCTGTGATGTTAAACATGACGTCAATTGGTCAAACGCTCTGGAGGCACCGGGCCTCCCGAGAAGCATCATGCTCTCCGACGGCTGCTCTTCGAGCGCTCGCTAGAATCGGCCGTTTGGAACAAATGAACATTGCCATCCGTTCAATAGAAACGTGGGAATGTCAATGGCGGATTCGTTGATCATGTTTAACGCATTTTTGAACGTGAAAGGTGTATTTCACTTTTTATTTGAGTATCTTAAGAGAGGCCGGGCGTGTCCCAAGAGTCTTATTACCGATCCCCAGCCATTGGGAGCGCGGTCTTAGCCGATAAGACCGCCAAAAAACAAATCACAAAGCAAAAAGCGTAAGCGTAGGTAGCAACGCTCTGCGTTTACTTAAGCTGTTGGTGTCTGTAAGTTTGAAAGCCCTATAGTGCGGAATTTTATAAGTCACCTACTGAGGGTCAGTTCCGGTAACCGATTGGAGACGACGTGAACGTTCGGCTGCCATTCGCATTCCATCAGTCAGATCACGAGACCCTGTCGAACGCTGACATCGCCATTGGTCGGCGTAAGTGGTAATGCGAATAATGAGACAACCAATGGCGCTCTCGTCGGATGTGCGGTATCGGAGGCGCACCAACGATAGCACCGAAATGTATTGGCTCCAAAAAAAAGTATTCTGCCCGCTTTTCTAAGGTAAATAGTATAATGGGGCAAATGTTGTGTGGAAGATCAACGCGTGACTTACTTTGGACGGACTTTCCGATGCTGTAGAGCCTGGTGAGGTCCGGGTAGTTGGCGCTCACGTTGCGCAGGAAGGCGGTCATCTCCCCGTGGTTGTAGTACTCCTCTCCCTTCTCGCCTCCCGTGCTCTGCCCCCGCACGTGCTTCACGGTGCTCAGACACAGAAGGACGAGCACCAGCACCGACGCGCACCAGTTAAAACGCCGCATGCTGACGGAACCTGGGAAAGCAGAAGCATTCGGAGTCAAACAGAGGAACACGCACAAACCGTAAACGCGCTTACATCATTAAGGCACACATGCGGAGAGTCAAGAGAACACAAAATCAGCGGCAAACATTGAATTTTTACCTTTCTTATATACAGCGTGTCCAAGATAATTTTCACCAAATAAAACAAAATGAAAGACGTTTACAATCCCTTGTAACGCCGAATTAGAGTGCAGCTCCTGAGGCGAACGAGGGGAAGGTACGGAGAGGAGGGTATGCCCCTCCTTCCCATCCGTACCCTTTCCTCCTCCTCTCCTGCTCGCCTCCCATTTAGGAGAAAATGTTCCCGCTAAATTTAGCGGGGAAAATGTTAAGCTAGATTGAGCGGGGAAAACTTCCGCTAAATTCAGCGGGGAGATTTTCCCGCTAAATTTAGCGGGAAAATTTTTTCAGCTAAGCTTAGCGGGTAAACTTTTCCGCTAAATTTATCGGGGAAACTGTTTCTGCTAAATTTAGCGGTGAGAATGTTCCGCTAAATCTAGCGGAGAAATTTTTCCGCTAAATTTGCGGTGAAAACTTTCCACTAAATTTAGCGGGGAAATATTTTCGCTAAATTTAGCTGGGAAAATTAACCATAATGCAACGCGCAATGACGCCATCTATGACGTCACTGGTGACCATCGTGACGTCACGTGTGATCTCATCATGGGAAACGTCCCATAATACACCGCGCGGTTACGCCGACGGCGACGCCGACGCTGCTCAAGCCGGAAACGGGCGCCTAAAAGCTGCGTTCTAAAAAATGGAGCGCTCTGTTTGAGTGAAACAAAGTGCATGTTGGTAAAAAGCGTTTTGGGAAAGAGAAATTGTTTTAGTGCGTCTAGGGATTTGGTTAATTAACACTAATTATATATCTTTTTAATTATTTGTTTAAGTGCCGAAGTGTCAATTGGAAAGCTGCAGAACGTTTGAGAAACACCCAATTAGGGAATTTCGTACATGATATACTTTGCGCGCTTCTCTTCATTAGCGTAAAAAGGAAGCCCGCAAACCACAAAAAAAAAAAAGACCCTGCACTCTAAGAAAAAATGGAGGAAAAAGGTAGCAACGGCGCGTCTTCCTCCCTTCTACTGACGCGCCTCCAAGCGGACACGAGAAGAAGGGAGGAACGAGACGTTTTTCTCTTTCTCCAGGCAGGTGGGAAAAAGCTTTCGCCCTCCCGACTCATCTTCTTTCGGTTTCGTTTTTCGAGCACGTCGCGCACGTTGTTTAATCAATGTTGTTCAGTTGATTGAGCTTCAGCGGAAGCAAAGGCCGCCTGTAATTTCGTCTTCTACTCCAAACGTGCAGAACATTTCGGTTGCATTGCGTTTTTATCACTAATTTTATCAAATGAGCAAACGAAGCCGATAGAAACAGCGAAGTTCCCGAGCAGTGCCAGCAGCGCTACGTACACTGGGTAAGATGGCCGTCTTCGGATTGCGGAACCCACGCGCAACTACAGTCACTACAGTAGCGGAACCACGCGGAACTGTGTCGACGTTTTCGACGTTATGGAAATCGCAGAAACTGCGTCCAAGACACGCAGGTTGTGCTGCCGGCTGCCTGGGTGCCTTCCCTGCTGAGTTCGGTTTTGTTTTCCGATGCCGAGTGCCAACCGGCGTTCAACGTGGTTCTGTATTTCTGCTTGTCAGCAACTTACCAGCAACACCGTGATGGCTGTGTTGTGCGTTGTGCACAGACGACTGGAATTATCACCGATGTAACCGTGTGTTCGCGTATTAGTGGTGTAACAAGATGATATGACGTGTAAAATGTCGGGCATTGACGCCGCTGGTCGGGCCGTGTTCGAAGGGGGCGGGGTGTCGCAGGTTGACATTCCGCTTTACATTAAAAAGTTTAAGACCACTTGAGGGATGAGGTGCAATCTATCGACGTGCGGATAGTCATGTTGAAACGCTGGTCTGAACAGTAAGCTCGTATTGTACAGTGGCCTAATGTGACTGTCGGTTGTCTCCTCCCCGAGAGCGATTGCGCTCTGGGGAAAGGACTGAACAATACAAATTATGACGGAAAGTACGTATATTTACAGTGTGGAATTTTAGCTGTAAAAAAGAATAGTAGGCAAAATAAAAAGAAAAGAGAAAACTGCCCTTTATTTTGCTATTTAAATATACTACGGTTCCTGGAGAAACTGCCCTCCAAGTGGCGCGCTGGGATGAGCGCTAGAAGTTTTCGAGCTCGCAACGGCGTAGCTCCGTACACTTGACATTTGCCGCAAGTCGTGGCTTTGACTGCATTCAGGTTGATCGAAAAGCGATTTCTCTGCCTGTGAGGCATCACTTCCAGCTGAGTGAATATCCGCTCTACACAGATTAATTCAAGACGGCAATCGCAGCCGTGCGCGAACAGCACAAATAGAAAAATAAACACTACAATAGAAATACAGGCTACGACTTGCCGTGCAGGGAAACAAACTCATGGCTGCGAACCGCATTGGAGCGGCTCGATTTATTGACTTTCAAATAATTACGGCATGAGCGACCGTTTACCTTTTAATAAGAGATTCATCCCCTGAGTTATTCCAAATACTTTCAGAGGTATGACATTGCTGGAAAAAAAATCAACATGCTGGGAATATTTTTATTGCTTAGGGCCTAGGCAGTCACCGAGAAATTCCGTACGCTCAAAAAGACCAGTATAAATGAAGGAAACGCAGAGCTCGGGTGTAGTGTTCGGGTTGGCGTACCGTTGTATTGATGTTTGTATGTGTATGCGCTAAATGTATGCTCACCTGATATTTGTAGTATGCATAATGTGTCTACATGTGTGTATAGTAGAGGTTCCCGATGATCCCGAAGCGCAATGATAACTGAAATAGAAGTATTTTTTGTAGAACATGAGTTGGAAGGTACCTAGCGCCACCTAGCCTAGCTACTTGCAATTACTCTGCTTGACTCTGCCATCTGGTGGCAAGCGATTTAACATTATTTTACGCTACGCGATAAACAGCGGCTTTGAGTTTGTTCTTTTGAGAGCGCTTTTGGTTTCGCGGATTGGTTTGCCATTCCTCCGTGATGTGCGGTTGACGAAGGAAATGTGACTCGAGGAACAGCGAAGGTAAGACGTAAAGTGCGCGAAGTAATTGGGTATCGGTTGTCTTTAACATCGCAGTGCTGACGACGAGAAGACTGAGTAACTGCTTTCGAAACGCAAGTTTCTGTACCTGCGGGGGGAATCTGGCTTCGGAAATAAACACAGTTCGCGGAAAGCTCGTGTTACGCTTTTATTTGCTGCTCCTCTCGTCCCGTACAAGAGACGTAGCGTCCTCGTTAAGCCTTATTGAGCTCGATTTGCTCGATTCAGGGCCGCCATAATGAGATGCAGGCGACGGAGGAGCTATTTGCTCCCCTGCTTCAGGGACGAAAGTTTCTCCCTTTCTAAAGGAACATAGGTTACAAGACCGTTCCTCCCCTTAAGAAGGACTATCCATACCGTTTTTTCTAGGAGTGTGTGGCAACGTGCCCGCGCGTCACGCTTGCAGCGCTCTCAGATGTGCTCTGAAGGAACGAAGTCCATTTTATCACTGGCGTGCAGTCCGAGCCATGGCTTCGTGTTGGGGAAGTCCCCGAAGATAAGTGCGAGCATGTGATGCCGCAAAGCACGGGCAGCGCGCCAGTGATAAGGTGGACTTCGTTCCTTCAGAGCACGTCTAAGAGCACTGCAAGCTCGACGCGCGGGTAGAGAACGTGTACTTAGAAAGTGTTCAACTGCTCGATGACTCCTTATTGGTCAATCGTCATCACGTGGTTTATGAACCGCATTCAGTCCAATTTTCGCTGGAATTCCATAAAGCTACCCAGTTTTTTTTTACCTTACTAAGACTTTATATTAGAGTGGAAAGGAATAAATATTTTGCGAGACGCATACAAAAGTAATTTTTATTTTCCACCACTTTTCTTTTGTTACGTTAAGTAATTTTAAACGCGAATATCCGTTAAAATCGCCATCTTGTATTTCGCCGCCTATCTGGCAACAATTGTTGCTGCTCCGGTTTGGCCTCAAGCAGTGGCCCAGTGGGCCACGATGCTGGAGGCCAAGTCTGACGTGCGAACCCGTTGGTCACAGGCATAGTGGCCGTACTTGCCAGGCTCGCAGGTGGCGAGGTAGCAAATGGTGTTGTTGATCGGTCTGTTTCCGAGAGAAGCAGATTAAGGAACTTGATACGGTTGTTACCCTCTGTGGTACTGCGAAAGTGCTCACCGCGCTCACTGCTTTCTGCTCGCCGGGGCTATCGACGTGCATCTACCGGGAGAGGTGCTGATATTTCATTTTCCCCATTTCGTTGTTTGGAAGCAGTTGCGGCTTATACTGCATGCCTTTCTGTGGCGCCTGCGCTTACGGGCGGCATCGGGTAGTACGAAGAGCGGTACATCGCACTAAGCAGAGGAGCATTGAGGCCTCAGTCTGTTAGCAACGCGTTCATTCTGTCGCCTCGTTCAACTTATGAATTTAAAGAAATAAAGTAATAGTCTGTGATTTTGAATGTATTGTGTCTCATTTCGATATTAATAAGTGTTGCAAAATACATCGACTTTTGTTTGCGTCTTCAGACAACCACGCACGTTTTTGTCCACCATATCGCACATGCCATTCACTCATTTCAATATAAACACGCTATGAAATCGAATACTGCCTTCCCGCCGTCGCCTGGCAGGGAACTCCGAAACATTGCGAGAATTGCGTCTCGCACGAGAAGGGTATTTAACTTACAGACAGGAGTGCGGTGACACCTTGCACCACGAAGTTTGCAATGTGACTGATTCTTCTATGACTTCTTTCGTGACGACTGTGCGACCATCGAGAAACTGCTAGCAACCCACGCACTCGTTCCGAACTCCAAACTGTCCGGACGGACAGCATTCGAGCCAAAGCCATCTCTTCGAACAAGGTTGTCCGCAGGGCCGGAGGGCCCGCGGAGGCCCCAGAGCTGGCAGAGTGGCAGGCCGGGGCATCAGGGGGCAAGGGCGGCCAGGGCGCTGCTCAGACGGTTCTAGACGGTTCGATCCAGCCACCCAGCCAACGAGCCAGTCATAGCCTCTCTTGACGACTCGATGCACCCAGCTAGCCAAGCAGCCAGCCATAGCCTCTCTAGACGGCTCAGTCCAAGCAGCCATCCAACAAGCCAGCAACTGCCTTGTTACCAAACGCTTCCATGTTTTCAGTTGCACCATCTCTAACCATATATGATATCTACGCGTGGGCACGTTGCGACGTGGTCTTTTTTTTATATTGCGCGGGCTTTCTTTTGAGGCTTATAAAAAGGAGTACTCATAGTCTCTAATGAAGGGAAGACCTTAATTGGATGTTTCTCAATGCGCTCTACAACTTTCCAATTCACACCTCGGCTTTTAAACCAAAAATAATATTAAAAAATCTTGCATCATTTCACTCTGTGAAGGTGGATGACCAGAAAAGCTGTTTAGCACACGATGCAGACCCGCCCCGAGGAGCCGGAGGAAACTAGAGACGCGCGATGGGACCGCCGTTCCGGGAGAGCGGTAAGGAAAGGAAACTAGGTACGCAAGCGGGGGTCTTGAAACGACGACAAAAAGAGGGCGGTGCGAGCGTAGACATGTCCGACGCGGGTCGCACCGCGGCAAATCTTTGAGAAACCTTTATTATCTACCTGAGAGTCTACTGATATTGAAAATTGGCCTATTGATAAGTAATCTACTGAAGATGCATATCCAAGTGGTGAGACGGATACACTTTTGCATAGAATGAAGCGATTTTGCAACGAAAACGGGACCCGAGTTTTTTTTTTTACGCTCATGAAAAATGTACGGAAGCCTAGCCATAAAATGCTTCGCTCTAAAGTAAATGGCGAATTAGTTTTGAATTAACTAAGTAACTACACGCACTACAAAAGTTCTGCACTTTCCCAACACGATTCCTAACAACATACAGTTGGTTTCAACCTCGCAGTGTGCTCAATTTTTTGTGTAAAGTTTGGTACAGGTTATGTGGAACAGCCTGTATATATATATATATATATATATATTAAAAGACTTAATTTTCGCGATTTTCGCAAATCGCACACGATTCGCGAAAAATAGATTCCGCGAACAATTTCGGCAAAATGTAAACACATTGAAATCCATATTCAGATCTTACCGCGTCGTGCAAATTAGAACCTGCGAATTATTCCAAGACTTCAGCTTTGACTTAAATAGCAAAATATTGAGCCCGCGAAAAATAAGTCGTTTACAATATACAGGGTGTTCCACGAAAGGTGGACAAATTCGATATTGCAAAAACTACGCATCGCAAAAAAAAAAAAAAAAAAGGCTCGCGCCGTTTTGGTTTTAGGCCAGGGGCCTATTTAGGAAAATCATTATAGTTCGGGATAATTAAGTTGTTAAATATTTTCGCGTAATTAATTTTTCAAATGTTGAGTTTAAGGGCTAGGTTTCATTGGAAACTTGCTAAGCACCATCGAAAAACACTAAATAAAAAAAAAATTCGAGTGTGATAGGAGGTACGCGCTGCATTTTAGTTTTCTGAAAACAGCACAACTTCGTCGGGTTTTCAAGGGGATACCTTAACGAAATATTCTTCGTATATATTCGTGTATACAATATTCATAAATGACAATCGCAAGTTTGTATTTTGAGCCTCATGGCTGTATTTTTCGTTATAAACGGCCCACTCTGTCAAGCGCTCGGAGAGCTGCCAGCGGAAAGCACGTCACATCCGGCGCAATCTTGACGTATTCTGTCTCGGGATGTTCAAAGCTGCGGCGAGGCTGACGTCGTCAGGATGTTCAGCCGTTCCAGCCACCGAAGCGGTCAAAGCACGCCTCGATCGGGCCACCGCAATCGGGCCTCCCCTCTTCTTTTGTGCTGGCCGTAGAGCTGTCGGGATGACGTCAGGTTGCGAGGCAGTTACCGTCACTACTTGTCAAGGTTCCTAGACGGAAATTACGAACGAGGCTTTAGCGACATCCACCAGGTGCTCTTTGCTAATCGCTTAATTTGTTTTAAAATTCCTTTTCGTGTCTTTTTTTAAAAGATATTGGTGTGTCCGATGTGATACTGTTCCTTTGAACACCTATAGACCAAAAATAAGCGCCCAAATTTTGTTGTAGTATCCTTTAAGTTTCGGTTTCCCCTATCTGGGGAAGTAGGGAAAACGGACCCGTTAAAAAGGAGAAGCAAGCCCCTTCAAATTGTTCTCTCTGACTTCTTGATGCTGTTAATATGTATTAAACAGTGTGCATACCGGGGAACCCCGGCTCTTTCGGCTTTCCTGCTCCCGTCCTGCCCGTAGATGGTCCGGTTGTCGGCTTCGCTACCGGGACGACGACCCACTTGTAACAGCTGGTTCGCAGTGGAGGAGATGGTCTCACGAGCGTCGGACATCGGAGGTCGGTGAGTGTTCACTTTCGTTTGGGGGTTCGCCAAGTGTCGTTCCTTCTAGCTAAGAATTTATCGGTGACATTGGGGAAGTTGAGTAGCTACTGGAGAAGCGTGTCTTTATGGTACTTCTCAGTACAGGGATACCCCGAGCGTGAGTGGCATTTACGACAAGCATGGAGTGGGTAAAATTGAAGGAAACTGGAGTGGCTTCAGCTTTCAGAGGAATCGGGACTTGAAGTAACAAAAGCTACCCCGAAACAGCAGCTCATCGATAAGATTCGGGTATTATGTCTCGAAAATAAGAAAATCTTTGAGAGCTGGGAAGAGGTGAAGAAAATAAATAATGATCGTAGGTGGGAACTTGATCAAACAACGATCAAAAACGACCTAAAACAGAACGGGTAACCTACCAGGTTTATGAACAACACGTACAAAAAAACTTAGACACAGTGAAGCAGAAGAAGCCGTCCTCCGTCCAACCGCGTCAAGGGCCCAAGCGAGACTCTTGCGCACATTTTACGAAAATACGGCGCCAGTGTGACACATAAACCGGTGTCCACCATTGGACGCATCTTCTTGCTTCCAAAGGATCGTGCCCCTAAAGAAAAGGCTCAGGGAGTCGTCTACAGGATCCCCTGTGGTGACTGCGCCGCCTCCTACGTTGGGGAAACTAAAAACTTCCCGGAACGTCTACGCCAGCATCAGTATGACTTCAAAAAGAATAACGTGCAGGGTAGCGCGCTGGCAGAACGCGTCCAGAAGGAGGGTCACACGATTGGATTTAACAACTGCTCTATTTTTGGCACGGAAAGAAACTGGCGAAGACGCCTTTTATTAGAGTCCTGATACATTCAGAACACCAAACATAACGTGAACCGGTCAGCTGGGACACTTTCAAGCGCCTACGTGTCCGGTTTACGGTGCGTCACGCGAGGCGCTACGAACCATAAAACACGTGCAGAAACAACGGCCTCTTTAAAGAAGCCAACAACACCGGGCAATTTGCAAGACGACGACAAGGACAAAAACGGTCACCCGTGAACAAGGGGCCGAACTGGCCTTGAAACGTCGTGTTCCGTATTATTTTTTGGTTCATTCATTGTCATTTCCTTTCATTCATTGTCATTTCCTTTCATTCATTGTCATTTCCTTTCATTCATTGTCATTTCTAACCAGGTTGACGTCCACCAAAATGTTTAAGTTCAAGACGAAGGAAGTAATAGGGGCGAATATGCAGAGGGCGCAACTCAAGGCGAAACTCTACTATGACAAGGAAGCTAGGTCGCGTAAAGGCTGAACTCCATGGAGCGATTTATGCGACGAAAAACTGACGAACGCCGCCGGCGACACGCTCGCTTTGCGCTCGACATAGCAGCCACTGTGGTGATTCCACGCGCAGAGCAAAAGCCGCCGGGCAGAAACCGTCAATTTTTCGCGGCATATTCGTCCCATGGGGTTCAGCCTTAAAGGTACCATGAAATGACCTTTTTACTTTTTCCAGATAACTTTTACAGTAAACCTTCAACGTTCACTGAATGCCGAACAGGTATCCGTTTTCGTCTCGGTCATTAACTTCTATACAAAAAAATTAATGAAATATCGACTTTTTCTTTCTCTTCAACTGACCGCAAAACAAGTTGCGGCGTAATTTTGACGGTCGTGACGTACTGTGGCACAGGAACCGGAAGTTCTCTCGGCAGTAGGAAAATGGGAGTGTTAGCGGCGGCGAGTTGGGGGTGCGCCGGTAGGTTTTACTGCGCTGATGTCAGTGACGTATTTTCTGAATCGGTGCCTCTCATCGTCGCGATAGTCATAGACGCATTGCAGCTGAGCGAAATTCAATGAGATATGTTGCGCTACAGCGACAGCATGCCGGTATGCCTGTTGGGAAGTGCGGCGAGTCTTCCGGTGGAGACTCCAGAAGTCAACTCAACTGTCATTGTTCGTAAAAGGCGGCCCGTGTCAGTCGTTTACAAAGCGACGTAGATGGAAACACATTGCCGCGGCATTTTTCGCGGCCTCGGAGATGCTGGAGCGAGCCGACGTTAAAAAAGATACGTTTGAGCGACGAGTGTCAGCAAGAGCCACGTAAACACCTGTTCACACTCGTTGTGGACGCGCGCGTTTGATGGAAGTGCTGTATTCGCGCTGTTGGTAAGCGCTTTGGGACTGATCTTTTATGATTGCAACTCGATACTGCCGTGACACTCGGCAAAGGAAGGTTTGACCGGCATTGCACGTAGCTCCCACGAACTGCTATAGCTCGACAGTGGCGTGCAGTCGTGTCAGAATAAAAATGGCACACTAATAAGGAAGTATACAGTCAGCACGGAATGAAACCCGAACGCCGGAACGCGTGGCCATCGATACAGGCTGCTCCACCTGGAGGGCCCCTGAGAACTAATGAAAATGCACCTGGTTGCGAGGGTGCGGTTCCTACTAAGATGTCCTCAACCCTCGCGCGGGGCGTCTGGGACTTCAGCGTTGCGCCGGTGGCGCGCTGTAAGCGCCGTCACTCGGGGTGCTTTTCTGTCGCCGCACTGTCGCCCGGTCGACACCGGGCGGCCGCTTAACCTGGCTATAGCTCTTTGCGATAGTCCCTGCTTAGACAGGGTGGTGAATTTATTCCGCTCCGGAATTGATACGCCTGGCATATCGGTGGCTGCCAAAGAAAGCGTCAGCAAGCAATTCCTCACTTTTAAGATTCGACTGATAACCTCGCACTAAAACATGGGCATTGCTTATAAAAACCGAGGCATCCGCGTCGGTCTGTTGCAGCATGTTTTTTTTTTTTTCATAAAGAGTATGATCGTGCGAATAAACAAATTTTATTTCGCGTTTATGACGTTTCACTATTTCTCAGAAACCGCGCGTGGCACGTTGTTCACCGGAGCTTCAGCGTGGTTCCGGTGACACGTCATGAAGCACTACGGGTCTTCTGTGCACGAAATGTTTCAACTTTCATTTCGCCCTTGCGATACACCAAGCGATAGTGAATGACAGCGCTGAAGGGATATCGCTGCGAATCTGATACACAAAGCAAGTGACAGTGCTTTTTGTATCGGATGTGACGGCGCTTACAGCGCGCCACCGGCGAAACGCGGAACTCACAGACGCGCCGCGCGAGGGTCGAGCTCATCTTAGTAGGCCCCGCACCCTCGCACCCCGGCCCATTTTCATTAGTTCTCAGGGGCCCTCAGGGTGGAGCAGCCTGTATCGACGGCCACGCGTTCCGGAGTTCGGGTTTTATTTCGTGCTGACTAAACATACCATGTTACGAAGGTGATCTACACGTCGTTTATTCGAGCTCTAAATCACACAAAACAAGAAGATAGAATCGACGAGAGTCCCTTTTCGGCGACAGTGTTCGTCAACACTGCCTCGGAAAACAAGGAAATGAAAAGGGGAAGAGATCGACCTCACCTCTTAATCTATAATTGAGGTCAGCGATCAAACTATAATACTGGAAGGGTCCACAAGGGTCGCGCGGGCATATTCCATTGAGCACGCCAGCCGGTTGTGGGCAGACGGTCTTGGCCAAGTACCGTCGAAGCAAGACGGCAAGTTCCTTTGTTTAGTCCACTACGAGAGCAAGCTTGCCAGCTCAGCCGTAGGTGCTCCGGTACGTTTGATTTTTTTAATCGGCGTTCGAACGTTTGACAAATACCGATTCAGTCTCCAAACACTCGACATAAGGATCACAGCACACCATAAAATACTCGCTTCCGAGCAAGGCGTACATGCTTTAATTGTCTTACCTTTGTGCGTTTCTCCCATAGACTTGTGTGTGTTTCCTAGTGTCAAGCAATGGCCACCGGTGGCGACATCTACGGGCTCCCGATACGCGATCCAGCCTACTACAATATAGATGAGTGGTTTATACTGTGGCGAAGCTAGAAGGACGCGAGCTCGTGAATTGATGCCTCTTTTGCTCCTTTTTAAAACAATTTGGTGCCGATAATTTGAAGTTTATGAACACCTCTCGTCGTAGTCGCTTGCGATGACGTGGCACACGTTTCCAGGTGCCTTTCTCAAAAAAGGCTGTCTCCGGGCTCTCAGTCATTCTGTCACGTGCTCAGCGAGACCGCCAATCGTTACTGACGTTCTTTCCTGATCCCGATTATCATGGACGTTTGTCTTTTTCTCCCAAAAACTTTATGCGGTTTTATCCATACACATCACACGTCTGCGGCGACGAACGGTTTTAATTCCCTTCTTATAAGGAGGGCATAAAAAGCTTGTGTCTCGTCATCATAAGCGCTGGCATCTACGGAGTGATAATGTGGAGTAGGAGCTGGAGTATGAAACTAAATGTTGAGTACTACCTTAAAACATTTCTCATCCGTCTCGTTTTTTTTCCCAGTTCATCACAGTTCGGCAAACTAACAGCCCTCGTAGCTAATAAACACTTCGGAAGCTGGCTTTCAAGGCAACCTTACCTGTCTGCAGAGGGGTGGCAACAAACTCGAACGAGAGTCGGGTGGCGGCGGGACTTGACACTAAGCTGATAACAGCTGCCTTTTATAAGTAGCTTCTTGGTCTTATCAGGTTTTCCCCGAGTTCCGTCATGAGGTATCGAGACCTCAATTAAAGAATAATCGATACGGCATATCCTTATTCCAACCAAGAGTAGGGATTTTCGTTATATCTCATCTAACAAAAGCCATCCAAATAGAGGTTATTATATTTTCAATCGCGTAATGTTTCTGATGTGTTTTTTTATACATTTACATTTCGTAGCATGTGCTTACTGTCGGAAAACATCTAAATGCTTCGATTGCGTGCACTCTAAGACATAAGTGTAATTTAAAGGGCTCCTGAAAAGAAAAAAAAAAGTCAGTTTTTGTAGACAGTCTGGTTGGGACACGCGTGTAAAAAAAAAGTTTACGCGAAAATATTTTTTTAGGGCAATATTGACGGCGAGAGATTTATTTGCAATTCTGCGCGTGAAGCTCATGACGTCACTGATTATTCCGGAATGACCATGTCGGGCATTCGCTCCTTCCACCTCAACGTGAAGGCGAAGCCGCTCCAGCTCTTCTCCACGCGCCCGAAATGCCGAGAGAAAAAACAAGTGGAAGTAGGTCACTGCCGACTAAATCACGTCTCGCGCCGTAAATATTGCTCAAAAATTTTTTTTTTTTTTTTTCGCGTAAATATTTTTTTGGACACGCGTGTCCCAACCAGATTGTTAAAAGAATTACACTTTTTTTCCTTTTCAGGGGCGCTTTAATGCAATTTCTCTAAGTAACGCGCTGCTTAATAGCGAGCTATGGATTAAAAATCAAGATGAATCAAATCGTGATTTATGTCATTATTAAAGTCGCATCTTTTTTACCGTGATATAAAAAAAACCCTGAAAAGAAAAAAAAAATGTTTTTTTTTTAAACAGTCTGCTTGGGACTAAATCGCGTCTCGCGCCTTTATATTCCTATAAAAACATTTTTTTCGCGTAAATTATGTTTTTAGACACGCGTGTTTCACGCGTGTAGAAAATATATTTCACGCTAGAAAATATATATATATATTAGAGCAATATTGACGGCGCGAGATGCAATTTAGTGGGCAGTCACCTCCTTTCCACTTATTTGCTCTCTCGACATTTCGGGCGCGTGGAGGAGAGGTAGACCAGCTTCGCCTTCGCGACCGGGATGGTCATTCCGGAATGACCCGGGACGTTACGGACTTCGCGAGCAGAATTTCATATAAATCTCTCGCCGTCAATATTGCTCTAAAAATTTTTTTTCGCGTAAAATTTATTTTTTGGCACGCGTGTCCCAACCAGATCGTTTAAATTTTTTTTTTTCTTTTCAGGGTCCCTTTAAATCAAGTCTTTCCCTCACAAATAATTTTGAACTTTTTACTTCAAATTTGTTTATCATTTGATATTTTTTATGTGCATTTCGTTTGATTCTTAATCAAATAATATTATTATTAATAATAATATTAATATAATAATAATATTAATAATAATAATATTAATAATAATAATAATATTATTAATAATATTAATAATATCTTTATAGTCAAACAAAGCTTAAGACATTCAAAAACAGGCCCGTCGAAGTCTAACAGACTTGTATGACTTGGCCCGGCAACATCGGCTAGACGGACAACAACTACGTTGAAGAAAAATACAATCATAGCAACACTGAAAAAACCCTAGGAATATAAAAAACAAAACATATTTCAGGGTAACATTTGCAGAGTATTAACACAAATATCCCACTCTAAAAACATAAGAAAGAAAACAAGCAAGACACACTTGGTACATGAAAGAACACCACAAAAAGAGCACGCATTAAAACCTATTTAAAGAAAAAAAAGAAAGTCACGGACATTGGTTTTAGCAGCCCTACCACCACTTTTAATTTTCTTTTGGAAGTCACGGAAAATATCTCTTTCGGTAATTTATTAAAAATATCGGGAGCATTCACACAGCGTCTGGGCGCACCGTATCGCGTTGAACACCAAGGCACTATAAAGCGTAGGCATTTTCTTAACAATCTTGGGGAAACATGTTCAATTTCGAATTCAGGATTCCAAAAATGCCGTGTCATCACCGTCTGCTCAAACAAAGAACGGAAAGAAGGAAGGCCAACGTCATGAAAGATATCTGATCCACTTAAAAAGGAAGAATTGTACGCAATACTCTTTAATATGTTCTTCAGTAGACTGTCAACACGGCTCTGTCAACGCAGTGAAACGGAAGCGAAGACAGTTATACCATATCTGAGCATACTATAAGCGAGAACCTGAGCTATTGTTTTCTTTATCTTAACGGAAACAATACTTTTGAAATTAAAAAGTAAGCAGGCTGCGCTCCACAACCTACTGCAGACATAAGCTAAGTGACTTTGCCATGACAGATCACTGTCAAAAGAAAAACACCAAGATATTTAATAGAATTTACATATTCAACCGTAGAGCAGTCACACGGAGAACAATCATGACCATGCAAAAAAAAAAACAACAACAACAACAACGAGGGATGTCAATCATTGTGGTTTTTAAAGGATTTCTGAAACAAATCAGCTTTGTCTTTTGCACATTGACGGAAATGCCATTTTGAGAATACCACCACATTGCTTCGATTACGTTACGTTGTAGGTTGTTCATTGCCTTTTCGTAGCACAGGTCTTATGAAAGCAGAACCGTATCATCTGCGTATTGGAACACAGTACAGTTGTTATTAACTGTTGAAGGGAAATCATTTATAAAAAAAATTTAAAAAGCAAAGGGGATAAAATTGAGCCGCGGGGACACCGGTCTTCATTTGTGATTTACCGCTACAGTTAATTTTATCACCTAATACTACAACTTGGTGTCAATCGGAGATGTAATTTTTAAAAAGCTCGTAAAAAGGTCAACGAAAACCTACCGCATACAACTTTTGCAATGAAATATGGTGGTTAACAGTGTCGAAAGCTTTTGCTATATCTAAGAAAATAGCACAGCCATACAGGCTTTGTCCGAACGCGCCATGGAGCATATCTAAAAATTCTTTCAAAAGTTGTATGGTACTTCGTCCTGTGATGAAACCGAACTGTCGGCTGGACAAAATAATAATTTTTTCCAGAAATGATGTTATCTCTTAAAAATAAAATTTTCTAATATCTGCAATAGTAGTGACAATATTAATATTGCTCAGTAATTTTCCATGTTGTCCTTTTGTCCTTCCTTAAAAAGTGGCTTGACCATAGCGGTCTTTAAATTTTCTGGAATAGCCGGTTTATCCAAGGAGCCGTTTAGCATAAATGGTAAAATATCAGCAAGAGCGTTGAAGTTCCTTCGGAGCGAAAAAGCCGATACTTCGTCAATGCCGGGTGGCTTATTTTGTCGAAAACTAAATATTGTCCTTGCAAGTTCATACTTGGTTAGAGTAGGCAAAAAAGCTGAGGCTGCTAATATTTTTTTTAAGCGTGCACCCACCATATTGCACTGAAGATGAGCTTTACAAAGCCCGTGCCAAGCCATGATTAAAGTTATCGGCACACTGCAGTGGAATTCCCAGCAAACCGATCCAATTTAGCGAAACAGTTATCTCGTCCTCGAAGATGATTTATCGCAGACCATGCTTTTGCCGCGTTTCTCGCCGATTAATTGAACTGTTGCAAAAAGTAGCGTCGCTTCGTTACACGGATAGGAGCGGTGCACTCTTTAAACTCTGTAATCTAAAGCTATGGCCTAGTTTTTTGGAGAACGTTTGTGGCGCGTCCACAGCTAGTCTCGATATGCCAAGGCGCGAATAACTTTCGAATTCAACCAGTTGTAATTTTTTCTACGTTTTTTTATGGGAAATTGTGTTCTGAGATTTTAAAATACTTTTAACTGTTCACAAAACTTTTCGTACACTTTATCAGGAGCATTACATTAAATGAGCGTTAACCAATCAAAACCAGTGATTAGGTCGTCGAACTTGCGATGATTGAGTATCACAAATTGGAGTTTATTGTTTTTTCCAACGCTGTATGAAGACCGTGAAGCCAAAAGAGGTGCGTGTTTATTAAGTGTTCATGAACAGCCAATAGAATTTTTGTTGATACATGATTCAAATTATCAAATCAAATCAAATCAATATTTATTTTGCCCTTGTGCTAAGCAGCAGCTCAAAAGCCTACTGAGTTAAAGGAACCATGAAATGACCTTTTTACTTTTGCCACATAACTTTTACATTAACCCTTCAATGTTCACTGAATGCCGAACAGGCATTCGTTTTCGTTTCGGTTTATTAACTTCTACACAAAAAATTAATGAAATATCAACTTTTTCTTTTTCTCCAACTGACCGCAAAACAAGCTGCGGCGTAATTTCGACGGTCGTGACGTCCTCTGGCACAGGAACCGGAAGTTCTCTCGGCAGTAGGAGAATGGGAGCATTAGCGGTGGCGAGTTGGGGGTGTGCCGCCCGGTAGGTTTCACTGCGCTGATGGCGCTGATGTCACCGACGTATTTTCTGAATCGGCGCCTCTCATCGCCGCGATAGCCATGGATACGTCGCAGCTGAGCGAAATTCAGCTTGATATGTTGCGGGTGTGGGTGACGCGGGCCCGTTGCGACGCTGGTCGAAACGGGGAAGTCATTGTGTGCTTGGATGCTCCGTGCGATGCTCCTCCGCACCACACTCATCCACGACCACACACACTTGGGGACCCGCAGAGCCGCTCCGAGCTCTTCCCGCGTTCCGCCTTCCGCCGCACCCGCTGTCGCTCCCAACTTTCGCGTCGCGTGCACCCACCGGTCCAGTCTCGGCATACACTGACTTGACTTGGCTCGAAACCAAGTCGAGGTCCTCACTTTCCCATTTCCTTCCTTGTCAAAACAACAACAACAAAAAGAAGAAACCGCCCGAGTTGGGGACAAAACATTCCGCCGCACCCTCCTCGAGAGGGGACCTCTCCTCCGGTTCCTAATTAGCGGGGGCCACGAAACAGCACATAGCACAAGCCGATGACCCCAGCGCTCCCGCTCAACCCGCGGAGCAAGGGGCGACCGACAACCGGATGCGCTCCCTCACGATAACTCCAAAATAGAGAAAAATAGTTGAATTCTGTGACAACGTGGTTCATCGAGTGCCAAGCGGTGAAACTGCAACTGTTTCTTTTTAACCACCGGACTGCAGAAACTGTAATTTGGGCACTTCGGTACACTGCAGACATAGCCACCGAGCGATCGATCACAAGCAACGTAAACACTACTTGAGCAGTCAGAAAACCAAAGTCTGCTCCGCGAAGGAGCCAACCCGTTCAGCAGACGACGCTCGGGGATTGACTGCGCAAGCGCGGTAGGGTCTTTCTCTTGCTTCGTTTACCACACGAGAGATTGCGCTTGGCTCTCAGCATTATCAAATTCGGCAATTTGCGTCACATCTCTAATTATGCTACAAAATGTGGATATGAATATTATTGAACAAAACTTTTAGGAAACATTCGCCGGATATTTATTGTTTATGATCGCGGTGCTGGTGAGGTAGGCTCTTACCCAATAGGCGACGTGGATTTGGCTGACGTGGTGCGGTTCCGCAGATGCATCGCTGTGAAAAGGCAGAGAGCTTTCGAAAGAAAGAAGGTCCAAAAGAGTCCCGTTTTCTTTTAAAAGTTCTATAGCGAAGGATTTTTTTTGGCTCCCTATTTTTGTGTTTTTTTGAGTTCCTTTTCACACCTTTTACGACGTGTGGTGGATGAAATTTGATTTCAAAATCGTTTCATGGTCTCTTTGAGCACATATACTTGAAGTACACACAAAATAAAACGTTTTGGGAAAATATGCAAGCACACAAGCATGTCTATATGTCATTTAAATAATTCATGCATCAAAATGATCGTTCTCAAAAAAAAAAAAGGTTTGTACAAAAAATATCGACGTCAGTAAATTGCGTGTTTGAAAAATGTTGGATACGCGAAACCGGTGATGCGTTTCAAATGAGGTGTGAGTAAAATACTCTTGGATTTCTAAAGTTTGTTCTACGTGGAATGCGGAAGTGAACAGAGGTGAGGAGAGTAGAGCTGTCTATTGCATTATGAATTAGCCTATGTAAAAACTGAACATCCCGAACAGACCTTCTTTTACATAGGTGCCGAATGTTAATTTTACTAAAATTGAATTATATTCATAAAAACACTTTCTTCCAAAATATCGGTCGTAAATGATGCGCGCAAATCGCTTTTGTACATGTTGTATACTTTTCCTTGCTGTTAATTGAGAGGGAGTTTTACACGACAGATGCAAATTCTAGTTTCGAACACGCATGGGTACTGTATAATCTCAAAGGAGAGTGATGAATGATAAATGATCTAGTTAAGCGATACATTATTCCCAGGGCACGTACGTAATGACCGGCTTGTAATGGAGTTTACATGAGAAAGAAAAAATAGGTGGTTGCCTACAAGAACACCTAGGTCTCACATGTGCGTGGTCCGACACACAGTTTCATCTTCCAGGACATATATATAGTATGAATTGTTACGCTTTCTCGACAGCGACATGACTTGTTCTTGCGGGGATTTAAGAAACGATTGTTAGAACTGCACCCTTCTACCACTAAACGAAGATCGTCGTGCGGCAAAGCACAGTCAATGATTGAGGTAACCTGCCGAAACAACTTCACGTCATCTGCGAACATAAGTACTTGAGAGTGTTTTACGGACGACACCAAATAATTTATAAAAACACGAAACAACAAAGGTCCAAGGTTCGAGCCCTGAGGCACTCCTGACATAGAAATGGATGGACGAGACAAGAAGCCAGATACCCTTACTCCCCAGTTCTGCCTTTTATGAAGATAACTCATAAACCAGGTATTGTACTAAAGACTGAGGCAATAGTCCCTGAGTTTCAGCAATAACAACTCATGATTGACCTTATCAAAGGCTTTGGACATATCCACATATATAGTGTCTACTCTACCCCGACTCTAAATAATTGACAAAGCAAAACTTTAAAAAAATGTGCACAGATTTGTCTCGACGGATCTGCCAGTGACGAAACTGTGCTGTGCAGGAACAAATTTTCTTTCAAAATAATTATACAAACGATTGTGCACCATCTTCTCAAACACCTTTAAAGATGCATTGAGAAGGAACACAGGACAATAATTACTAACATCACAAAAATTACCTAACTTAAAAATCGGTACGACTATTGAATATTTCCATTTATCTGGAAAGATATCGTTCTGTATAAATAAGTTAAATACTTTTCAAAAAGAGGAGCATTAGATTCACCACATGCTTTTACAATAAAGTTGGGAATACCATCTGAACCTGCTAACAGTTGGGAATTCAGCTTTCCAATAGCTGAAAGCACTTCATGAACTGTACATCTTGAAAACGGTAAATAGTCATAAAAAGTGATGTTACATGTCGCGGGTAAAGGAGTGTCGACTTTGGAAAAGCATGAACTAAAATGATGCGAAAACAACTCACAGATTTTGGACACGTTTCGATAGGTGACCCGTTGCGCAGCGTTCATTGTTATAATAAAAATCAATCAATCAGTCAATGTTTAATAGAGAGCCCAGAAACAACCTTTCGGTCTTGGTAGTAGCACAGCGAATGATAATGAAGACATAAAACACCTGAGTAGAGAAAGGCAATGTACTATACAGTGAAGGTTTATTGTTCAGACATGGCATACTTTGCATGATGATAAAACATATAATTTTCAGGACTTGTACAGGTATGCAGTAGAAAAGTCTGCAGAATAAATTAAAATTAAAATTACAATTACAAAATAAGGTGTATAATAAGAACTAGAAATGTCCTGTAGCATGCGTTGAAAACATCAAGCTTCTCAGGGTAATGGTTGTATCATTTGTTCCGTCTAATAATTAGTTTTAAAAGACTGGAATTGCTGGAAGTATAAAAATACGATTGAAGTCGAGTAGGCACACGAGGAACCCCAAGGCGCACTTCAGATAACAGGTTTGGAGAATTGATCAAACCATGCAATATTTTAAGCAAAACCGAAAGGTCCGCCTTTTCCCCGATGCCGGTCGAAGCTTAGCAAGACAACAAGCTCTAACATGACGGGATAAGTTGCACTGTGAACGTCCTCTATTAAGGGCAGCTGCGCTTCATTTGTTTTCGAGAAAAAACAAAAGTGAAAGCCGTTTACAACTCCCTGTAACGCCGAATCAGAGCGCAGGGAGTAGTAGGGAAAGGTACTGAGGGGGGGTCATGTGACTTGGGGGGGGGGGGGGTCACGTGACCTTGGGGGGTCACGTGACCTTGGGAAAGGGGGGGTCACGTGACATTGGGGGTCACGTTACCTCGGGGGGGGGGGGGGGTCACGTGACCTCGGGTGGGGGGGATCACGTGACTCCCCCCCTCTCCGAGGTCACCGAAGGTACCCGAGGTCCTCCCGAGGTCCTCCCGAAGGAACCCGAGGTCCTCCCTAGGTCCTCCCGAAGGATCCCGAGATCCTCGGGGGGGGGGGGGGGGGGTCGTGGTTACGCCGACGGCGACGGCGACGGCAACGGCGACGGCGACGCCGACGCCGACGCCGCTCAAGCCGGAAACGGGCGCCTAAGAGCTGCGCTCTAAAAACAATGAAGTTTTTTTAAATATAATTAATGAAGACCACACGTCATATATTACGACCTAGGCTAGTTCTGTATAAATGTTTCTTAAACGGTCCGGCAAACTTTGCAATGCGCCAAGTTGCTCAAATCAGCATACTCGAGCGGGCGAATCGAGGCGCAACCAACAGCGCAGTGAAGGCTTCGGCTTAGGCATTAGCCAACATTGAGCTAGACGTCATCACCATTGTTCCTTTTTGCTTGTTTTTACTTCTCCGGGCAAGTGTTACGGGTGATGTCAGCAACGTTTACTCTCGGCACTCAGCGGTGTCCACGTGGTTGGCGTAACGCGCCTGCGCAGCGCGATCTTCTTGGGAGCCGTCCGGTCGTCCCGCTGTGGTCCCTCAGTTACCGCCGTCTCCCGTGTCACAACCGTCGTCGTTGTCTCACCGTTCGTGATTATTGTCTCTCGAAGTTTCCTTCACACTACGGACTCCATGTGCGCAGGCTTATGCTGCAGCTGTGCAGACATCGTCGAATGTCGTGGACACGAAAACGTGGTGAAGAGTGCGGTGTAGACGACACTTCCGCCTGGCACACGCCCGACCCAATCCCACCCTTCGTTGCGTAGAGGATCACGTGACATCCCGCACCACGTGATAACCATGTTCTTGGAAGCCCGAGGTCAGTGTTGCCGGACGAAGCCGATGTTTCTTTTTCGATTTCTGTACATGGTTAAAATTAGATTTGACAATATAGATCCCATTTTTCGCGAAGCGAATGACGCACCGTTTTTAAAAGTGCTTTTTAATGCGAAATTACTCCGTATTTCGAAATTGTCGGAATTGAGCGGAGTTGCTTTTAAAGGAAGCAATGTTTGAAAATTGAAATAAACTGTTTTCCGAACTCGTTTGGCTTCCTATGAGTTGAATTTTTTTTTAATTATCTTTCGCACCGGTAAGGCGTGTTATGACTGGGCCTGCATAACAAAGGGTACAGTGTGAGAAACACAGACGGATGTCTGAAGTTCTCGTGAAGCAAGAAGAAACACCCCCTATAAAATGATTTTTGACTTTTTATTGAAAACGTGTTGACTTCTTGTTGACTCTGATTACTTTCTTTTGACATTACTTTCTGTTGAGATGATCAACAGAAAGTTTTTTGACTTTGTGTTGAAACATTTCTGATGATTTTCTTCAGCCTGAGTAAAAAAAGCTGTTGACTTTCTATTAACTTTATGTTGATTTTTTTCTGCTGACTTGCTGTTGACAGTATCATCAGAAAGACTGCAGACGTTCTGTTTACTTTGTGTTGAAACTTTTCAGTTGACTCTCGGTAGCAAATGTCAATAGAAAAGCTACAGACTTTCTGTTGACTTTTTATTTAACATAGTACATTCCGACTAGATGCCAAAATTCGCTAAGTTTCTCAGTAGTCTCTGACAAGGTGAGAACGGGAAGCAGCTTCAGTTGTCTCGCCTCCAGCGCGAGCCTACTACCCTTGACAACGCTTTGGCGTTCGTGCACCTCGAGCGCGCGCGTGCAGTCAAAGCACGACGGAAGGCATGGGGCGCATCCTGGAGGCCAGGCGTTCGAAAGGCATGCCCTGCAGTTCTGACGTTGTGACTATAGTGACTTTAATTACCACATTAAATAGTCAACTAATAAAGAAAATTTAAATAACTATTTGAAAGTAGAGAAACTGCCTTGACTCGCTTTGTCCTGAGTCGTGCTATGCAGAGAAGCGATATTTCTTATAGAAGCCGTTTTTGTGGATGTTGCTTTAGTGACTGCGCCGAATTATTATTAGTTGTACCAATGCGTTTTAGTAAGAGATACCGTCCACGAACTTCGAAACACTGTTTTCCCTTTGACAGGCTCCCGAGGAGAAGATCAAAGACTTGGAACCTTAATGAGTGCTAAGGTGGTCACCGGCCAAATGATTACCTTCAATATCTAGGCTGTATAAAACTCTGGAGCAGTCAATGGGAGTGTGATTCAGGTGATCAGTGCTTCATGGTGTTTGTGTTTGTGTTCGTTTCGAATGTGTAGTTGTGGGATATATGTAATAGTGCCTTCAAATACCACAGAATTTACGAGCATTTACTGATTTAGTAACATACTAACAAAATATAAAAAAGATCGCGTTATATTTACGTCATTTTGCGGCAGCCGATTTGGAGGAGAGTGGAAAGTCACAGTAAGCTTCCGAAACTTTGTTGAATGAATAGCTAAGCTGTAAAGCATTTTTCTTCTTTTTACTCTTCTGTAGCTTTTCAGTTAAAAAGCTGTAGCACTTCAATTGAAAAGCTACAGAAAAAGCATATTGGAGGCTACAGAAAGCCTGCTGACTTTCTTATTACAAAGTGTGCCAATATTCAAAAGATAGTCAACAGAAAAGCTACAGAAAAAACATCTTGGAGGCTACAGAAAGCCTGCTGACTTTCGTATTACAAAGTGTGCCAATATTCAAAAGATAGTCAACAGAAAAGCTACAGAAAAAGCATCTTGGAGGCTACAGAAAGCCTGCTGACTTTCTTATTACAAAGTGTGCCAATATTCAAAAGATAGTCAACAGAAAAGCTACAGAAAAAGCATCTTGGAGGCTACAGAAAGCCTGCTGACTTTCTTATTACAAAGTGTGCCAATATTCAAAAGATAGTCAACAGAAAAGCTACAGAAAAAGCATCTTGGAGGCTACAGAAAGCCTGCTGACTTTCTTATTACAAAGTGTGCCAATATTCAAAAGATAGTCAACAGAAAAGCTACAGAAAAAGCATCTTGGAGGCCCTACAGAAAGCCTGCTGACTTTCTTATTACAAAGTGGGCCAATATTCAAAAGATAGTCAACAGAAAAGCTAGAGAAAGTCAGATGAAAAGCAATTGGCTGTTTATATCCTCTGATGGCTTTTTTCAACAGCCTTTGAACAGAAAAGCATCACCTTTTTTTTGTAAGGGACTCTACGTGCGCTGAGACGAGTTAAGCAGCCTAGTTACGTAAATGAAAAATCGCAATCTAGGACCGAACGTAACTCCGAAAACGTTCATTGCACATACCCGGGACCGCGGTTCACCATGAATATTATACGTGAAGAAGATCTCTGTCTTCCGAGAAAAGGACATAACCTTGATTTTAGATTGGTTTAGAACAACGTTACTAGAACACTCAGTTGGGATACTCACTGTTGAAACATGAACCTCTGGCGTCCACCTAGACCAAGGTAAATACGATAACAGCGCCACCCTTAATCTTTTTTCCTTACTGTGGTCACCTTAAGCTTTCAGAAAGCATGTTTTTGGGTAAAAACAAACGAAACAAAACTCTTTTTGTAGGAACTTTTATTGTAGATTAGTACGCGTGATATTTTCTAAAATCTTAAGTTTACAAGGTTTTGCAACGCAATTAATATTGTTTTTATACAACCATCTTTTACCAGTGGTTTCAGGTAGCGCGTCCCGACCTGGGCGAGTCCTAATTTTGGAAGTAATTCGCGGCGTGTCCGCTTGGAAGACATGGGTTGGCATCCTTGAAACCCCTTCCACCGTATATGTTTCGAAACCAAGATGGCCGATTAAAGCCAAGCGATACTCCCGAACCAATACGAGCAGCCGTGCAGTTCCCCGAGTGGCCGCTGCGGAAACAAATGGCGGCGCTGCGATCGCCATTAGCTCGGTTCTGAAGTAAGGATCGGTCCCACGTTGAAGAGGCTCTATGGCAGTTTCGCAAATGAGTTGTTCTAGTAACGTTGGTTTAGAAGAAGATTGTTGCCTGAGAACCCATCTATGCAAGAAACGTGCGTCCACCTGAAGCCTAACGCAATCACCCGGAGTAAATATATCTTCGTAAGTTTCTTTGTGATCAGCGTATTGCAGGAACGGTGAATTTAGGATAGCACCAGAGACGTCATTTACAAAAAATGACCGCATCAACACGCGGTGAATGATGTTGATTGGTGCGAAGCTCTGGTGGTGCTGATACTGATTTTATTGTTCATAGGTAGCTGATGGTGCTAATATTTTTTTTTTGCTCATAGGTAGTGCTGAGTTCCTGATTGCGTTTCGACTTCATTATTACTGCTTTATGGTCGGTGAAATGCAGAGCCATGCATGCAAAGTTTAACGCGATTATATACGCATTTGACCGCAGCGCCCTATCCTGTATAGACGTTGAGCGGCTACATGCAACGTTTCATCCATGACATCCCCAGCTCTTGAGTTACTACCACATCTCAGATCCTCCTACTCGTCCCGCAGTCGTGGCTGAGTGATTAAGGCGATGAACTAGAAATTCATTGGGGTCTCCCCGCACAGATTCGAATCCTGTTGACTGCGCAAACATTTTTTTTCTTTTTTTGAGAGCACGGACACCGGACGGACGGACGGACAAGGCTAGACACTAAGAAGTTTCGCCCCTAAAATTGTGAACAGGAGCGGTTCCACAACGGATCCTTGGGGTGCGCCAGAGCTTGCCCTGTACAGCGTAAAGTTTAAATTGATGACGCGGATGTACGCTTGTATACTGCGACACATACTCCGAAGGCGGATAAAAGGACCGTCAAATGCCTTGCTTAAGTCAAAGTAGGCGACGCCTAACTGGGCTCTTTTACGAACTATTTGGGATGCGGGAGACGTAAAGCTGAAAAGATTTGTAGTCGGTGATCTTCCAATTATAAAGGGGCTGATCAGAAATGGTTGGACAGTTAAAAATGGAGATTTTTGCCTCAAGCGCGGGGTGGTATATATCCTCAGGCACCTTTGTCATTTCAGTCCGAGTCACACGTACACAGTCCGAATTTGAAAAACATAAGTCTAAAGCATTACCTTGCTTATTAAGAGCGTTATTGCGCTGTTTCAAATCCAAAAAAGAACTCTAAAAGATGGTTGAATTTCTGCTTAAGATAAAAGTTGTCGGTCAAAACGTTTAAATCACTCCAGCTGATGCCTGAGGAGTTAAAGTCCCAGGCATTATCATCATCATCATCATCATCATAATGATAATAAGTAAATACTAATAATAATGTTTATTTTTGAGTGTCTGAAAAAAACTAGCAGTTCTTCACTTTGGTGCAAAAACAGGATACATGGACAAAAAAAAAAGAGCAAATGGAAAACAAACAAACAAACAAAACGGTCAGGAACCAAACATTCACCCAATTCACAAAAGCTGGTAACAAGCCTTTTTACTCTCTTCCTGAAAACCGTGAAGTCGCTGACTAGGTCTATCCTCCAGTTGCCTAAGCGATTAAAACGCGATTGTATATGCGTTAAAGGTGAAGGAAAATACATGGCATGGACGTGAAAGGCAGACTGATTTGTAGTCGAACGAGGTGGCACATGAATATTTACGTCAGCTAAGAGCATACTCTTTTTTTTACGATTCAATTTATTAGCTTGCGTAAAAACGTTAGGTCGCGCTCGGGGAAACTTCATCAAGGACACACGTAGAGGCAAAGTAAAATCGACGTCCAAAATAGCGGTCGTAAACAATAAGAGTAAGCCTTTTCCGCACATCTTTAATATTTGTTGCCCGAATTCGAGATAAGAAACTACAAGCAATGAAGCAGAGTTCCCTCCTTGACCTAACTACGGCAAAACATATGCTGACGGTTGACGCCGGGCTCACAAAGTGCTGTGCAATGCGTGATATGATACCCCACATCCATATCACAGTGTCAGTGATAAGCGACACGTTAGAAGCAAACTTCAGTGCAATATCTATGCATACGCCGAGGTATTTCTGATACACGTTATCCATAACAAATGCAAATGACCTCACAATGTGTGCTGCGAACGACAACGGTACCGGCTGCGTTGGGGAAAGGCCCTCTCGAGTGTAGAAGTCGTGGTCCCGCGCCCTTTGCAGATTTCGTGCCCTTGCGGATCTTTGCGTACTCTGTTCGGCGCGGCAAGCCTGCTATCCCTCGGACGTAGTGTTTATAAATAAATAAATAAATAAATAAATAAATAGTAAAAACTGAATATATAAATAAATGAATGAATAAAGAAATAAATAAAGAGTTTATTTTAGTTTCGTCCGCAGTACACTTTTCAAATCCGTGTCACTTAATGTGCTCGTGTCTGTCAATGTGTACTAATACCCCGGTCAGACGGGGTCAGACTTGTACGTAATCCGTTACATGTAACGAAATTACTTGTAATCCGTTACATTCATCAGTAATTTTCTGAGGGAATAATAACATTATTTACGAAGTAATTGTAAAGTAATTTTCTTATTTATTTACGTAAGGGAATGATTGTAATCGGCTACATTTTCGTTTTTAATCCAGGGGGAAAAAAGGGGGGCTATAAAATAACACCAACAAAAAAAAAAGATCGTTTCTAAAGATAAAAAAGTGTTTTGTAATGGTAAGCTTTATTAAAATCACACTGTCGCCTGCAGTTAAAAAAACCCAAGGCCTGGCGTCGTCCAGTTGCTAAAAAGCTTTCTTCATGTCGCCTAAAACCTCATATCCAATCATCGTTTTTTTTTTGTGGCTTTGTTGTTTGGAAATCGTAACTCATCAGCTCGCTCGCCCACAGCGAAGGGGGAAGCACACTGATACAAAGGAGCTGACTCTCGGCGCAAACAATATTAGGCAAACTCCCAAGGTCGCAGTCTTTCCTTACAAAGAAAAAAGAAAAGAAAAAAAAACGTTGTCAATGTGCACGCGAGTTGGTGTAGCGGATCTGTGCGAGCCTTTTCCTTTTGTCCCTCTATTCCTTTGCTATCGATGACGCGAAGAAGACACGGAACGATCGTCGACTGCGCGCCTTTCAAAAGATTAAGACAATTAACCATACCCTCCTCGGGTATAGTGACTGCGACAGTTTGCATTATGTCACAACAGGAAGTGACGCAAAACACAGAAATAGACTGAAAATGATGTGACATGAACTGGCGTGCTGCTCGAAATATATTAGACCACTTATCATCTTTGGGAGATACAGATGTTTATTTGATTTTGTGCTGCTTTTCACCTAATCTTCTAAACGTTTCAGGCTGCTTACATCTCTGTCCCCCCTTTTCATGCGTCATGTTTTTTTTGTTTTTTTGTTTACAACTTTAGGGCACGCATTTGGTAATATTCGGCAGCATTTAGCGATGGTGGTACCGCCGTTTAAGAATCGCGCTCCCCAGCTCCTGGATGATCGACTTCACAATGAAGGTATTTGCTTACACCCTCCATACGTGTAAATATGAGGTAAGACTCTTACGTAGTTTGTATTTCACAGAATTAAAATTACTGCTCTAGCTCGCTGTGGGGGGACGTTGTGGTTCCCTCGGCTGACGTTTAGTTGAAGAACACTGGGCTGTGTTACGGCCGACCCGTGCTACATGCATTTTGAAAGTCATCAAGAAACGGTTGGCACGATACACATACGTATAATTTTCCGTTTTAATCGCACTGAAACAAAGAGCACATTTACCTCCAATAGTAACCATACGTAGGTGCTCCCGTCTCACGTTTCTTCATGACATGGGTTACTATAATGTTTCTCTCAAAAACGTTTACTTCCAGCTCACCGCATTTTTGATAGACATGACCACGCTCACAAACTTCGCTCACCTCTTTGTAGTACTAACCAATTTTGCTGCTCCACGTTACAGCTTGCCATTTCAGAATGGACCTCTTTATTTCAGTGCATAGTTGAAATTGCAGATAGACGAAATTTCAAATCTTTATGTGAAATATTATTCCACATCATCCACAATGAATATTGTGTGCGATATTGTGTAAACATTGAAAATAGACAGTTCACCATCGGAATATTTCTTGACTTCCGAAAAGCCTTTGATTCAATCAAACATCAAATACTGCTGACGAAGCTAAACATGTATGGTGTAAGGGGCATAGCGAACGAATTAATTAATAGTTACTTGAGTTGTCGATTACAATTTACTATTTATAACGGCGTCAAATCAGATATCCATCAAATTGCGCATGGCGTCCCGCAAGGATCAATTTTAGGACCATTGCTCTTTCTTATATACATCAATGATATCGTTAACATTTCTCATCGCTCGGAAATGGTATTATACGCAGACGACTCGAATGTATTTTTTTCCGTTAGTAATCTCCAGTATCTTGAAAGCACAGCTAATGATTGGTTAAATGATTTACCACTGTGGCTAGTTGCAAACCAGCTTGAATTGAATATTTTAAGAACTAAATATATTGTTTTTGGGGCAAGAAATAAGATGCTTAACTACAACATAGATATAAAGTTTAATTCCTACAAATTGGAGAAGGTTGAATCATTAAAGTTCCTGGGTGTATGATTTCATGAACACCTGAACTGGACAACTCATGTGTCCAAGTTGTCCATAACACTCTCCAGATCAATTGGCACGATACACAAATTAAGATATTTATTACCAACATGGCTTAAGTGCCAATTATACTATGCATTTGTTCACTCCCATTTACATTACTGCTCATTGGTTTGGGGTACGACAACTAAAAATAACCTTGAAAAACTACTAGTGCTCCAGAAAAAAGCGATCCGATCTATCGAGTGTTTAAGTTATAACGATCACACATCTGCTTAATTAAAAAAATCATCGCTTGCTTACTATACAACAGTTAATAATGTTCAACCTTACTAACGTCATCATTCATTATCTCAAAACTGACAAGGAGTCATTTCACACCCAATTTCCCTTAAGAGAACCTCACTACAACTTAAGACGTGTGGATTATGCTAGAGGTCAAACACGTACGAGCTATCCCAGGCAGCACACCAATGTGGGACCTACATTGGCTCATTATTGGCGAAACCTGGCACAAATCTTGGTCCGACGTTGGTTTTTCTCGAAAGCGCTACCCGATCCAATGTTGGACCATTGTTCTGTGCCAAGATGGGCCATGATTTAGCCAACGGCATAGCCAACATGGCCCACTACTGGCTGTCCGTTTTTCAACCATTATTGGCATCCAACCTTTACCACTGGCTCATCCAATATTGGCTTCCATTCATATACATTGGCTAACCTAATATTGGCTTCCATTCATATACATTGGCTAACCTAATATTGGCAGCCAATCATACACATTGGCTATTCCAATGCTGGCAGCCGTTTTTGTACAACCTCGATTTTTTTTAACATATCGCTCGAACGTCGACCGGCCGGTAGATCAGCGCCTTATTGCAACGTAAAGCAGCAAGTCAGCGAGGCTAGGAGAATGCCTTCTGTGGCATGCGCTTAGTCTTGCTGACCTATACTCATTCGCGCAGCAATAAAGTGCCGATCTACCAACTGGTCGGCGTTCGTGCGATGTTGTTAAAAAATCTGGAGGCTGTACACAGGCTGTTCCAGATCAGGCACCCATTGTTGTCCATAGACTATTCAAATATTGACTGCAATTGTTTAGCCATCCACTCAGTAACACAGAGCACTTATCCAAAAGAAAGCCTACAGAGAAAACTAAGTACTTTGTCCCATGCAATATTATATTGCATGCAAATATCAACAGTTCAGAACCTTCAGAAGATTGTAGACTTTATTTACAACACACTAGCATCTGCTTGGGTGGGCTTGGCAGGGGTCCAGGCAGCATCTTAGATTGCACGCTCAGGAATGAAGTGAGGAGGGGTCTGGACCAGGGGCAGGACCAGAGGCGGGGCGGAGACGAGGGCTGCCTCAAATCTCCTTCGCCTGCCCCCTCCTCGATCCACTGAGCCAGGCAGCCACCTCCCGATGACCGCCTGGGCTTGAATCTTGTCCACGCCGCATTTTTGACAGATGGCATCTGCAAAGTGGTTCCACGAGTTTCAAAATTCAAATTAAGAAGCACTTTCTTTTTACCAGAGCACATTGACTGTGACTATAGTCACCGACAGGACGAAATCGGCAAGAAAGCGCAGCGCGTCTGTAGGCCCCAAAAGAATAAAAAGGATTATATTTCGAAGCATGAATAATATATTGTATGAAAATGTGTAAACAAACTTGTTTTTTTATCTTGTTTTTTTTCTTGTATTTTTTGTTTTATTGTTTTTATCTGTGTTGCCGCTCTGAAACCTGTATGGGGCTCGGGACCTTGGTCAGGTGCTATTAAGTACCTTTTGTCCCTGCCACCCCACTTCTAAATGGCTAATAAATGAAATGAAATTAAGTATTTGTTGTTTGTTGTACTTTGTTCAAAAACGGTTTCTTTGTCTCGCTAGACATATGCATATTGACAGTTGTAATAAATAATCGTGGTATAGTTTTGTATCATATGTGTTATATTGTATTGTATTGTCTTCGCCTTTGTGTCTCCCCCTTCATAGGATGCCCGAAAGGGCGCCTTAAAATATATTACCTAAATTAAAATATTTATATATATATATATATATTGTTTTGTTTTTGATGAATTTTTTTATATTTTTGCTGGCTATATATCCAAAACGCTCCATCCTCTTATTCACCAACATCTCAACCAAGGCACGACATGTGTTCAGAGCTAATGAAAGATTGATATAGAAACAAAGAGGCGCCCGAAAGGGCGCCGCTTTGTTTCTCTATCAAAAGCGGCGCGAGCTTTTCTGATATAAGTTGCCAATGCATTATTTTATCATCCTTACTAATAAAACATATTGAATGGACACATAACCGATTAGAAAAATGGTTTGTCGGGATATTTTGACTTTTTTTCGGGGTACCGATGTCTTCTGCTTTGCAGTTCCTTGTTGTTACCGCGCCTGTTTTTGTTTCTGCGACTGTCGCCGCCTGCGGAACGCGCTCCGCTTTTGAGTCGTAACGATTGTCTGCTAAAGACGCCGGCTCTCGGCGCCGTATGCTCGTTCGTTGGCGCAGTTGGCATCGCGACCGCTTGCGCCATCTCTTGTCTCCCGTGTGAAACGGCGCCGTACAGTTTGAAGACCTTTGGCTTCGCCGCATTTCCATAGGAGCTAAGCCTTTTTCTTTCTTTACTTTTTCCTCAGGTAAGCTGGCTCTTTGCAAATTTTACAAAAAAAAAAAAAAAAAAATGCACCATCTGTGGGCAACGCTGCATAAAGTCGTAGCGCGATACCAGTAGATTGCGTATTTGATTTAGGTTTATTTATGCCATGTGGTATTCACAGGCACGTATATTTTGTAATCCAAAAAAAAAAAAAAAAACCCACAGCATCTTGCCTGCTGCAAACGCTCGTTTTCTCACGTAAACATTGTGTACGATATTGTAGAGTATTAGAATAGGGGGCCTCAACGTTTGGGTTTTGCAGGGGTTTCGCAATAGGGGTTTAGCAACGCAGCGCGGCGCTCTTACGTTTCCCGCTTGCAGCGCCAATGCGGCTAACGAGCGTAATATTTAAAAAAAATAAAAAAATACGGAAAAAATATGCACTTAGCAAGCACTTTTCGTTTACAAACGATAGGTAAAGTAAATCCCACTCAAGTCGGCTAAAACAAAAGACAGTCTAAAAGCAGTTTAAATGTTGTTGGATGTATTCAGCCAAAACAATCAAATCCGTAGCGCTGTAATTTTGCGCCTGTTCTTGGATTTTTCGTGCGTTCGTGCGCGCTTTGACCGCCTGTCGCCGAAGATTTAGGCCTTCAACTATGCTGAAACTGAGACGAACGCGAGCGAGCATACTCCGCGAGCAGCTGCTCCTTTTAGATCTGAACTGGAGCGACTTGGAAGCCTTGAAATGCTTGTTTCGAAGCTGCAAGTACCGTGCCTCGAACGAAGTCCACTCGGAGCCATGGAGTAGCGATACGCTGCCATGTCAACGGTTACCGTGTCTCTTTAGACTTGGGAATGTCCAGAATCGGGGACGATCTTTAAAATGGGGCGAGCCCACCGCTCATTCCTTGTGACTTGAGCGAGATAAAGCGAAGCGAATGCAGTTTGCACCATTCATTGGCAATGAAAGTGGCTAACACGGCAGCGATTATGACGAATTTGCGCCGAAGCGAGCGGAAAGGGGCCGCCATGTTTTCCTACGCAATCCGTCCCCAAGCAAAAAGGGGCGACCGGGGCCCAACTCTATTTCTCGAATGTTGCGTTAGGGGTAAGTGCCAGCCCAAAACCCAAAACGGAGTTTGGGTTGGGCGCATGCGCCGTGGTGAGACCCTATTTCTTTCGGCTCCCTATTTTAAAACTCTCTATTACTGCATGGTACCTAAGAAGACTGTATCTTGTGCTTTAATATAGCCTATACGCATTTGACACTGCTTTAACATATCAGGTTACGTGCGAACGTTTAAACGCGCAGCTGCTTCGTGCATTTTTTTTGTTTTGTCAACATGCATAAACAGTCTTGGGCAACTAGTGTCTAGCACGGTCTTCTTTAAAACAACAGTAAGATGGCCCAAAAAAACCTCTTGCATCGACGAAAATGCAAGGGTCTGCCCTGTATTTACAATATTAATTAAAAAGACACTGACACCCTCCAAATGTTTCTTTTTGCCAAGAGATGTTACATAGTGTCAGAAGAATACCCAATAAATATTTCTCTACAGCGACGCGTATACTTCGTGTTTGATTGATGTTGTGCGACGAAGCAGATACTTGAAACCCGGCGTGAGCGGTAGCAGCATCTTTGAGGACCCGGCGAAAGTTTTACGAAAGCGCAGCACCGGGGTAAAGCAGCGCAACTCGCATCGAAAGCAGACGCCGTACCGGGGAATGGGCCCCTCCGCGGTTCGACATTGTTGACAGGTGGTGGTGTGATCTCATTGGTGGTGAAGTCTTGTGCTCCAGAACGCTTGAATACGGATCAAGAGACGCCGTGGATGTGCTCGCGATTTTTTTGGGAACTCTGGCGAGTGTATATATTCACCGGGGTCTCTCCACAAACTTGTGTGCCAATGTGCCCGTGAGTGATTTATATATTTTTGTGCCATATAATCGCCTGCGATGTTATAAATAAAATGCATTTAAACGAATTGAATTTATGTCTTTTCCCGATTATACTGGTAAAAGGCAGAGGCCCAGAGCGTCCTCCACTCGACCGAGAGAGCGCAGACAGGGTGTCGTCAGTGTCGTGCGAAATCAGCTGTGTGTCAGCTGGTGTCGTGTGCAACCAGCTGTTGGCCAATCGCAATTGCGCATTGTAAAACGCCGGAAATTCTGATAAGTGTATTAGCTGGTGTTGTGTGCAATCATCTGTCATCGTACAAATGAAAATGTGGCAACATCCCTAAGAGTCAGATGCGACAGAGAAAGGTCGAGTATGCCGTCATGTTGTGCGGCGCGCTGCTCAAATCGCCCCGATCTCGAAAAGACAAGAACTTACCATCGGTAAGTATTCAGTGCTTTATGGCTATCCTGGCGCGCAGGAATATGTTTTGTAAAAAATATGTACAGGGTGTCACAAAAGAAAATGTGCAGGGTTACCGCAAAGTAAACTAGGCATCGCCGAACGCTCATTTTCTGCCCAAACGTAGCGCTAGAGGTCACAACCAGATGCCAAAGTTTCAGCCTAATCCGATACCTTATTCAAAAGTTATAAGTGATTTCCTGAAAAGTTCAATGGGAAAATGGAGCCTATTTTTGCCCGTTTTCGGTTTCTGGTGCCATAGAGCCCCATGTATTCGAAAACTCCGTCGGCACGCCATTTTCTCATTGGACTTTTCAGAAAATCACTTATAACTTTTGTATAAGGTATCGGATCGGGCTAAAACTTTGGCATCTGGTTGTGACCTCTAGCGCTACCTTTGGGCGGAGAATTAGCGCTCGGCGATGCCTAGTTTATTTTTGCGGTAAAAAGAACCCTGTAATTTTTTTTTTTTTTTGTGACACCCTGTATTTGTTTTCAAGGCTTCCACGAAGTCGCCCCGCGACCCTTCAGCTCTGGATGGAAAACGTCGGCAGGTTGAGCTGTGAGCCTTCAGAGACAAGCGTGGTCTGCTCTGACCACTTTGAAGCAAAATGCTTCAATAGGAAGGGGAAAAGTGTGCGCCTAAGGGAAGGTGCAATACTCACTAACTTTAACTTGCCTAGAGACCTCGTCAAGGTAATATAGTACCCCTGCTTCTAAATGTATAATCTTTATATCCCCAAAATTTAATGTCAAGTACTTATAGAAAAAATATTAAAAAGTTTATTATTAAAATTTAGTGCACTTTTTTATTATCCGCAATTTGGTGTATGCAGAGGGGAGCACTTTAAGGATTCTTTTCACACCATCAAATGCGAATCGCACAGAAGCTTATAAGTTCCTCCGTGATGGGATCTTGCAACCAGATGGTGAATCGACGTCTTGTGAAACAAGCTTCTCCCATTCCTCTGCTCGTGATGTCAAGCCCGTGAAATATTTGGCATGACAAAGTCACCTTCACAAACATGTAGCACGTGCTTGCACGCATGGTGCACCAGTTAATTGCTATGTTTGAAATCGTGTATAGCTTGTGCCATTTTGTAAATAAATTTATCCTTCAACTTGCGATGACATAATTTGGTCTGCCATGCTGGTGGCTAAACTACCTTGTGCGTATCCTTCGCGGTGTCCTTTTCACACCGCTGAATTGGTATGTCGAAGCAAGCAATAAGTGGACAGGTGCCACCAGCAGTCATGTCTCGTTAATTTGGACCCCGTCGATATGGACACCTCGCAATCTGGACAAAATTTTCAATGATCGGTTTGTCGCTATGCAATTCTGCCTCGCTAATGCAGAAACCCGCACCGCGGACAATGGACAGCTCTTTTGGGGATGAATTGAGTAAATACAGGCATTTTTGCCGCATCAATATGAACATGGGTTCACAAAGCCCTCCTCCTCTCTCTCCTCCCTTTCCCCCCTTCCTCACCTTTCTATATAAGAAAAAAAAACATTCGTAAACTACAGAGGTCGCAGTGTGTACTCAAAATTTACTCTTGTTTGTTTGCTGCCCGGCTTGTTATTTTGAACACGGGTCCACAAACCCATCAGAAAAAAAAAAGGTTAGTGAACTGCAGAGGTCAGACAATTGGCCTGGGCACCTAAAGGTACTGAAGGTTTTTTGGGCCTTCAAACTTACAGGCATATTGCACTAGTCACCCCTTTCTAGAAAAACCGATGTGGTGATTCACATTTGCTGTGCATAAAAGGCAAGGCTGGACGCTTCTCTGGTCACTTCGAAGGTAGAAAAGACGATGGCGGGCGCAAACCGCTTGTTCTGCTGCGGTTGTTAAATAATATTTGTTTTTTACTTTGATTCAATAATAGTGACAACTCTCATTAAGGTTGATTTTTTTTTCGGGTGGGGGAGGGAGAGAAAGGTGTTTATATTAACGAGACATGACTGTGACGTTGAACGCAGGCCATGCATACAGAGGCCATGGCAACACACTCGAGTACTTCTAGCACAGCCAAAAACGAAACATAAATTAAACAGCTTGGTAAGTGTGCAGTAGCTTAAAGCAACGTACATACAACGTAACCGTAGAGAATGAAAAATTATCAGTAGGACACAACGAGATAAGGACAACTTTGAATGATAACTTGTAATGAAAATCTGCGAGTGCAGATGATTGGGAGAGGAGTGACTGTGCGCTGACAATACTTCTAGGCAGTCTAGCTTAGCAAGCTCTGAAAAAAGCCTGTTTCACTTTGCGTCTGTGGGTTGAATGAAGGTACTCTCAGACATATCTTTCTAGCTGAAAAGCTCACACATTATTTGGCTGTTTTTCCCCCTGGTTAGTGCACTTGCGTTTGTTGAAATATAATCACCTATATCCAGTCCATTCATGCCGTTGATTAGCAGGTAACAATATATTAGCCTGTCCCTGGTGCAGCTTCATTATGGATGATCGCCTGTCATATCGGTTGTAGATGAATCAAAAAAGCTTTTTTTTAACATTTTCTAACACATCAATACTCAATTGCGAACGTGGATCTCATACTGCGTCTGCATACTCTAGCACGGAGCGAATAGAACTTTCATGTGACACAAATTTACTCGCAGAAAGTTGCTAATTCAATCTGAGATTTGAGGTTTGTATGGCAGCGAGTCATCTGTATATACTCACAGAAAATAAATATTCAAACAAACAGGAGTAGAGGGTGCCGATTCACCACAGTAAGCAGATGCATAGATGAATGCATTACTTAATTGTCCAGTCATTGTGTGTACTCGCTGAGCCCACCGCTTAAGCTAGAAGGCTCTCCTTCAGTCCGTGCTGGTTCCACACTATATATGACGAGTTTTTCTCCAAGTCCAAAATTATGTGATATATTTAAGAATTTCTTTCAAGGATCGTGACATATGCCATTATACCTGGTATAGTTTAACTGTCCAGTTAGTAAGGATGGTCTTCAATCTCGACCCCCAAAGAGGAGCCTGATTGGTTGTCAAGCGTAAAAATTACCCGACCGGCTATATATCGAAATTGGTGACAGCTGCTTCCCACCTAAGACGACAAAGGGACAAAACAATATCTTTCTTGTATCTTGCTATCCCTAACATGTGATTTTGCCACAAATACTCCAAATTGCAATATCTGCTTTCTTCACCAGAATAGAACACCAAGCATGCATGCCATCTCAAAGATGCTGTAATCACAAAACCTATCCATTGCTCGGTGTTTTCTCAGCAAACTCAAGCCAAGGGGCGTCCAAACAAAATAACTGGTGTGACCGGAAATGAAGAAGGCGCTCGCACTAGTGGTGCGACATTCGACATTCTCGACGTACAACCATCGACCTCGATATCGGAGCACTCCTATGCCGTGCAAAGTCTACGCAGCTTAAAGCAGAATATGGAGGACATTGTTTTCATATGAAGGATGTACAAAGAAAACTAAAGTACTCGCAGGAAGTTACAAGGCTGTTGAAGCAAAAAATCTCCCAGGTGGAAGAAATCCTCCTGGACATCCAGCGGCAGCAGCTCATTAGAAACGACGCTGCCGATGTTCTTTGTAGGACACTTTCAAGCACAACACTGGAACTCAGTCTCCGAATGCCGAAAAACAGCAAGGGGAAGGTGACTAGAGAACAGTACCCTCCGGAGCTAAGGTGTTTCGCTCTTACGCTGCAGTTCTATTCAACCAAGGCATACGAGTATGTGAGAAACACTTTCCAGCTGGCACTTCCCCACTCGTCTTCAATCCGGTTATGGTACAGCTGAATTGAGGCCGAGCCTGGGTTCACCACTGAAGCTTTCCAATCCCTGCAGCTCACTGTTAGAGAAAATAGAACGAAAAGCAACAAAGTCATCTGTGCCCTGCTCATGGATGAGATGAACATCCGAAAGCACATGCAGTGGGATGGGAAAAATATGAGAGGCTTAGTAGACGTCGGAATTGCAGAGGACAACAATGACAACTGTGACGGCGGTGCAAAGGACAGCAGCGACATCCGTAAGGATGTTTGCCCTCAAGCCACTGAAGCTCTTGTGCTGATAGTTGTGGCTCTAAACGACTAATGGAACGTACCCTGCGGGTACTTCCTGGTCCTTGAAATGAGTGGAGCAGAGAAGGCCAACTTAGTAAACATTTGCCTAATGGAGATTCCTGGCATCGGTGCCATTGTTTGCTGCTTGACATCTGACGGGTTACACTCCAACTTGACTATCTTCCGAACATTCGGGGCTGAGCTGGAAGATTCGCAAGAAATGAAGCCCTGGTTTCCACATCATGCCACCAGCGACCACAGAGTTTTCATTCTAATGGACATCTGCCATATGCTCGAGCTGCTGCGTAATGCACTAGCATTCCTTCAAGTGATCAAGGATCCCGATGGACGCTCCATCAGGTGGTTGCACAAAGAGCAGCTGAACAAACTTCCAGAGTAACAAATTCTGCGGGCAAGCAACAAGCTGCGACCAGTTCATATGGAGTGGGACCGTCAAAATATGAAGGTGAATCTTGCAGCTCAAGTGATCAGTTCAAGCGTTGCTGATGCCTTAGAATTCTGTAACATTGATCTCAAGGACCAAATCGTCACCGACAGTGAGGCAACAGTGAAGTTCATCAGATTCTTTGACAAGCTGTTTGACTTTATGAATTCAAGAAATCCTTTGGCCAAGAACATTAAAGCGCCCTTGAAGATGAGTGGACAGCACCTATGAAAGCCCCCATTCGATGAAGCAGCCAGACACATCCTCGGCTTGAAAGACGTTCGAGGTCAGCTGCTCTATCTCAAAAGAGGGAAGACTGCCTTCGTGGGATTTTTCGTGGCCATGAAAACCTTTGAAGGCCTCTGCGAGGCACTGCTCCCTGGTCCAGAACCCCATATAAGGTACCTGCTTACCTACAAGTGTAGCCAGGATCAGCTTGAACTTTTGTTTTGGTGCAATCAGGTGTAAGGGAGGTTGGAACAATCACACGGCTTAGCACTTTAGGCCCGTTTACAAAAGGCTCCTTGTGCGCCATGAGATGCAACAGCTGAAGGGCAACTCCACTGTGCAGGATGAGACCAGTATATTGCATGTGAGCACGAAGGCAGCCCACCGTAATGACACTAACCACGAGGAAACCCTGGAGGACTATGCTGTAGCTCGTCGCTGTGGCTTGGTGATCTCACCTGGGAAAGGGGACCACGACTATGTTGACATCCAAAACGCTACGACTCTGTCCTTGTATGTAGAGAATGTCGTGGAGTACATCGCCGGCCATGTTGTCCGCATGTTGCGAAAAAAGGTAGCCTGCCCAAACTGCCTGGCCGCCCTGCAAGAGCAACGAGGAACTGGTGGCCAGCTCCTGAGAATGAAAAACCTTGGCGGACTGCTCGTGCCCTCGTCTAATGTGCAGCTAGGCCATCTGCAAAAGTGCAGAGAAGTGCGTAAGAAAACTGTAACCCGGCAACAACGCTTCCAAGGGGCTGGTTCAGCAACCACGCCTGGAAGCTGCCATTTTATGTGCGGTTCTTCCCAACCTTGCTGAAGAGGGGACCGAGGTCTTCAGAGGCCTCGATGAATCAGACAACAATCATGTCGTTCAATTGACCAAGCCCACGGCCTCATACTACTTGAAGATCAGGCTACGCCACCTAGCGAGGCGACAACAGAACAGAATGTGGGTCTGAAGATCAGGTCAAAAAATTTGCGCACTGGGATTTTAGTGGGCGAGTAAGAAGTTTAGTCAAGATTTGATTTACATAATTTATTCTGTTCGAATTACACGCGATAAGTGATCGCACTGTATACATTATAATATATTATTTTAGCCGTTTCTATTGTTTATTAAAACCAATTAAACAATTTATATACAGTTATACTTTGAGCTGGTACTTGTTCCTGCCTGCCCTGACCCCCCGCCATGTAAGCGAAGGATAAAAGAATCCGACATTCACAGAAAACGACTCCTGCACCTCATTGAACAGAAGGCTAGCCTTCCGGACCCCAAGGCGGACCCCCTTGTTTTAAATGTGATTCGGTGGCTCGGCCTCACAAGTGGTAACACTGCCTGAACCAGAAGTTCGCACCCTTTTATTTTCTGTCGAAACGACTCCCTTCTCAAATCCCATCAAAGCTTTTTTTTTTTATTTTTTTTGACGGCCCGTGGGAGCTACGATTGAAAAGTAAAAAGAAAACTGCTCACGATTCACAGTAAGTCGTGAGAATTCCCCAAGTGATCGCGAGCACATCCACGGCGTCTCTTGATCCGTATCGAAGCGTTCGGGAGCACAAAACTTCACCACCACCAAAATCACACCACCAGCTTACAACACATATTCGCACCACGGAGGTGCTCATTCGCGGCACGCGTTTAATATTTAATTTTTAATGTTTATTCAACTCCGGGGAGCTGGCATGCAGCACAGAACCACTCCGGTGTTGATGAGGAGAGGCGTCGATACAATGCGAAAGTCACATCCTCGCATTTGCGGTGGTGCCATGCATTATAGCTGTCACACTGCAATGCCGCTACATTATCATACACCGACCGGTAACAGCCGGGACAGGTGGCCGCGGACTGGGATTAGGGGCACGTCCCCGGCGATGAGAAGGAGCCAGGTGAGATACGGCTGACGGTGGATGGAGCCAGCAGGCAATGGCCGGCCACTAGGCCTAGAGCCTGCCCACCGCAACAGTTATCCGGGGACAGAGAGGCTTGACGCGCTTGACGAGACTGCTGTTGTCCACAGGCATGCCAGCAGATGTTCACGCCCTATCGATGACGGGGCGCCCCTTTGCTGAAGGCGCACTAGTGCTATAAAACATCAGAGGAGCCGGAGATACGCAAAAGCGTGTGTGCGCCCCGCCATCGCCCATGCCGCTTTCGATGCGAGCTGAGCTGCTTTTCCCCGGTGCTGCGATTTCGTGAAACTTTCGCCGGGACCTCAAAGATCGGGCTACCGTTCACGCCGGGTTTCAACAATATGTTTCGTTGAACAATTTCAATCAAGCACGAAATATCACCCACGGCTATTTTTATGGCAGCCTGCCACCACAACTGCCACAACGCCGTCTGGCATGGATTGATGATAGTGGCTGCCCCAGCTGTACCCTATATCTAATGGGTGGTAGACTGCGCCACCGTACTACTATGGTGTGGCTCAAGGTAATACAACTCTACGAAAGAGATGGCCGCCAGTGGCCGCATTCGCGGAGTGGGCAAACGTGATCCAGCAAATAAACATAGAGATCAGTGGTGTTTACTAACATAGCATAACAAAGAAACAGAACTTCGACTACCGCGGTCTGGGCACGGGCGTTTCGCATTGAGCAGTGCTTTGGTCGAACGAGGAGCGGGCTTAAAATTGTGATTTCCGATTTCTCTTATAAAAAATGATCAAGAAAATTTGGTTTTTTATCCCCACAGCTGGAGCGTTCCGCTAGAGGCGTGACTGCTCGATCTCCTCCCCAATAGGCACAGTGCTTGCTTTGCGCTAAGCGCGCGCTGATGGGAGCGTTCACCAGATTTGTATCGCACCGTCCAAACGGTTGCCTATGGCAGATGATAAGTAGCCGACGACACCTGAACAGCGCTACATCAGCGCTCCCTTGCATGTTGGAACCGGCCTTGAGGGTGATCCTCTCGGCAGCATACAGGACAGGACTAGTGTCACTAAATAAGCTACGCTGCAGAGTAACGACACTTGGCCATATTGTGGCTTAAAATCGTGGTTTCCAGTTATCTGAAGGTTTATCTGAAATCACAGGAAACGCTTTTCCGTCCTGCACAAATGTTTACACAGTTCGCGACAAAGCAAAGCAATATTACATGAGCTTCCTAACACCAAATCTAATGCTGAGGAAGTCGCCCATTTGAATCATGACGATCGGCAGTTGCGTCTGCTCTACACAAGCACCAAAACGGCGGCGTCCACAACAGTGTCGGAGAACGGAGTGGCGATACTCCAAGCGCAGCTCATTTAGTGGCTCTAGACAGGACAGCTCGCGGTGACAGAACAGACTAGAGCCACTAAATGAGCTGCGCTTAGAGTATCGGCACTCCGCTTCCCGACATTGTTGTGGGCGCCGGCCTTTTTGCTCGTATGCAGAGCAGACGCAACTGCCGATCGACATGATTCAGAAGTGCGACTTTCTCAACATTAGATTCGATGTTAGGAAGCTCAAATAATATTGCTTTGCTTGGTCGTGAACTGTTTAAACATTTGTGGAAGACGGAAAAGTGTTTTTGGGATTTCAGATAAAGCTTTAAATCACTAGCAACCATAATGTTAAGCCACAATATGGCCAAGTGTCGTTACTCTGAAGCGCAGCTTATTTAGTGGCACTGGAACAGACGAAGTACTTATAGAGGCCGAGTCGGCACGTGGAGACTGGCGCGAGATAGTCGTGCGAGCCACTGCCCGGTCGTCGTCGTCGTCAACGATCAAACATGTGTTTCCGATATGTTTTTGATATCGGGGTATCCGGTTTCTAGCATCGATAGTATCAACGATACGGATATCGGGGCATCCGGATATCTATATCGATCTACGATATCTATATCGATCTACGATATCTATATTGTATCTATATCGATTTATTTATTTATTTATTTATTTACAAATACCCTCAGGGCCCCGAGGGGCATTACAGAGGGGAGTGGTGGTTTAGTGCGAGGCGAAACTTGGTGTTATCTGTGATGGTGACGCTGTTATCGGGAAGGCCATTCCAGTCCACGATAGTTTCGGGTAGAAGTGAATGCTGGTGGGCTGTAGATTTGGTCTTGGGTGGGCAATCTTGCATGTGTGGTCCAGTCTTGAAGAAACATAGTTGGGTGGGCTAAGGAGAGACTGATTTAAAGAGGGAGAGTAGTATACTTTATGCAGGAGGGAAAGCCTGGAAATTATGCGGCGCAGAGAAAGGTCAGGGAGGGTTAATTGAGATTTCATTTCAGTGACACTGGAAAAACGGGAGTAATCGGAAAGAATGAAACGAGCTGCGCGATTTTGGACTGCTTCTATTGCATTGGTGAGAAATGAAAGGTGGCGATGCCAGATGGACGAGGCGTATTCTAGTTTAGGGCGAACAAGAGTAATATAGAGAAGTCTTTTGAGGTTAGAAGGAGCCGTCTTGAAATTACGCCGAATATAACCAAGAGAGCGATTAGCTGAGGATATAATCTTATTAACATGAGCATTCCAGGATAAATTATTAGTTAAATAAACACCAAGATATTTATATTCGGTAGTGGCCTGGAGGATGGTGTTATTTAGTGTTAATGCTGTTACGTGGGGGGAAGACGAGCGCGTGAAACATACATGCATGCATTTATTAATATTTAGGGACATTTGCCAAGTACGGCACCAGTCGGCAATTTTGTTAATGTCGCTCTGGAGTAGCAGGTTGTCGTCAGGAGATTTTATTAGTCTATATACAACGCAATCATCCGCAAAAAGGCGAATTGAAGAAGAAAGTTGAAGTGGGAGGTCATTAATATAGATTAGAAAGAGTAAAGGTCCAAGTACAGAGCCTTGCGGGACGCCGGAGGAGACTGGAGCTAAGGAGGAGGGCGATTCGTTAGCAAAAACAAATTGAGAACGGTAGCTAAGAAAAGATTCGATCCATTTCAGAACGAGAGGATCTAATTTTAAGGAAGAGATTTGACCAGAAGGCGATTGTGAGGGACCTTGTCAAAAGCCTTGGCGAAATCAAGGAAGACAGCATTAGTAGAAAAGCCGGAGTCGAGGTTCTGAAAAAGGTCGTTAGTAAGAAACAGCAGCTGGGTCTCACATGAAAGTTGCTTGCGGAAGCCGTGCTGTGCGTGGTTGAAGTAATCGCAGGAATCCAGGAAACTGATAAGATGCCTGTAGATGATGTGCTCGAGAATTTTGCAGGAAATGCAAGTGAGTGAGATTGGTCTGTAGTTGAGTGGAGACGTTTTACTTCCAGATTTGTGGACTGGAATGACCTTTCCAATTTTCCAGTCGGAGGGTACCACACCAGTCTCCAGAGACTGCTGAAAAATTTTAGTCAGGAAAAGCGCTGATGATATCTTGGTGTTGGTTAGAAGTTTGTTGTTGATATCATCTATACCACATGAAGAGGACATTTTAAGGGTTTCTATAATGCTTACTATACCATCAAAGTCTATGAAAATAGGATCCATTGGGAAAACATTTGTTGTTGGTAGGAGGGGGGTCTGAACGATGGGTGTAGATACAGTGAAAGCATCGGAAAATACAGTGTTAAGAATATTGGCACAATCACTATTCAATATTTCATCACCAGAACTACTCACAAGGTTAATGTCTAGAGATTATTTACCATTAACAATGCTCCAAAACTGACGAGGATTGTTTAGTAAAATAGACGGTAGGGTGTAGTGCAAGAATGTGTGCTTACGCTCACGCAACAAACACTTATATTCAGATGAGCAAGTGGCATGCTTAAGCCAGGCCTCCGGTGTATTTAGTCGTTTAGCATTCCTAAACAGTCTCTTTTTTTGTTTGAAAGTCGGCGAAGAAAATGAGTAAACCATGGCTTAGATGCATTCGATCGGACGTTTGTACATGGTACATAACGTTCGACAAGTTCGAGTAATTTGGCCTTATAGAAATTCCAATTTTCATTGGCATTGTAGTTATCAAAGTTCTCGTTAAAAGAGGCGAAGTAATCAGAGAGCTGGCGATTAATCATGTCGTAGTTGCCCCTGTGGTACAACTAATTTTTTTAGGAAGAAACACTGACTTCTGTGGCTTAATATCAGTAAAACAGTGTAGCGCTTTGTGGTCACTAATGCCATCTATAGGAGACAATGACTTAACTAGATGAGGATCAGCAGTAAGAACTAAATCAAGCACATTAAAACTGCTGTCGGTGACTCGTGTAGGAAAAGATACTACTTGGGATGGATTAAAGGAAAGGCACAAGTCAATAAAATCTAGGCTTACGTTCGTTTTGCCAGAGCTGGTTGGCGTCAGCGTATTCCATGCAATACCCGGAAGGTTAAAATCCTCAAAAAGAAAAGTTGTTTTGATATGTGCTGCTAAAAAGACAAATCATCGCGAAGGCAATCACAGAAGTCATGTGAAGCGTTGGGTGGACGGTAGCAAACACCGAGCAAAATAGAACCGTAGCAACATTTTATGAAGACCCAAACTATCTCAAGGGCACTTTGTATCGACACAATATGACATGGGATAGTTTTGTTAACAGCGATAAGAACCCCTCCTCCCCGTCGATCCGCTCTGTCACACCGGTAGATGCCAAAGTTAGGATGATCCGGTAATATTTCATTATCATCAATGTCAGGATTAAGCCACGTTTCTGACAGCAAAACAACATCAGCATCACATGAACTTATCAGTGAAGACAAATCATCACGCTTAGGTAATACGGTACGTGCGTTTGCGTAAAGAACACTTATGCCACTCTGCGATTTAGCCGTATCAGTAGGAACACTCCCCACGTTCCCCTATTTCATGAGCTCTATTACACTGTCTGACTGGGCATCGTATATGAAAGTCTTAGGGCCAATGTGAAGTTGGTTTAGTCGAAGTTTAAAAGGCAAAGATTGACGTTTAGCAAAAGTGACGAGGTTATGGCGTGCAGCGCGTGTATTTTCGCAGAAGTCTTCCGATAGTGAAAACGATCTACCCTTCAGCCGAAAACTGCTCTGTAGTATTTCGCTTTTGGTTTTAAATGACGCAAAACAAGTTATGATTGGTCGGTTTTTTCCTTCTTGAAAGTTGCCAATTCTATGAGCACGTTCGATATCAGAACTCGCTAAAGATATGCCAAACTTTTCTTCTGTGAATTCAAGAACTTTATGTTCCGACGATGACCATGACTCACCGCGCGTGTCGGGAATACCTCGGAAAAGCAAATTGCAACGACGGGAACGATTTTCTAGATCGTCACTGCGAGTGAGGAGCGAGGCTGTTACTGCTGCCTGCTCGGCAAGAGCACCGCGAATGCTACACACTTCGGCTTTGGTTTCGGAAAGTGACTGAAGCTCATTCTCAATTCCGGCAATCTTAAGTTGATGGTTGATAAGGAGTTTTCCAACTGGGTTTGTTTATCAAGAATAGTTCTAATATCTGACTTGATTGACATCTGACCCTCCCCAAGTCTCTTGGAATTGTCCTCAATTTTCACTAGAACCGCCCACATTTTATCCAACTGAGACTCCGGGACAGTGTCCGGGACAGTCTTCGGGCCTGGGTTAGACTCAACATCACCAGACTGCATTAACAACGACAAAATAACTCTGGCGCACTCGCACGCCATCTAATAAAGCACCCTTGGGCACGGGAGCACTACAAGGTACAGGTTGTTAGACCTCTTAGAATGTAAAGAATAGCGTTTACAAACCTGTAACAAGGAAAACATCGTGGTATCAGCCGTGACGGTCGTGACCAAGCTCCCGTGCCCACTGACGCGCCGGCGGTAAGCGCCGGGGTTTTGTACGCAGGAAGAAGGGGGCGTCACTGCGTAGCCCGTTGACGTCATATCCACTCCAGGACCCGTGATTGTGCGGAACTGCTGATAGCTTGCCCATGTCGCTGGTTGTAGAAACGGCACCTGTAGATGACTTGCAGATGTCGAGATGACAGTGTAGCAATCTGTGGTGTTGTGGACTGCTGTGGACGGCGATGGGAAGCCGAGAAAGATGCACACAAGCAGGAGCTGTAACAAGGAAAACATCGTGGTATCAGCCGTGACGGTCGTGACCAAGCTCCCGTGCCCACTCGATCTACCTTGGGCACGGGAGCACTACAAGGTACAGGTTGTTAGACCTCTTAGAATGTAAAGAATAGCGTTTACAAACCTGTAACAAGGAAAACATCGTGGTATCAGCCGTGACGGTCGTGACCAAGCTCCCGTGCCCACTGACGCGCCGGCGGTAAGCGCCGGGGTTTTGTACGCAGGAAGAAGGGGGCGTCACTGCGTCTACGATATCTATATCGTAGATCTATCGATCTACGATATAGATAAGTGCTGTGTCACTCGATGCAAAGTTTTCCTTTCTAGAGCGTGCTTGTACAGCTCGTAGGTCAACTTGCGAGACTTACATTTCTTTACTCCCTTGGATCTTACGCAACACGTGTTACTGCTTGTTGAAGCTGTATAGCTTTGGTTGTAAGCAAAAAAATGCCAGTAAGTGGGTAGACGGACATTCGCTTTTTAACACGCCGAGCTTCATTCTGTTTTCGGTTGCAAAAGAGTTTGTGACTCTGAATATCCAGATGTATCCAAGCATGAGTTTCGGAGTTGGAGCAGTTTGTCGTCTATATCTGATCCACGAAGGTGTAGGAAGAAGGATTGCGTGTCGCAGTAAAGATCAATCGCTGAGGGAATCACACGACGAAGTTGACTATAAAAGTAGTACAATACTGTTTTTTATATCTAAAGAATTGAGAACCCTGCGTAATGTGGTTGCTTGAGTTCGATCACTCTCGGAGCAAACAGGAAAATTACGACCAGCGAGGTAAGTGCTCAAAACTGCGTCAGGTTCTGCTTCTGAAGAATTTTCAGTATGTCGTCTTTTTTAACTCACAGTTTAATGTGTCCATGTTTGCGTGCATTCTCGATCGTTTTCTCATATATGCAATTCATGAAAAGTTTGGAAAGATTCTTCTGGAAGGAGTTGGTTGCTTGCTTTCTCAGCTGGTGGTTAAAATCAATAAACTCCTTCAAGAACGCTCACTGCGAGAATTTGAGGAGTCGGTGAATCGTATTGACCTCTAGTCCTAACTAGTTGTACAACTTAAAATTGTGGTAGTGCAAAGCGTATTTCGTGTTGTCTTGAAGTGTCAGCAACACCTTCTTAGTGGATCCCTCTTTGGACATTTCAAACTTGTCAATCAGACCTTTTTGATAGTCAGATAACCACTCGTAGGGAACGCTTTGTTTCTCCGGGGCCAAGGGAAACTCAGAATGAGTATCGTGCAACTCTTGAGGATATCTGAGGTCAACCTCCAGAATGTACCCCGTTCGGAGCGTCATCAGGAACCTCATCAATGTTCAGGCATGCAATCTCGCCTTCCATCATCTACTCAAAGTCCGACACCGGCAGGGCTTCTCTCACTGTCGGCGCAGACAGACCGTTTACGTCCAAGTCTAAAATCTGAGACGGTTCCTGCTGCGGGTTAAACGTATCCGTTCCCAGAACATTTCCGACAGCATGGCGGGCTGTGCATTGGGTGATCCCTCCGCGAATACCCTGTTCTATCATGAGATAAATGTCAGGATCATCAATTAACTGCAGTCTTACTTTCGACTGTTTCAACGCACACGACAAGCTTAGGGACGGCAACGATGCGAAATGTAAAGCCTCAATTTCATACGTTTCCTGCGTCCACCGTCTAAAGTTTTGAAAAATATCGGCCAGTAGGAGGCAGTCTGTCTTTAGGTAAAGGTCGCTGTATTCTATAAGGTTCTTCAAACCAAAGGTTTCGAAAACGAACTGGGCATGTTCATAGTCCTCTTCACATAGCCCGCTTCCAGTTAACTTGTTGAAAAAGGCCTCTCTTGGCGGGAGGCTTTGCCCCTCGTAACTCTCAAAGCTTGTAATGAAATTATAACAAAACATTCCTTTGCGAGCAAGGAGGTCGATGTGCTCGGGAAAGGACTGCCGAAGGCAACGAAAATGCTCTGTTCCCATAGAGTGGGGATTCTGCACGAGCGTCTCTAGGCTTGCATGAAGAAATGCGAGGCTGTCAATACAGCGAAGGTTTCCTAACTCTAACCATTTAAAATTCTGGCATGAGCTTCCGAGTACGTTAATATCCTTGTGCTCGAACAAATTAAGCTTTCCTAGAAAGAAGCTTAGGTCGTAGGAATGGTTATGCGCTATGAGTGGAATGGTATGTTTGCTGATTTGATGGTCAAGGTTACACTGGGACCAAAGCGCCCGCCTACACCCAGGCAGCACAAGACATCGAGATGACGTCGAAATAAGGTCTTAGACGTTGGGCGACGTCGAAGTCCTTAACAAACGTTTTTCAGTCGACGACATTGGTACAATGCCGTCGATGACAACGTGACAACGTCATAAGCTTCACCTCGATGTCTTCAACAGTAATCGACGTCTGTTCGACGTCTTTTATGATACGCTTTTTGAACGTCAAGCACGAGACGTCATAACAATATCCTGAGCAACACCTTGGCGTCTTCAACATTACTTGACGTCAGTTCAACGTTTTCTCCGGGAAGTTATTTGAACTTCGAGCGCGAGACGTCCCAACAATGTCCTGAGCAACACCTTGACGTCATTGGCAATAATAGACGTCAGTTCTACGTTTTGTCCGGGAAGTTATTTGAACGTTAAGCACCAGACGTCCCAACAATGTCCTGAGCAACACCTTGACGTCTTCGACATTATTCGACGTGATGTCTACGTCTTTTTCGAGAGGTTCCTCGAACGTTTAGCGCGAGACATCCCAACAATGTCTGAGCAACTCCTTGACGTCATTGGCATTAATAGACGTCAGTTCTAAGTTGTTTTTTTTTTCGGGAGGTTCTTTGAACGTGGAGCACGAGCCGTACCAACAATGCCCTGAGCAACACCTTGACGTCATCGACATTATTCGACGTCAGTTCTACGTTTTTTTTTTTTTCGGGAGGTTCTTTGAACGTTGAGCGCGAGACGTTCCAACAATGTCTGAGCGAATACCTTGATCACCCTGAACAAGCGCCTTAGAGAGCTCAAGGTGCTGTCATATCACTTATAAATTTTTCGCTCGGAATCAGCGAAGCTGTTCATAGCAATTTTAGCGTTCCTAACTTAATATCAGCGTCGTTGAAGCTGTAAGAAATGATAATATTATAAGAGATTTCTGCAGCTGAGCCAGGTTGAAGGGTGGACAGCATGCACAGTATCGAAAACACTGTCATTGAGAAATCTTGAAAGTGATATGACAGGTCCTTGGACACTATAGGACGCTTGTTTAGGGTGACTCCGAATTACACCCAAAGCTGTGTAACCATAGAGAAATATAGTACTACGCAGAGCCATTTATTGAGAGAGTTTGGCCATACATTGGTTTGAATAGGCGAGCATCTCGGGCCAACCACAGGCCGCGAAACAGCCCCTAGCGGTGGTCGCGTGCTCTAAATTTGTGCCACGACTATACTTCGTTTCACCTTATGTGCGAGTGAAGGCAAAACTGGAAGCGCGAGCACGGAAGCTCCGTGCGTTCAGGCTTTGCTCGAGCGCGCGAGCTGGGGAGAAATGGAAAAAGCGCTGGTCTCGCGCTTCTAGCTTTGGCTTCGCTCGCAGGTAAATTGAAACGAAGTATAATTTGAGCCGTGCCGAGCGGAACTCCGCGTCTCAAGACGCTCACGCACCCCACCCTTTGCACTGCTTTCTTTCAGCCAGTCTCAGGACGCTGTTCTAGCAGTGCAGACAAAGGCATGGGCACGAGCGCGTGGCTTTGGAAAGTGCCTCTTATGCACGAGGTCTCGTACAAACAATAGCGTTTCGCTGAGCTAGGCTCGCGCGCCTGTGCCTTTGTCTTCACTGTCGACATTTGTGAGATGAAGTAGAGGTCTCCTGATTGGTCGACGCTGTGTCACAAATTTAGTTTACGCTCTAAGCGTGGGGGGAATATTCGGCGCTGGCGGCGGCCTTTGCTCCGCCTATTGTCCAAACTCTCCTAATATACGGCTCTGGTACTACGTAAAGAGCGGACACTTCCATAGGCCCCAGCGGCCCAATTTAGTGTCTGCGAGCGCACCCAGCGGCCAGTATAGTCCCTAGTTGAGCAAGGAAGAACAACCCAATCCCAGACTGCCCCGCGCACCGACGCTCTCTCATCCAAACTAAATTCAACCATGCTCCCATCGTCTGCTCTCCGCTCGGTCGTTAGGCTTAGGCTACGTCTGCTCCGTGCCTGCGGTGTGCTTCGTCTGCTCGCTGTCGCGGCTGGCTTTCGATTCGATCGGCGCACCAAAAGATGTTTCGATGCGAACCCGAATACTCATCACGGCGGAGTGAAACCAACATCTTCTCGAAGCAGAATTTGTACGGCTTTCTCAACCCGCGATGCCCTTCTCAGCGTTCGTGCCTACGATGACTGACTCGCGATCGCTTTCCAAAGCCGCGCTACGACAACTCACTCGAGACGACGCTCCAGGCGCGGTCGCGCGGTGTCGAGAGCGTCCGCTACACGCCGACTTCCTAGTCCTACTGGTCAGGCAAGTGTTGGGCTCGAAATCTCGCCTGTTCGACACCGATCCAGTCGGTGCGTCGTCTAGAGCGTCTCAACTCTAGTCACTTACTTTCTGCTGGGCAACCAGGCGTTCGTTTATAATAATGTCATCCCATTCCGACCATACCGGTTTAAAAGTCTCCCGTTAAGCGCTGTTTCAAATAACAGTGGGTGCCGCCATTACTTTCGGTGCACACAATCGCGTTGCCACGGAAATGTCATCGCAACGCGGTTGTTTGCACCGAAATTAATGGCGGCGCCCACTCACTAGGCTTCCCATTGGTCAAGAAATGCTCGTCGCGGCTCGTGGCCAAGCCTACTTCCGTTACACTTCGCTCCATGCATTGGGGATAGGGACGCCACCTCCTGCCCATTATAACTAGGGGTGTCGCGAACCGGCCGAGGTTCGAGTTCGACCAGGTTCGACTTTTTCGAACTTTTAGTGGAAATTTCGACGAACCTTGTATTGAGGTTCGACTCGTGTGCGCATGCGCGACAGGCTGGTCAGTTGGCTTCGGATTGGATTTTGATGGCTAAGGCATGAATTAAGGGCACCGCTGATTGGTTATTTCAGTTAATACAGTACAAAAAAATTAAGTTATTAACTTCTTCAGTGATTAGAATTAGTTAATTTTAATTGCAACTGTTCATAAAATAAAATAACCCTTTGCATAAAAATAAATTCCCCAAACCTAGATATGCTTGTATCAAGGTCTGGCCACACTGTCCGCTAAGTCGAACCGGTCGAATCTGGTGAAAAGGTTCGAAGGTTCGTCGAACCGGTTCGACCCAGTCGAACCCCGGAAGTTCGACCTAAAAATCTGGTTCGACAAAAGTTCGCGACACCCCTAATTATAACCTCTTTGCTAGTTGAGTGTTGAATGGATGGATACACGCAGTAACCGCTGGCCAGATGAATGAATGGATTCGAGGCGAATTCTGGCGGTATTTTTTGTATCGGGCAGTAGCGTGCGCCCTCTAATTTAACGAGTAAGTGCTATTGTAACTAGCATGGTTTTTGTTTAAAATAGAATTGTTTCATAAGTATACCTTAATTGTACTGCAGAAGAAAAGTTATCCAGCGCTACATATAATTCAAAGTGACCGCACACCGAAAAGGATATTTTCACATTTGTGCTCTCTTGAAGGGACAACATGGGACGACACCAGGGATTGACACATAAAAGTATTTATTTTTGTAACTATGACAAGCAAAACAAACATCAACCCTGAAGACGATGAGTGATGCATGTTATTCATACATTACAAAAATAAGAATACCGTACACATGCAAAATGTATGAATAACGCGTCAACAGTGCAACACAGCAAAACAAAAGTACGGTATTACAGCGAGACTTACAGCGACAAATGCAATATGATGGAGGGCATTTAAAAGGATTACCGTCCAAGTTCTATGAAAAGCGCTTGCACATGTGACCATGGGACTACTACAGCAGCAATAGAACAAGCTGGCCCAGTGGCTTCTGAATTCAGTGACCGAATGCTAATGTCCGTCAACAAAGAAACTACAGTCACAATGTTTCTTACGTATACCGTATACCATGACCGCAACGGAAGAATGACTAGAAACCTGCACTACACAACAAGCCGCGGAACCAACTCAACCCACACAACGAGGCAAGACACAGTCCAAGCAGCCGAATTATCCGCCCCTGTCCGCCCTCCGTCGAGTCCACGACTCCGAAGCCAACCGTCGCGCCGCAGCCATAGCCACAGCCGTTGAAGTCGTTTTTGAAAGTTTTCAAAGTTTGTAATAATTTTAAAAGTTAACTCTATACAACAAAGTTATTTGTTAATATTATATATCTGACAAATGTTCAGGAAAGTGGCACGGTTGCGCCTACTAACGGCCAGTAGAGTCCCTAACTCCTGGGCCGCGAACCGGCTTGAGTGGCCACTCTTTACGTAGTACTATATTTCTCTATGGTGTAACCACGGAAGTGGTCGAAATTACCGATCACTGGGGAGCTGAAGGAACACCGTTCCCATGATCCCTCGAGAGCGGGCCGGGGCGCTTTGTGGATTTAGCAAGTGGTCTATTCTGTCCTAATATATATGCTTTTGAGAACATACCTTCGAGCAACAAAGCCAGACACGATTGACTTCATTGTTCCATGGTGACCCAGGTCGAGACCGTTATCAATTGACATCCCGTTCAGTCTCGACGTATGCTTGACGTTTTATGGTCGTTAAATGGGACGTTATTTCAACGTTAACATAACGTTATTCCAGACGTGCGCTCGACATTTTATGTCGTTAAATGGAACGTTATAATAATGTTAATATGACGTTCTCAATTGACCTCCCGTTCAGTTTAGACGTATACTCGACGTTTTATGGTCGTTAAAAGAGACATTCTGTCAATGTTGATATAACGCTATGTTGATATAACGCTATCACGTCCAATTCAGACGTGCACTCGATGTTCTAAGGTCGTTAAGTGGGACGTTATGTCGATGTAAAACCCAAGCTTTTTTTCAGACATTAGCCTTTCCTTATTACGTCAAAGGGACCTGACGTTCAGACTTTCGACGTTCTTTCGGAATGTGGTTCCTGACGTCATTGACATTCTTTCGACGTCTTTTTAACGTGTCTGTGCTGCCAGGGTACTCCCCCGTCATGTGGTCATGGTCGCGAGTTTTCATCTTCTTGCTAAAACTTTCGTAGCAAATGCCTCAGCGGGAAGAGTTCGCGTGGAAAGCTTCGCTTTCTCGAGTCATTTCAAGAGGCACTTCACTCGACCTAATCAATTGAGGTATTTCCTTTGCTAGGAAGTTGAGAATCAAAATTAATCTTTCTACGCAGTCGGGTCCGCGATAAAGGTATTACTCAACAATGAATGAGTCGTTTGAGTGGATGACGAGAAGGCAGAAAGAGCTGGGGATGTGCTTCTCGTAAACATTTCCCGTCGACTGAGTCGCTTCCAGAATCGCTTCAAAGTCGTAAACGCAATAAAAGGAAAACTCTTCCATGACATGCGTGCTCCGAAAGTACAGTTCGTCACCCTTGTTTTGGAAGACGGGTTTGCCCAGCTTCTTATCCCTACACATTGAGAGATGGTCAGACAGGGTTTCTTTCCTCTTAAATCCGGTAAGACACCTCTTACAACGAAACCCAAGGATGTTGGCATTGGAAAAAAGTCTCGCAAAGTTTGTAATGCCCACAAAATGGTTCTCAACAAGGAGAAGGTCGACATGTTGCTCCAACTCGGCATCAAAAACCTTCAGTGGGTAGACAAACACGTTCACTGAGACACCATTGTTTCGCTCAAAGGCCTCCACGTCCTGTGGGAAAGTTACAGGGAACGTTTTCGGAAACACATGCTTGCATATATGTTCACGGTACGAGGATGCTCTTCCTCTGTAAAACACGTGGACAGGATGCAAAACGGCGAGCACCGCAAACACAAAGCATATGTCCCATTCAGATTCGTAAAAACATGCACTGACATTAACGAGGCATTGCTTTGAGTATAGGCGGCCGCTTTGCTCCCAGTGTAACCTAAACCATTGAATCAACAAACATACTGTTCCACTCATAGCGCATATTCATTCCTACGACCTCATCGTCTTTCTAGGTAAGCTTAATTTGTTCGAGTCTAAGGATATTAACGTGCTCGGAAGCTCATGCCAGAATTTTAAATTGTTAGAGATAGGCAACCTTCGCTTTATTGGCAGCCTCGCATTTCTTCATGCAAGCCTGGAGACGCTCGTGCAGAATCTCCACTCTAAGAGAACAGAGCATTTTCGTTTCCTTCGACAGTCCTTTCCCGAGCGCGTCGACCTCCTTGCCCGCAAAGGAGTGTTTTATTATAATTTCATTACAAGCTTTGGGAGTTACGAGGGGCAGAGCCTCCCGCCAAGAGAGACCTTTTTCAACAAGTTAACTGGAAGCGGGGTATGTGAAGAGGACTATGAACATGCACAGTTAATTTTCAAAACCTTTGGTTTGAAGAACATTGGAGAATACAGCGACCTTTACCTAAAGACGGACTGCCTCCTACTGGCCGATGTTTTCCAAAACTCTAGACGGTGGACGCTGGAAACGTACGAAATTGAGGCTTTACATTTCGCATCGTTGCCGTCCCTAAGCTTGTCGTGTGCGTTGAAACAGTCGAAAGTAAGACTGCAGTTAATTGATGATGCTGACATTTATCTCATGATAGAACAGGGTATTCGCGAAGGGATTACTCAATGCACAACCCGCCATGCTGTCCAAATGTTCCGGGAACGGACACGTTTAACCCGCAGGAGGAACCGTCTCAGATTTTAAACTTGGACATAAACGGTCTTTATGCGTCGACAATGAGAGAAGCCCTGCCAGTGTCGAACTTTGGGTGGATGATGGAAGGCGAGATTGCCTGCCTGAACATTGATGAGGTTCTAGATGAGGCTTCGACGGGGTTCATTCTGGAGGTAGACCTCAGATATCCTCACGACTCGCACGATACTCATTTTGATTTTCCCTTGGCTCCGGTGAAACAAAGCGTTCCCTACGAGTGGTTATCTGACTATCAAAAAAGTCTGATTGACAAGTTTGAAATGCCCAAAGAGGAATCCACTAAGAAACTGTTGCCAACACTTCACGATAAAACGAAATAATTTTGCACCACCCGAATTTGAAACTGTGCAACCAGTTAGGACAAGACGTCACTAAGATTCACCGAGTCCTCAAATTCTCGCAGAGAGCGTTCTTGAAGAAGTTTATTGATTTTAACCACCAGCTGAAAATGCAAGCAACCAACTCCTTCCAGAAGAATCTTTCCAAACTTTTCATGAATTGCATATATGACAAAACGATCGAGAATGCACGCAAACATGGACACATTAAACTGTGGGTTAAAAGGGACGACATACTGAAAATTCTTCAGAAGCCGAACCTGACGCAGTTTTGAGCACTTACCTCGCTGGCCGTAATTTTCCTGTTTGCTCCGAGAGTGATCAAACTCAAGCAACCACATTGCGCAGGGTTCTCAATTCTTGAGATATAAAAGACAGTAATGTACGACTTCTTTTATAGTCAACTTCGTCGTGCGATTCCCTCAGCGATTGATCTTTACTGCGACACGCATTCCTTCTTCCTACACCTTCGTGGATCAGATGTAGACGACAAACTGCTCCAACTCCGAGACGCATGCTTGGAATCTGGATACATCTGGATATTTAGAGTCGCAAGTGCTTTTCAACCGAAAACAAAATGAAGCACGGCGTTTTAAAAAACGAATATCCATCTACCCACCTACTGGCTTTTTGTTGCTTAAAACCAATGCTATACAGCTAAAAAAAATGGAGTACCACGTGTTGCGTAAGAGCCAAGGGAGTAAAGAAATGTGAGTCCCTCAAGTTGACCTACGAGCTGTACAAGCACGCTCTAGAGACGAAAACTTCGCATCGAGTGACGCAGCACTTGATTGCTCGAAAACTTAACAGCAAAAATATCTCGGTCAAGAAAATTGTTCCGAATCTGTTTGACAACAAACAATACATTTGCAGCGACGGGATTACGACGTTTTCTTTTGGCCGTAAGAGCGTTTTTTGAAGCGAGTGATCTCTCTCTTCATCACACGCCTTGTAAATATTTTAGACTGTATCGCGCTGTTCGCGAGATGTCATTTTCCCCGCCTTTTTGCATCCAGTGTGTCTTGAAACTTCTTGTGCTGTGCATTTTTGTGTCAAGTGTTTCCAATGGTTTCCTTTTTGTGTAGAGCAAATGAAAAAAAAATAAAACATTATATTTGTCTGGTCTTTAATTGTATGAATTCCGCCACGCTCCGTTCCATTTCTTTCCACACTCCGCAGAGAAATGTCGCTAAAATTAGAGAAAGATGACGCAATTTACCAAGGAGGCTCTTAAAGTTTCGAGAGATGTCGCGCGATTAAAGATAATGCTAAACGTTCACGCCATTTAAGGGATTCAGGTGCGCGCCATCTACAAACGAACTCGGCAACTCACACGCTCAAAGCCCGGACTTGAAAATACGCACGAAAATACGGATGAGCACGCCTTAGGACCACAATCAATTTAATGTTTCAGCAACAGATGGCGCGAGGTCACACACAAGCCGACAGATGGCGCTCGTACCCTAACAACATCGACGCTCAGCAACAAAGACGCGCGTCATCTATGAACGGAGGTGACAACTCATAAGGCCTAAAGCCCGGATTGAAATTATGCCCGCCTGACTACCCACGATTGCATACAACGTCTAAACACGGAATTGTCACTAAAATGCAGGTTTGGTGTAGAGGAACCGCGCGGGGCTACTGAAAGGGAAGTCACTGGTTTGTAAACGCCCGAAGGACGGGAGCTAAAATTCTTTTTAATAGCCTTTTTAAAAACTTTATTGGAGGAATTCAAATTCGCAGTTGTCAAGTGACATCTCACGTGACAGGACGTCACAGACGTTGGCGACTAGCAATGGATCCATGATCGTCCCATAATCGATCACCGGTCGATGATAAATTGATCGATTATCGATTATGAAAAAGCAAAACTTTTTTGAGATATCTGGATAGGCCGACGTAATGGGGCGTGGGGCGTGACGTATGAGCCAACTCTGACATCATCATCATCATGTGACCAACCGTCTGACAGGTCCCGAAATTCGTGGCCGAGGACCGGGCCGTGAATGGGATGTGGGCGTGGGAATGGGCATTTGAACAAGTATCGATGTCAGAAACTAGATACCCCGATACCGGAAACATATCGGAAACACATATTTGATAATTATCTGCTCAATAGTGTCCCATTATATACTACTAGTTAGGAAGCTCATTTAATATTGCTTTGCTTGGTCGCGAACTGTTTAAACATTTGTGGAGGACGGGAAAATGTTTCCTGTGATTTCAGATAAAGCATCGTATACCTAGCAACAAAACTTTTAACCAACAATATGGCCAAGTGTCGTTACTCTGAAGCGTATATTATTTAGTGGCGCTAGAGCAGAGAAATTATTTATGGAGGCCGAGTCGGCACGTGGGGACTGGCGCGAGATGGTCGTGCGAGCGACTGCCCGGTCGTCGCCTTCCCTTTTCCTAACAATATTGTGCAGTGAGAAAATACGAAGGAGTTAGAGAAAAACAGTACAATGTCTTTTTGTTGTACTTTACGCACCGCATACACGTATGGAATACATACTGTTAGAGTACATGTTTTTGCAACAGTAGCGCATACTTAGCTAATATGGTAATACTTTAATATATCATGCTATCCCGTTAAAAATTTAGGGTGTCTTTTGGAGAACATTACACCAGAAAATGGCGTCCGTCATTTTACGCACGGTCTATTTGCCTCAATGTATTTTACCACATCGTTTTATTCTAATATTTTATTGAAAGTTTCAAAATATCGCTTTACTATTTTTACATAAAGCATATTAAGCTCTAAAACATTATAATAAGTTGCAAAATTTTACCCTAGTATTCGTGCAAATTTTAAACTGTGTAGTTTAACTCTTTTATGTACAAAAACACGGTTCGCTTTCTATTTTTTTGTGTAAGTTGTGAAAATGGTGTCTGCTCATGATTCATTCAACTTCGATAAAGCATGGCTTAAGCCTACAAAACACAAATGCCAATATAATGAAGATGACACGCAAACTACGTCAGTAAAAAGCGCGTAATGTCCGAGCACTGCAGTAATATTCGGTAGTTACAAATGAAGTCGAAATGGTACACGAACATCCCTATGTTTCAGGTCTAAGTTGTTCTGCTTTATTTTATCTTTGGCGCACGGTCTCATTTTGGTGTCTGTGCACTGGATAGAGACACCGGCTGCTGCGGCCACGTGAACTCCACGAAGTGGTCCGTGGGGGACTGTAGCGACTTGAGCGTCACGTTCAGAGTAGAGATCTGCTGGTCCAAGACGACGAAGTCCTGCTTCGAAGTGTGGAAGCCAGGGGCCGACACCTGCGGTTGTCAAAACAAGCAATCAGTACCAACACCGTCGTAGGGACCGGTGCTGGTTTTTGCCAATGCTGTGCATCAAGCAGTAAAAGTTTAACGTGTTTCTTGATAGTGGGTGAGAAATTCAGAACATAGTAGATGCTCTGCTTCGAGCGAAAGCTTTTCGCTTTCCATGGCACTTGGTCTCACGCGCAGGCAAAGGCCAGCTGGAGGCAGCGAGGGCGTGGTGGAGGCGGAGCATCTGCTGGGTCGTTAATGTCACTGACTTTAGAAATCATGCATTAATAAGAGGTACGACGTTGCTGTGGGATACGAATTTTTGTAAGTACTATAAGCTTTACGACTTTGTAATCGGTTTGAATTATTACTAGGGACGACATACTGAAGAGGTGGTTTGAGCTCAGACTCTTTTGCACTTAAATACGGCAAGCGGCAACAGGTGCTACCCCGGAGCGCCAATGAGAGGGTCGAAGCGAGACACGTGGCAAAGCGTCGGTACAGTCTACTCCTCCTGCAGAGAGCTGCCACGAGCTTCGCCCGGTAGTTTTAATGGCTGGGGAGAGGCATTGCGTTCGTTCTTTGCCAAGTTACACTGAAACTGAAAATAGTGGTGTAAACTACCACCCGGTTCTGAGGGCCGATATCCATCATCCGTCTTTTGTACATTTTTCTCCGAAACCCGGAAAATTGTACGGTGTATGCATTTTGCACAAAAAACAAACATATATGAAAACAAAATATTTTGCGATTTGGTTTAACACAGAATATGTTATATGGCTGGCACTTGAACATGTCCGGTTAGGTGCCAGATATGGAAGTCGACAGGTGGACTGGCAGCCCATCGCTGACACTCTACTCGTCTTCTCCACAGTGCCAGCTGAATTTCTCCCTCGAGTGCTTCCGTGTTACTCCCGGCGGGGCTAAAACATCACGTGTTCACAGATATACGAGGGCGCTCCACTCCGTCAAATAAGCGCACTCCAGTTTTCACCAGAGAAAGAGCGCAAAAGAGAGCAACGGAGAAGCAGAGAAAGCAAAGCCTACAATACTTTAAAAGTGCTCCCTCTGCCGAAACGGGTTGAGATTGCTCGAGTGTTTTGTTTCCTTTTGCCGTACTCTGGCGCCAGGGGTCTGCTCGGTGCTGCAGAGGGTCTATGCGGAGAGCAAGTCGTCTGCTTCCTGCGCAGGGCTTCAGGTGACGTCAGAACGACGCTTAACTCTGATTGTCTTTGATTGAAAGGATAGTCCGTAGATCTCAATGCAAGATGCTTTAAGGTCTATCCACTATTTTCTCTCAATCAGCTAATAATAGCTCGACGTTCTGACATAATCGGAACCCCTGTGGATCAGCAGACGAACTTGCGCTTCACATAGATTGAACAGAGTGTTCATCTCTAACCAAAGGGGAGCGTTTGCAATTTGATGGTGCACGCCACCAGCTGAGGTTGGCCGCAAGTGCGCATGCGCTGCGTAATCTTCGTGGCGAGGAGGAAAGCAGGTGAAGGCACGGACGCTTGCAGATGATCAACGCCTTCTTCTCCTCCTAGAAGCTCATATTGCGAACGCAATATGAGCGGCGTTCTTCCGGAATTTTGCGTTTTGCCATATTGCAGAATGTTTTGCCATTATTTTAAACCATTCTGACGCAGTACTTCAAATTATATGTATTCTTGGAATTTCTATAACAGCCGCCTTCAGAACTATGGCGCTTCAAACGACGGGAGGCGAAACTTCGGGGAAGCCGGGGGGGAGGGGGGGGGGTTACTTCTCGTATAAGCAGCGTCTGATGACAGCCTTGCAACTAAGGTGACCTCATAGCGCTGCTCGAAGCGGAACGAACCTCGAGGGTGTAGTGACCGGGCATGAGGATCCTCCAATACTCTCCCCTGGATGTCGTCTTGAAGCCGATCCTGCGGTTGGAAATCTTGAGGGACGCCTTGGCCACGGGGTTCTTTTCTTCGTCCGTCACAATGCCACGGACGCCTACAAATTTCGTGCGGTCGTTCAAGGCACAAGGCGTATGGACAACATGTTGTACGTCCCGTCAGAAGTTAGTACATGGGCTCAAGGCAGAAAATTATTGAAGGGCGAAAAGCCGTTTGGCGGTTCCACAGTGAGACAATTCTAAGAGAATCCTACCTTATGAGCCAGACGCCCATCTTCGCACACTAACACGATTCACTTTGAGAAACGTTAATACTCTGACCAAAAGCAAAAGTCGAATCTTCGTGTGACGTGCGCAGCTCACTTTCCTGCTTGTCATTGCCGTTCTTGATTTTATGCACGCGCCGTTATCCCACAAAGAGTACGCTAGTTATTTCGCAATAAATAGGCAGCATTTACTGGGAGCCATATTTGAGGACGCTGTTCGCTGCGCATTCTCCGAACGAGTTCACGCCTGTAGGCTGCCAAGACCGGTAATCTTGATGTGGAATGCACGTTGCAAAAGCACTGTGGAAGCTGGCTGTCAGCCCTCGCTCAGCAGCCACGAACTCATCTATGTCCGTCCAGAGGAGTCATGCTGCCCGTCTTCACGGCAATATTTGTTTTGCATAGTATACCCTGAAACCGCAGTCAGTTGGTCATACATCACACAGAAGACAGGGTGATCGGTGCAGGCATGATGAGAATCTGCGGACATAGCATGTTCAAAGCATGCTTGCTTCGTACATGCTTCTGACATGTCTGCAAACCGTTTAAACACGCTTGAGACTATGACGGCAGACTGTGTTCTGTGTGATGTACCAGCAGCGTCACCACTGGAACCTGTCTGGTCGTATGACCAGACAGGTTCCAGTGGTATTTCGGAACTTTCAATAAAATATTTAAATCAAACGATGTGGTAGAATATATGGATGGGAAAAGCCCCTGCGTAAGCCAGCCTCCGATTCACGCTTTAAAATGCGCGATGTGGTAACCAGGGTACCTCTGTGGGCTTCACCCAGGAAGGCAAGCAAGGACAGCTTGTTGTCCTCCCAGAAGCGGGGAAGTTCTCGTCTCGGTGGGAACTTGCAGCAGGAGATCTCTAACGTCACCTCCATGCAGCCTTCCCAGATGTAGTTATAGTCCTGCATGCCGCCTAAGAGAACATCACGGTGTGAGGAACTTCACCCACCGCGGATCAAGTTTACAGAGCCCGCATAATGCGCCCACCTTCGAGCATGTACCACTCTGCTCCGTTGGCAGTGCCATTGGGGAAGGACAACCCGTTCGACGAGCAGGGAGCCCCCAGGAACATGTTGGCGTGGTTGAAGGAGTACACTTTTGCAATATGCTTGAACACGTCATCGTCAGGCGTCAGCGACGCAGAGCTGAGCTGGTCAAAATCTGCACAAAAAAAACGCAATCGTGAGAATTCGCAAATTATGAACCCCGAAAATTCCGGCAGCAGTGACTTTTTTTATAACATCCAATCATCTAAACATTGCAATAGGGCGAACAACGGTTGGACTTCAGTGCCCAGGGTTACGGCAAAACCATTCCAGTCTCTGTAGCCTCACAAATACCCTCTCGGAGTGCAAAGTATACCATTGACATTAGAGGTAACAGAGTTAGCGGACGTTTGCCCACAATTTGCGCGTACGTTTCTGATCATATCTGCTCCAAAACCGGGATTTTATGGCGCAGCTCTGAGGCGCCCGTTTCCGGCTTGAGCGGCGTCTCCGTCGCGGTCGGCGTAACTGCGCGCGTTACATTATGGGGATGATGCAAGCGGGCGTAACCGCGCATTACGTTATAGAAATATTTTCCCTCTAAATTTAGAGGGAGGAGGACGGGAGGAGAGGAGCAGCAGGAAAGGAGGAAGGGAGGAGGAGAGGATATGGAAGAGGGGGAGGAGCATACACTCCCCACCGTACCCTCCCCTCCTTCTCCTCAAGAGCTGCGCTCTAATTTCGCGTTTCAGAGATTTGTAAACCTCTTTCATTGTTTCGGTAATTATTTTACGGCTCTTTTGATATTCTTACACTGATTGCCATACTCGTAGCAGGGGATATGGCTACAGTCACTTGCAGGTTAAGGAACGCAAGGGTGAGCAGTCATGCTCCGTCGTTCTTCGGTGTTTTTATCCACTGATGCAGCAATGTGATCGGTTGCAAAGAGATAATGAGGCGCTAGGGACTTACCACGACCAGCCTTTCTTAATTTATCAGTGACCAAGAAAGTATCAATATTTCGTTGAGAGATATGTTTGGAGTGTGCGTGAGTGCGTGCGTCTGGGATTTGAAGATAGTTTTGTGAATTTGGTGAAGTTTTAAGTTAGTTTCGTGAGATTTGAGAGGTTTTATGTTATATTTTTGTGAAATTTGCGAGACCTAAAATTAGTTTTTTGAGATTTGTCAGGTTTTCAATTAGTTTTGTAAGAGTTGCGATGTTTGAAATTAGCGTTCGTGAAATTTGTGAGATTGGAATATCGTGTTGCGAGATTTGTGAGGTTTGAGCATAGTTTTCAGAGACTTGTGAGGCTTGAAATCAGTTTCATGAGATTTCCGAGCTTTACACCAGATTTGTGATTTGAATTGAGTCACTTTGATTACAGGACAAGCTCTAGTAGCCTCCCAGGTATGATATTTATTTTCCCCGCCTTACCGAAATTGGACAAGATGTCGAAGGGATAGGAGACGACCGTGACCCCGCCGTGGATACTTCCCGAAAGCACAAAAGGTATCTGGCTTATCCAGTTACGAACTGCCGTGGTTTCCGGCTGCTCGGGCTCCTTCTGAGTATTGAAGGGGTTCGGGAAGTTGCGATTCAAGTCTAGTCCCTTGGCGTTCTCCCTGCGAAAGGAGTGTACGTATATATTATGGGTATTTGTTCAATAAAGTTCTACAGAGCCTACAGAGCACTATCGCAATGACAACAAATATCGATATTCACTTGCCTCTATTTGCAGCACAGGGCCTTTTTTGTTTTGCCTTTTTCACTTTATAACAGTATTAACAAAAAGAGCGTTGTAAATCTCCGAGTCTGGCGGCACAAATTTCACAATATACGCATGCGAAGTGTTTGCTTTAATAAGGCGGCGATCGGTGAAGAATAAGCACCCAACTTGGGCAACTGATTTTATTGTCGCTACGGCATAAAATATTGACTTAAGGGGTGTTCCGTGTGTTCACCGCCCCCACACGCACACACACACACACGCACACACACACACACACACACACACACACACACACACACACACACACACACGCACACACGTAAACAAACAAAGACGAGCGGGAGAAGCGAAAGAGACGAGCGCATGGGCAGTGCGTAGATGAGATCTCGCAAATTTCTGCAAAATCTTCGGTCCATAGTTACACGTGCATTGGAAGTGCTCCAGGGTCACCCAATGCCAATAGACGGCGCCAGCGTGTCCTGTTGTCGTAGGCGCCCACTAGTGGTTGAAATGTCGTCGATCCCAGTCATAGGCGAACAAGTGAACCAGCGTTTGCATCCCAAATTACCACGAAGATGCACGTTCAACACGCACCGTCCTTGCGTGCTTGTGCAGTCGCCCTCCTGGGAAATCTCGAAGCCGTCCGGGTTCATGCTGGGCATTATGTGGATGCGCGTGTTGTCCAGCAGGTAGCGCACGTACGCGTCTGTGTCGTACCGGGTCAGCAGGTGCTCTATTAGGTAGACCATCAGCTGGCGACCCACAGCCTGCAAGGAAGCGCCCGCACACCGGCCACAACATCTATGGGAACACGAAGCAGAATCGAATAGGGGCAGGCGAAGAGTGGTTAGAATAGAAAAGCGCTGCGTCATTTTGATATTTCACAGTGTAAGGGGAAACCACGACCATAGCCTCCTTTATACTGACAAAGCCTCGCAGAATGCCACAAGAAGCGGCCGCCGAAATGTAAAAGGTGGAGCGGCAGACAAGAGATGAGAGGAGGGCCAGGAGACTGGCGCCCCGCTGCGGCGTCTCGCAGCGGACCCGAGACACACAAGAAGTGTGTTTCCGGTCCCCGCCGCTGCAAAAGCTCTGCGCTGAGGTCCAGGTTCTCCGAGAAATGGGTCTTTGATGCTCTGTGCTACCAGATCCTCGCTCTCCAATTCTGCGACCGGGCACTCTATGGCTCCGTCGTCGAACTGCCCGGCTTTGTGAGTTTAGAGGAGGCTATGCCACGACATACCGGCTCTTTCTACATTGTTGAATCTTTAGGAATGACGCTGCGCAATTCGATTCAAAGTAGTATTTTTACAGTATGGTGCTGATCCGTTAATGTTCCCTATGATGCGACGGCAGCTCATTGCCCTCCCCTCCCCCCTCGCTCCTTCTCCAGATATGTAAAAAAATAATTAATGTAAACAATACCGGTGAGAGGGCAAAAATGTCTCTCGCCTTTTCATCTTCACAACTGCCCCCCCCCCCCCCCCCCGCCACACACACACATGCCTCTTCTGAATAGTTCCAAATCCTCTGGTGCAGTGGATTTTGTATTATTTTATTATACATTACCATCTACTGCTCACTCAGCCTCATACACCAATTGGTTCTGGCTAACCCTAACGTCTTTACATGAAATATATTTTTTTCTATAGCCCTCGATTTCTCTTACACCAAACTAATGCAAACGATACAAAAATACAATCTTTCCCGAGTGTACAAAATGTCTTTATAACATCCTTCATCGAGGAATGCTAAAAGAAAAATGCCTGTTATTCAAAACAAGCCAAGAGAAAAATATTTAAAAATCCAGGTTACTTCATTCCTAAACGTATTGGAAAGCTACATTGACTTGGCGTTACCACAAAAACGAGGATAAACCTACCTATACAAGATAGAATGGGTTATGTGTCGCAGGCATTGCGCTATACAGAGTGAGTTTCGAAACTTTCTAGGTGACAAGTGAATAAAATCTGTTTCTTGCCATTGCACTTTTGTTTCGTAGATAATGACGCTGTTTTATGTTTTGTTGCTCCTGTTTCCAAGAGACCACCAAATGCATATCGTGTCCGTATTTTAATTAGTATGTTTTTGTCTATCACGTATAAAACGTTTTGACACATCTGTAGGTTAACCTGTGTTGCAGTACAAAAAAAACCTCGTCCAAATTGCGAGCCAAAATATACTTTTCGTTTGTTATTATATATGTATGAACGCTATTATATGTAAAGATATGTTTTAACATTATTTACATGTGTGCCCCCTACGGTAATTCTTTTGGGCGCTGCAAGTAATAAATAAAAAAACAAATAAATAAATAAATAAATAAAACGATCGTCAAAATAATAGGCGCAGGTGAAAATTGCCCATCTGCGTCCAGTCCTTATTTCTAAGTCTTTTTGTTTACGTTCAGCCCCTTGAAAAGCACGGCGAAAGAACCCAAGTACGCTCCTGATCTCGCCACCCCGCCGTCTCCTTCGCACAATAAAGTCCGTCCGCTATCGTCAGCGTCACCATTGAGGCATTGACCCCGTAAATGTGACATCACCTCTCCAAACACACCGTTGCTAGGGGCGTTGTTATGGATAAATACTTGGGACTGGATTCCTCTCCAAAAAACAATCGGCAAAAATTGGATGTAGAATGTAAACGTCTAAAAACAACCGATAAATGAAGCCTAGATTTTACACTTTCCACGACGGAGGTTTGCCGAGAATCGGCAGTTTCTGAAATAGTTTCGACAACCTCCGGTCCTAGAGAAGTCTCGAGATGCCTGTTGCAGACGACGAACGCATGACTAACGCTGCCACGGAATGACTAAAGTATGCCGTCTGCACAGTTTATATCGTTTGCACAATGATACGATTTTGATTTTGTATATATTTGGAACATGGCAGGCCTAAGACAACTAATCAGGTTTTTAGAAACGATTTGTATTTGTGTACGATACGGCATACTGTCACACGAAAATCATCACACGCATGGAGATATACTAAAGATACAACGAGAAAAGCATCTGTTTAGAAAATAATATCAAAAGAGCGTTCGGCCCTCTTTTCGATTTTGCAGTTAACGTCCAGTGTAATGTCAGAGGGCGTCTTCAGATAGGATCGAACAACCATGTCCCCGGTGACCATTTTTAATATTGATAAACAAAATATATATTTTGCTGGCTCCATGCCCTGAAGAATAAAACAAATATTTGATTTTAAAAAGGAAATTGTCTTTGCAAAGGAAAAAAAAGAAATTGTAAGCACCCTCTCAGTCACGTGCGCGTTTTGCGTATCGCGCGATGTTGGCGTTTCGGGCAACTTCCGGCCCCTACCCCCCACCCCCCCCCCCCCCCCCCCCCTTCTCTAAAAAAAATAAATAAATGCATAAAATAAAATAAAAGTTGTTTTCGCTACGGCCTAGAAATGTTTATTGAAAATTAGGCATAACAAAGAATGACACGATGTATTAATCACCGACTGTAAGGTCGTTATTTTGAGGAACAAAATCGCAAATACGGCATATTGCGCAATAACGCTCTGGATTAAATTTATTTTTTCTTCGTATATTTAAAAGCTAAGGTCTTAAAACTTTGCCACTCTGTGCATGATATATCGTTGTCCTGGTTAGCGGGAGACATTTACAAGAATTGCTCGCGCAAAGGCATTTAACTAAATATGCATTCTTTTGAAAATAGTTTTGTTAAAAAGGCCATTTTTAATATTTCCTAAATTAAGGTTTATAATTTGTACTAACAGAATCTGCAAAAACATAATGCAATATTTCTGTGGAGTTGAAGTTATAAAGCGAGGAATATGGCCAAATTGACGCAAAGGCGGTTGCCATAAATGGGGCGTGCACATACCCATTCTTCATAATTTAATTATTATCAAAAAAGCGTAAAAATGCCACAGGATGGTCAGGAAAAGACAAATTGACAGCACAGAGGTGGACGGTAGTTTTGAAGGGAAAATTGCTAATACATTTTCGTACAACCGGCCCAAAAATGTCCATGGGCCGGAGCGATCAAGAGGCGCCGCCCTGTATCATGCTTCGCGGTGCCTGTTTCGACAGCCGGCGAGTAGCGTCTCCGTCTACGCGACGCAAAGGAAGCAACCGGAGCGATTTTGCAAACAGATAAGCCTTGGCGGTAACACGGTATAGGAGGCAGGGCGCGGCAGAACCTGAACCTACGCCGCCTTTGAGCGCCAATAGATCCGCCGCCGTAAAGAGCCGCACGAGGCAAAAAAAAAAAATAATAATTGCGATTAGATTAGATTGTTTGTAACTTAATTTATATGACAACGGTTTGGGGAATTGTGAGATCCAATTTGGGTATGCTCATGTGACCTACGTCAGTGATGGTGGAGCATGCCACTTTAAGAACAAATACCAACTACACGAGCTGCAGAGCAACAAAAACACGCCAGCGAAGTGTATTTTTTGAGCAACTGGACATGACAAGAATGCTTGCGATAGAATTGGGGGTTGTGTGAAGCACCAGGCAACGTTGTACAACGTCCACTGAAAACTAAACTGCCGAACGTGAAACTAATCGACCTCCCGAATTCTGACGTCAAAGCGTTCAGGAACATAAAAGCAAAGGAGTGGGACTCTGCTTCTGTTGTGCGTGGAGTTCAGTCCTGTCACTTGTGGCAGTGTACGCGGTCCTATACTTCGCAACTACTGCTGTTTTTCCGAGAACAATTGACGCAGAAAAGATATATCTTTGAAAGTGAAGTCTCCTATGACTGCGAAAAGCAGGTTGATGTCGCGAGCTTGCGGTGCTACTGAGAAGAAACAAACAGTGATCGCTACAGGCAAAACGGGAAAAAATGCTCCTCCTCGGAGTGCCAGGAGGCTCCGTGATCGAGTCAGGTCACCGCCCCGCAGAAAGAATGCAGGCGACAAGCGCCGAATGTGATCACAAGACCTTGATTCATTAAACTCGTTTTAAGTGTAGCACTTTAAACATGTGTTTTTTCTTATCAATTTAAACGTGGTCGTCAGCAGCCCAGCCTCCCTACGAAGAGTAGGCTCCGAAATTCCCTGATCCGAGAAATCTGGATTTAATTGTTGACATGTGCTTCAAACTCACCTGTATTCTTTTGTATGAATTCTTATTTTTCACGAACTCCTGTCACAGTGCTGTCTCTTCACAGACGTCCTACATTTTTCGATCACTTTCTTGCCCTTGTTTGAAATCGGCAACGTCCTATATATATCTTTGTCTAGTACAGTTACGGCAATTCTGTATATGTAGTGCTCTGTAAAATCAAAAATACAAATATATTGGAAAGCATTTTTGAAGGGCCTGATACGATAGATTATGAGCCTTGATCTGTGAAAAGTAGAAAATAATGAAGAAGGCCCTTATTTTAAATTGATTTTTTAATAATTGCATAATCGCTAACCTGTCTACATTTCAGTGTATTTTTTTTAGAAATGTTATATTTTTCAATTATAATGACAATTGATGTGAATATTGAACAAACGCGTCCAAGCCATGTTTAAAAAATTTGAATTTCCAGTCTTTTAAGATTCGGATCAATAAAGCTCTGAATTGCTATGAACAGTTGAAATGAGTGGTTGTCCCATAAAATCTAAAATAAAAAATAAATTTTCTAAGCGTCATTTAGTGGTCACTTCTACACTTCCTAGGTGGCGCAAGCTGCCGCCTAATTCAATAAGCTAAGTGTTGAGCTGTCATGTATCTATTGAAATACAAACAGCTGGTCTAGCTGCTCTGCGGTCTACTGGCCTCCCTACGTCTCTACCTCTCAGTTCGATAACAATTGTGATAATTGTACCGCCAACTGAATGGGTGTTCCGTGCGCTGAAAAGCGCAAAGTATGCACAAACGCGGTGCGGATTACCAGGGGCTTGAAAGAGGATAGCCAATGCTAATAGGTGAGGGGTTGAACGATGGGAACCGACGCCTCTTGAATTGGTGATGCCTCGCCTCGCCGCTGTCAAGAGAAAACGCCGGATCACTGACAACAAGCAGATACTGTGTTCAATAAAGTCGGAATTCCATTTGTGGCTACACGATTCCTCCTTCGAATGCTTTTGGCCTCCGAGCAAATCCAGACGGCCACGCGAAAGCAGTCGAGGACAAACCCCGCGAATCCCCCACTCACACTGTCGCCCCTACTCTTAATAGGTGCGGTGCCGGTGCTTCCAGACGCCTTGTGGAGTTTTTATTGGGGTATAGAGGATCAAAAAAGCGCTAAAAACACGGACGAAGAAGAGACACATACAACACGGACTGGCGCTATGTGTATGTGTCTCTTCTTCGTGCGAGTTTTTTGCGCTTTTTAATCCTCTATATCCCAATGAACCAACTAGCTCAATCCAAAGTTTTAATGGAGTGTTTTAGTGGCTACGGAAGACAGAGAACGAAAATACGCACTTGAGAACCGTATCTTAGCGAAAAACAGTCCAGCTCGCTAAGCCTTACGCGTAGTGCTCCCCTGTCGCTTGCCAGCCGTCACGTTTTTTTTGGTTTTTTTTTTTGTTGTGGGAACTTGTTATTTTACAGAAAAAGTATGGTAAATAACAAAAAAATTTAAAACAAAGCTTTTCAGCAATTTTCTGGCGGGCCAGCTGCGAGAGAATTTCTGTTTTTTTACATAACTTTTTCTTACACTGCAGAATCACATCGTCGCGGCATTTTTCTCAGTCTTGGACATGCAGGAGCGGGCCGACGGACAAGAAGATACGTTTGAACTACGAGAGTGTCAGCAGGAGCTACGTAAATGCCTGTTCACACTTGAAGCGGACGTGCGCGTTAGATCGAAGCGCTGGTTTCGCGCTGTTGGACCGCGTATTGGTAAGCGCATCGGGACCGATCTTTTGCGATTGCAACTCGATGCTGACGTGACACTCGGCAAAGAATGGTTGGACCGGCATCGCGTAGCTCCCATGAACCGTTCTTGCTCGACAGTGTTGACGTACCGTCGTGTCGGTATAAAGATGGCATACTAATAACATAGGGTACATATTATGTGTTGTTAAGGTAATACATACGGCGTTTATTTTAGCTGAAGATCACACAAATCAAAGCGATAGAATTGATGAGAGTCCCATTTCGACGACAACGTTCGAGGGTCACCGCTGCCTCGGCAACGAGGGAATGGTTAAGGGAAAAGGATTGACCTCGTAATCAGAAATTGAGGTCAGCGATCAAACTATACATAGGGGAAGAAGGGGCGCAGCCAGGAATTTTTAGGGCTGAGGTGGCTGGGATGTCCATGAATTGGGGGTGCAGAGAGGGGGAGGGGGGTCAAAATGCATGTGTATATTACAGGGACCGTCAGAGCGACGCTGCGTCGGAGAAGGTCGGAGTTCCTTGCTAGGCCTATGTTCTCCCGAGGCCATCGAGGTAGCCCTTGTGGGTCACTTGGTCGTGCGGATCGTTGCCGTTTTACCTTTTCCCGGGTGCTTGTGGATCCAGCGTTCATGTCCGTCGTGGTCGGTTTCCTTCGTTTCTTTCTTCGTGCTTGAAGTCGGGTCGCGCGAGAAGAACACGTAAAACGATAAATGTTCGTTGGTCGTCGCGACCAAGTAACTGAGCGACGCATGTTGATTTGATCGTAAAAAAGTGCGTAATGTCGTAGGATTCCATTGTAACCTGCGCAAAACTTGCGATCATTTTTTTTTGTGAGTACGAATTTGTTCTTACGTTTTGTCGAACGCACATTTTTGGCGTAAGATCGTTACATGAACCTGGACTCAGTTGTTTTCGTGTGTCTATATTAGGACGGAAAGTCTTATTCCTTTTTGTAACTGTAGCGCGCTATTCTTCAAGCTTCCTTGACTTCCACATACGGCTATCACTTGTGAGTTTACTTTCCAGAGTAAAGTGCCCCGAGTACTGCCACTCCCGAATTGGTCAATATTTTTTTATACATTTGAACTCTACCTTCTTGATACGTTACCAAATCAAAATAAGACCTGATTTTTTAAAATCTTTGTTGTAAACCGAAGTTATCTTGCTATGCTGGAGATTGTGCTCGCTTGGTATAAATCCCCATCAGTATTTATTCTGCCGTAAGTTAACATATTGGAGGCACAGAATAATAGTCTCAATGTGCAACGCCATGGTCGACAGACTCAGCACCAACGTAAGAAATAAAAAGGGTGATTGACACTCTCACTGGGGCTATTCCTCAATTAAACTCAACCTAGGCGGCGCGCAGCGATTCTGTCAGAAATAATAAGAACTTTTCCCCATGTACCACATAATTATTCCTATTAGCAACCAACGTAGGAGGGGCGTTCATAAATTTCGTACCATCGCCCCGAAGGAATAGAGATTCAGCAATCAAACTCGAGTAGGAGTTAAGACTTTCTCTACATGTTCGCCACCAAAAGGCACGCCCACTTTTTCTAGCGATGGACCACATGCCGGAGGCCATTGTTACAGAACTCCTCGTTTTGAGTGTTCAGAAATCGCTCCACTTCAGCAATCACTTGGTCGTCATCATTCAAATGCTTTCCTCTTATTTGGCCACACTGGAAACGTCTGCGCCATTTAACCAAAGTGTCATGAACTGGGGCGTTATCCCCGAAAAACGCTCACAAATTGGAATGAATATTCTTGGCATTGCTTCCCTTTAAATGAAAAAAAAAAAAAACGATCACTGCGTGTGCTTGGCACCGGCGGGCGGTGCCATTTTTGTTTCGACACCGTAGCGGCGTTAAGCGCTACTATAGCTATGCGATGTTTAACTGTGCGGAAACTAGAGGGACGCGCGCTCATCTCGATGCCTGTTTTGTTTCGTTTTTTTTCAATTCTTTGTGCCGATAATACGAACTTTATGAACGCCCCTCGTATATGTCATCCCGTAGTTCGAGAAGTGATTGAAAAATAGTACGACGCACCCGTTCCCTCGATACACCTGTACAGTTCTTACCTCATTGCCGTGAATGTTGGCCACGTATTTGACGTTGGGCTTGAGCAGCGTCTCTTCGTTTGGGTCTTTGCTAATGAGGAGAACCCAGAGGTCCCGGTCTGGAGAGATTTAAGCGAGTGAGCAAAAGCAGAAACAATTTAAGCGGATGTTGCAATCAGGATTTGGAGGGTGACTTCAAATTGTTTTACATAATATTATAAAAATATTTAGTATGATGTGTACGCAAAAACACTAAGCCTAAAAAGTGGTACAGTGTCATAGGTATAAAAATATATTCAAAGGAGAAGAAGAAAAAATAGACAATCAAGTTTCCAATTATTCTCAAATTAGTGACTGTATTGCTCCTTTAAAAGTGGTAATGTAAGAAAGCAGAATCGATTACAGATTGATCTAGCTCGTGATAATCGAATTGGATTTCTGTAATGTGGGATGTATGGTTCAAGACCAACAAATTAAAGGGGCGTTGAGAGCGGCGGGACCCGGGAGGAACCATGAAAGCACACAGCGCCCGACAGCGATGGTGAATGGGCAGCTGCGTTGACAACCTTATGCGAAGACAATAAATCATGAAAACAACGTCTGTTAAACAGTGCCTTCTGAGATGAAAGTTTGTGGTTTAGTAACTATACTCCTCAAGAAAATCTAGAGCTGTTCGAAAATGGTACTGCAGAAAAAAGCAAGCTGCCCGGTTATGCAAGAGTAAAGGTCTAAAACTCAGTAACCATTTCTACGAAACCGAGTCGAGCAGGAAGTGGTGATTTGCAGATGGCGCCTTTATATTGGAAGAGAGTCAAAACAAACTGATTAGTCAAATAGTCAGAACAAACTGCTTGAGTTAAAACCACTTATCGTCAGCGACATCTGAAAGGGGGAAAGGAACAAAATTCTAGCGCCGATTTTATTTTCTAAATGTCAAGCTCGTTCTGGCCAAACCAGAAAGACATCGATTTTTTTTACAAAATGACACCGAAACATTATTAAGAACGAATAAAGTGATTAGCACATTGCACCTAGTGCATTGTTCCCGAATTTCGTTACGTTAAATTTCCCATAAAAACATTCCCGCTCCGCAGAGGTACGGCGCCATACTCCGAGCGCGCGTAGGCTAACAAACTTGGCCGAACCGGATTTCCATTCTCTCCAGCGCCTATTCAACACCTGCGGGGAGCGGAAAGTGTGGAACGGGCATCTCGAACGGCCGGTTTGTAACGCGTTGACGCCCCCAGGTGACGAAGCTCGCGACCACGCCGGCCTCGTCGTAGCCTTGTCTGTGAAGTTAAACATGACGTCACGACCGCTCTGGAGGCGCCGGACCTCCCGAGACGCATCGCGCTGTCCGACGTCTGCTCTTCAAGTGCTCGCTAAAATCGGTCATTTGGGGAAAAAAAACAAAAACATAGCCATTCGTTTGATATAGGAGCCTGCGAGTGTCATTAGCGGATTTGTTGATCATGTTTAACGTATTTTTGAACATGAGAGGTGTATTTCAGTTTTTATTTTAGTATCTCAAAAAAGGCCAAGCTTGGCGTGTCCCAAGAGTCTAATTATTGATCCCCAGCCATTGGGAGCGCGGCCTTAGCCGATAAGACCGCCAAAAAACAAATCACAAAGCAAGAAGCGTAATCGTAGGAAGCAACGCCTTGCGTTTGCTTCAGCTGGTTGTATCTATAAGTTGAAAGTCCTATAATGCGGAATTTTAAAAGTCACCCACTGGGGGTCACCTCGGGTAACCGATTGGAGACTACGTGAATGTTCGGCTGCCACCCCCATTCAATGAGGCAGAACACGAGAGCCTTTCGAACGCTGACATTGCCATTGGCCGGCGTAAGTGGTAATGGGAATGATGACGAAACCAATAGCGCCCTCGTCGGAAGTGCGGTGTCGGAGGCACACAAACTATTGCACCGAAATTTATTTGCCCCAGAATAGTATTCTGCCCGCTTTTCTAAGGTACATAGTGTAATGGGGCAACTGTTGTGTAGAAGATCGAACGCCTGACTTGCTTTGGACGGACTTTCCGATGCTGTAGAGCCTGGTGAGGTCCGGGTAGTTGGCGCTCACGTTGCGCAGGAAGGCGGTCATCTCCTCGTGGTTGTAGTACTCCTCTCGCTTCTCGCCTCCCGTGCTCTGCCCCCGCACGTGCTTCACGGTGCTCAGGCACAGGAGGGCGAGCACCAGCACCGACGAGCACCAGTTGAAGCCCCGCATGCTCACGGAACCTGCAAAAGCAGAGGCATTCCGGACTCAGGCAGAATAACACGCACACGCTGTACATGCGCTATCGTAATTAAGGAACACATGCGCAGAGTCAAGGGAACACAAGCTCAGCGGCTCGCAGTGCTAATGTTAGCATTGTGTATAGGATCAAAGGCAAGCGCAGTGCGTTTACATTGCCTGCTGCACGCTGTGCATGCACGTCGTCGCCATGCGCCAATCCAAGACGATTGTTCGGGCTCTGCGCAAACGCAGTGTGGAACATGCAACACGAACGCAAACGCACGGTGCTTCCGTTTGCTCGTATACGCAATACAAAAAATTACAGGAGGATGCTTAAGCTTCGCCTCTAAGAGTTTAACGCGACAGCGAACCATAGAAACATACAAACTCTCGCTCGTTTCCTAGCCATGCAAGGCTGCCTTGCGTGGCCCCGGATAGGACTCCGCTTTGCCTGCGACGCCAACGCACATCCGCCGTGATTGCCACGTGCCAACGTGTGGTGCCTACCACCGTTTTGGTCATGATACCGCTCACTGTTTCAAGACTTAAGCTCGCTGTTTTCCCGCTCTTTTCCTTTCTGTTTCCCGTATTGGCGTAGCATCTCCCCCTTCGTCTGCCTAAAAAAAGGCTCGCCACAGTCCGCTATGCGATGGCTTACTAGTCTTATTGCCTTACGTCCATAGAGCAGTCCGTACTTCTGTAAGCCTGTCGTGAGCAGCTACGTTCTTGCTGAGCTTGGCATTGAGCAACATCACGCTTGCTTGCACTATACCTTGCCCTTGCTGGTGACCTCTGGGACAGAGCAGACAGCAAGGGCTACTTTACGCCTGCTCCACTGATCCTGCGCAACGAGCGTACCCAGCTCGTTGGGTGCCCTCTCGCGGCGGAAACAGGAAGCGCTCTTGCGAGTGTCCCCAGGTTCACCTGCTCAGCGGGCGCGGCGGAACCGCTCGCAATCATGGCTCGCGAGCAGTCATTTCTGAATGCAAACAACACTCTTTTCTGTCAATGGAGGGGTGCATCCGGTAGAGGATTGGACTTCACTAGGAAGTTTTAATGTTGCGAATAGATGCAAACGCGAGCGCTGTGTGTTTGCTTTAAAGTTGCGTGCTCCAGACTGCGCATGAACGGCGTCGCAGTGCGCCAATGCAAGACTGCAATTTTGGGCTCCGCGCAGGCGCAGTGTCGAATACGCAACGCTAACGCAACACTCAGTGCTTACGGTCGCTCGTATATGCATACTAAAACTTTACTACTGTTTCATCGGTTTTCCAACGCCAATGAAACGGGCTGCAATGAGCAGATCTGCATGCGGATAGGCGTTCCTTTGAACTGGAAAGGCTGAGATTAGCAAAACGGCGGCGGGTAAACATTTAAGAAAAAAAATGTTGTAAAAAGATTTGTAATAAAAAAAAAAAAACGGAGTCAGTTTCTGCTTTCTTTTTTTAAGATTTGGTTCGGAAGGATTGGCGGCGAATTCGCAAGATTGGCTGATTGTCGCAAGTCGTTACCTATGCTTTGACCTCAATTAATCTAATTATTCATAGATTTCTAAGAGTAGCTATTAATTTTAGACTATTCTCATTTTGTAACTTGTTAAATGAAAGGCTGCGGTTGGCCCCAGTGTTGACGATACTGCTTCACAGCGCACAAGCAGTATCATGAATTACCAACTCGCCCAAGCTGAAGTTCTGACCCAGTGTTGACAATTTGCCAACTTTGGATTGCCATAGTTGATTGCACATTTGAAACTAGATCATAATGCCGCTTGCATGATCGAGAAAATAGCTTCTCCATTCATCTAGCAGATTCGCGTATGCTCTTACCCCGAGCATAAAAGATGAGAAGGCCAGAATGATGCCTAGTTTGTTTCGCCCTAGCTCTTTCCCGAACATTCCAAGTCGTCGAATATTCGAGATGACAAGCTTATTAGACAAAGAGCCTTGCGCCGTAGTGCCTATTCATTCACCGAATCTCTCTCGCGATAGCCAGCTGTTTCGCCGACGAGCCGACGCTTGCCGCTGCCCACGTCGACGCTCGCTGGCGCATTCTCGACGCGTGTTCTTTTTATCGTTTCTGGCACAAGCTCGTTCACTATTTAATCTTTTGCTCATTCCAATTTCTTCTTTCACATCGTCTGTCATTCCTTAACTGTAAGCAACGAATTAAATTAGAGCATTAAAAACTGCGTATTAAAATACCTTAATTTTTTTATCATCAACCCAGGTCCCAATTAAACGCCATAATCACAACAATAAGCCATTTAACTATAATAATTTTCGCAGAAAGGTCTAATGTTGATTTCTTTTTAACGTGTGAAAAAATCTGACATTGTTATCAAGATAGATATAAACAATGCATATAATATTAAGTCCTATGCACCGCACGTTGCTTAAAAACACACAGTTCTGTTGTGTGACTCGAATTTCGTATTTGGGTTTTTGCAGTGGCAACAGCGTTTCTTTATTTATGTTTTCTGACCATAATCTAAACTAGTCATCCCTGGTTATTATTTGCTTAATTTGGATTTATTACGTTATTCTTCTGCTGGGAATAATGCTAAATCAATTAATAATCTAAATGCCCTGAAACCCATTAAATGAGCGTCAGTTCATTATATCACATGACCAGTATCTGAGTGAGAAAAAGCGGCAAGAGCACACAGATATCAACGCAGATTTTTTAAAAAAGAAATACAATATTTGATCTTGCACCTAAGGTGTGTGAAAGACCCTGTCTTCAGGGGGACACTGAACTCCCACCAAAAGTATGAATTGCCTGGATCTGCCTGGATGTCACAAAATAAATTCTCCGGGAACAATTTCCGGGACAGATCTTGAGCTAGGAGCGAACTGAAGTTAACAACTATATCGAGAATTTAAATCCCAAATAGAAGTGTGTTTGTGTTTCAGTCCTGAATTGAAACGTGCCCCCTGGCTTCAATATTTCGCTAAACACCGTTTTTTTCTCAAGGATAAAGAGGCGACCTGCGCGCATAACGCCCAGGCTTCCTCTTAAGAGAGTGAATAATATGTGTCGTTCAGTGAAGTCCGCACAATAAACATGCTTGGATACAGGTACACAAACACGCATCTCCGACCCTCACTATAGCAGCCATTTTGGAGAACGAGTGGAGCCACCTATAGACAGTTGGTATCGCGAATAATATACCATTCCTATTAAAGAAATGTATAACAAATAATAGAAACATACACGCAATAAGAAAAACGACCTCCGTTTGTATTTTTTTTTTTATGTAAAAGAGCCGATCAGCTTCATGAACTGTTTTTGTAGATTCGTTCTTTGTGCTGTGTCCTTTTCGAGACGTGTATATTTTGTTATATATTTATGTTTGCATCGGGATTTTCAAAGTTTTAAAGTTACAGAGTTCGCAACTTGTTAAGTTTTCTAACATCTAACAAAGGTGAATTTTGAGTTTTTTATTTATTTATTTTATTTATTTATTTATTTCAAATACTGCCAATCCCATAGAGATTTTTGCAGGTATTGGGGGAAAATAAATATACATCAAGAGGCAAATATCAGTACAAATGGAACAGCAAAATATCGCGTCATTCTTGTAACAGAAAAAAAAAAAGAAACGTCAATTCATAAATTCACAAAGTAGTTGTTATTCAACTGCATCAGTAAACAATTCAACACTTGTAAAACCAAAAAAGCGCCTATCTAAACTATTCCAGTCTCTTATGGCTGAAGGAAAAAATGAGTGTTTAAAACTGTTGTTGTTGAAGGAATACTCAACGAGTGTGTCGCTATGTTTATGTCTAGTGGCTCTCGCTTCCGATCGCTTAACGTACTTGTCTTTATCTATTTTAAATGCATTGTTTAAAAGGAGGCACATAAATTTCAGTCGACTGATTCTTACACGATCAACGACAGTCAATAAACCAGCTTTCTTTAGTAGTTCTGTTGGTGAATCGAAGCGACTGTATTTGTGGTAAACAAATCTGATTGCCTTTCTCTGGACACTTTCTATAATACTTATATTCTTCTGCGTATGTGGAAACCAGGATATATTTGCGTATTCTAGTACTGGACGCACAAGAGAGGTATATGCTAAAAGTTTTATTTCAGGAGTTGAATACTTTATCGTTCTCTTCAGAAAGAATAGTTTTGCCAGGGCTTTGTTTGTTATATATTTAACGTGCGCGTTCCAGCTCAGGTCCGAGGCTAAAATGATGCCAAGATACTTAGATTCAGTGACTCTGCGCAAGTCTACACCATTAACACTGTATGGGAACTCGAGAATATTCTTCTCTTTCCTCGTTAGGCACATAGTAACGCTTTTGTCAGGATTTAGAGCCATTTGCCAATTGTCGCACCAATCGGTTATCTTTTTTAGTGATTCGTTTAGTTGAATTTGGTCAGCTTGGCTTGTTATCTCGCGGTAGATAATACAGTCGTCGGCAAAAAGTTTTATATTTGCGTTGATACCATTAACAATGTCATTTATATAGACAAGAAACAAGAGTGGTGCCAAAACAGTGCCTTGCGGGACAGCAGACAGTACCTTAACTGGTCGAGAGACGTGTCGTTCATAACATACAAACTGAAACCGATTTGTTAGGTAATCTTCTATCCAAGATACTATAGGACCCTCACCCATGATCTGTGTAAGTTTCTTAAGAAGTTTGACGTGTGAAACACGGTCAAACGCTTTTGATAGGTCTAAAAATATTACATCAATCTGGCTTCTATTATTTATACCCGTCGCGAAGTCATGGATAGTCTCGACCAGTTGCGTAACAGTTGACAGTCCACTCCTAAAGCCGTGCTGCTGCGCGCATAAAATATTGTGTTTATGAATAAATACCAATAGGCCGAAAGAATGCCGGTACTTTATTTTCTTTTGCGTAAGTGTACTAACATCCCATCCATTGCAACAGTGTCCCGCCTACAAACACACACGTGCCTTTGTGGGCCTGGACAATTCATGTACATGCCTGCATACATACATACATGCATGTATGGATGCACACATGTATGTATGTATGCATGCATTTCTGTGTGTATGCATGCATGCATGCATGTATGTTTGTATGCATGCATGTATGCATAAATGTATGTATGCATCCATGGACGTATGCATGTATGCATGTATGCATACATGTATGTATGTATGCATGCATGCATGTATGTATGTATGTATGTATGTATGTATGCAGGCATACATGTATGTATGCATCCATGTATGTATGCATACATGTATGCATGCATGTTGCAGTTGCACTCAGCTGGCGCGCGTCCAAGGTCACCAGGGGAGAACGCGCGCTGACCGGCGACGAAAAGTACTCAGCAGACGAAAAAGGGAGCGGACGGGCGGTTTGCATGCTTTCGCATTCACGACTTATACGTTCTTAGGTGTGCCTCGAGCTTTTTTCTTATCAGTCGTCTTTCTGCGTTATGAACTACAAGCTTCAAACTTATAGTTGTCTGTCTACAATTATTCAATGCCCTAGTTTTCGAGTTCTTTTTACAGCGGAGCTGTTAAGGTCTAGGTCCACCAGGATCGTGTCCGGTACCAAAAAAATGTCGATACTCGTGGTCGACACAACACTCTGGTTGCCGCCGTCGCTCATAGATGGCGTTAGCTGCCCAGAGTGTTGTGTTTGCCGGTTGTCTGCTTGCCGCCGTCTCTCGTAGATAGCGGCAACATTTTTGGGGGGGAAGAAGAGCGGGAACGGAACGAGCGGCGATGTGCGCAGCAGCGTGAATGGTTTCACATTCGCCGCGAGGCCGCTATCGCCTAAAGTTACCCAGCGTCGAGCGCCTCGGATTCTCTTGCGAAAGAAGAGCAGGTCGCTCGCCTGGAAAGCCACCGCGGAGAACAGAAGCTACAGCTCCACTGCTATTCATTCTTCACCAGAGTGGAAAGGCTGAAAGGTTTTTTAACAAAAGCTGTTGACGTGGTTTCTACATTTTAAACTATTTTCAGTCGTTACGCGTAGGTATTTATAACCATTTCATTTTCTTAAACAAAGAATGTTGGCGCTGTACACATGAAGTAACATTTTGTTCTTGTTTTATTTGTTTTCCCAAGTATTACGGTTTTGTCAGTATTAACTTCAATTCCCCATTCACGTCACCACGACTCAGTTTGCTGCGTGCACCTTATATCGTATTGTGACCACATGTGCGCTGAGGGAATTCTGGTGGCAAAAAGCGTTCGACCAGGCATAGAGTTATTATAATGTACGCTAGAGGTTCAACTGGCGCTAGTGTCTATGCGACTTCCGTGACACAAATTGAAGCAGACAGCAACCAGTCTACTTTTGCGGTGCTCCTATGCATTCCTATGGGAAAACGCGCCTGCATTTCATCGCTTCGTCGAAAAAAAAGCACGTTACGCTTTGGTTATTTGGGTCGTACCGAATAGTATGTACCTTGATTAACACTGTAAAAGTGTAATTGCTTTAGTTAGCGCATTTTTCTTCATCAGCGAATGATGTTTAACTTTTTACACAGGTTTGGGACATTTCAGTCCCAAACCTGTCTTTCGCAGCAGGTGTGTAAAAACAAGCGAAGATTTGAAGCAAAATTACTATCGAAAGTAATATAGAAGATGTTCAAACTCGCCAGCATTCCGGTGACGCTTATATATTGATAATATGCCAGTCCTGTCACTACAAGACAATGACCCCGTCGTGCATGAGCGGATGAAAACATTCAAAACGTAAATAATTAAGCACTTGGGCTATGAAAGGTGTCTCTTCGTATTGTTTTCTCTGCCGGGCAGCTTTTAGCGGGCACTTGTTCTCAAAGATTTCGATCGTGCTGGTGATATTTTGAACGCTGAAATTCGCACAGAGCAGAAAAAATAAAGGGGTACTTACTTATATAAAATCGGAATATATTATGTGGCCTTCAATTTATTTTGATCGTACATGCACGGGTAGTTACTGACCCAGTGTTCCTGCATAGCTCTTGCCGCCTCCCTTAATTTCCAGATGTCCTTCGTTCGTTTGACACGTATATCCCTCATGCTGAAAAGCGCCGACGTCGTGTTCGCGCTAAGAGTGTCCGACATCTGCACATAAATACACGTAGGAAGCCGTTAAAGCACCGTTTTTAATGGATGAATTTGAAAGAAAAACGCCGTAACTGACAAATTATTTTGTTGGCCTGACTGAGAAATGTTCCAAGCTACCTAGTACGTACGAATTATTCGGGATATTTGCTCTTATGATCGAGCGCAGGGAGAAAATGCACTCACTTTTTCCGATAGAAATGGATTACCGGAATCAATTTTTGACTGGTTGCTGTCTGCTTCAACTTGCCTCAGCACACTAGCGAAACTTGAACCTCTAGCGTACATTATAATAACTATGCGACCAGGTTGCCCGCATGTCAAACCATCTCTGGCCACTTTCACCGCTAGGCGGAAAAGTGTCCCACGCGAGCGGCGCCCAGCCGCTGATGAAAGGCCGGCGCAGAAGGATGCGCGAGAGAGTCGTGTAGGCAGTGATTAAAGGGGTACTCTGGCGATTTTTTGAGCTACCTCAACTAACTATATTTTCTGACTCCCCGGCCTTTACCCTTTCCGGTATGCTATTTAGTATCGCGAAATCCATAATAGTTATTGCGAAATCGGCAAATGAAAATGATGCAAAAAGCAACATTCAAATATACCCGCACTTTTCAGTGCCGTGACGTCAGTGGCGGGCAGGCTTGCCAGTTGAGCAATCAGTCTAAAAAATAAAATATGCCAATCATTTGTTCATTGCTGGAGCGCGGGTACTGGAGCGAGCTTCCAAAGCATTCATTTGACACTATGAAATAGCTTCGAATCAGTTAGGAACAAATTCCAAAGCCCAAAGAGTGAACCCCTGCCTTCCACTGACGTCACTTTTTCGTTGTTGCCAGTAGAGACTTTCAGTTTGAAAAACACGGTGAGGACCAAAATTGTAAATTCAATAACTTTGCGAAAAAATAATATTTTGACCTAATATTTGGGATTCTATTTTAGCGATGTTGTTTGGCGAGTTTAGCAAAATTCCAAGCAAATCGGGGACCATGAAGAAATCGCCGGAGTACCCCTTTAATGCACATGGAGTGTCGGGGGATTTGAGACCCATTACCGGTTTCCACGTGGGGTCCGAGACCCCTTTGAGGAGTAGACCTAAACGTCGGGCACTTATTTATTCATTTATTTATTTAAAATACCCTCAAGGCCATCGGCATTACAGGCGAAGTTGAGAACTAAACCGGTGTGTACAACACGCATTATTTTGGCTTGTTTCTGACGCAGCGTTCGGCTGTGTTGGTGTCACAGAATTCAGTGGTCTTTTTTTTTTCTAGTTTGTAATGGCTCACATATGGGTTCATTTCTCGCTCGCTTGACGAATCGATTAGTTAAGCCAACGTCCGAGCAATACGGTGAGAGTTATACCCCAGTCAGATGGACTCATTTAGTGTCACTTCAAACGAGTGCACTTCAGCGCATCGAATGTCATTTCAAATGCTTTCGTGCTACGCGGAAAAATTTAGTGTCAATCGCAAATGATGTCAGTGACAATGGGTAAAGCAAAAAGTACGAGAATTACTATAATATATGGGCAGATTTCTCAATAACCTTTTTGGCATCCTCATTGAAAACATATTACTAGACATGGTTGCTTTAATTAGAAAGCTTTACGACAATTTGATGAATTCATTAAGCCATCTCAAGCCGAGACAAGTACGAAGCAGATATCATATCCAAACCTGGAAAAACTTCACGCTACGGAGGTCTTCCGGCGGTCTTCCCACAGTCTGATCACAGAAAAGGTCTCCTGCTCGGACCATGAGCGACTTGGGGTTCGCGGTGCTGCGGCCGACTCCATACTACTATTAGACTTTTCCGGTATCGCGCTCAAGCGGTACCTCTTCGGCTCGTCTTTGAGAAACAAAAACTTTCAGCCTTTCCACTCTGGTGAAGAATGAATAGCAGCGGAGCTGTAGCTTCTGATCTCCGCGGTGGCTTTCCAGGCGAGCGACCTGCTCTTCTTTCGCAAGGGAATTCGAAGCGCTCAACGCAGTGGAACTTTCGGCGATAGCGGCCTCGCGGCGGTTACGAAACCATTCGCGCTGCTGCGCACATCGCCGCTCGTTCCGTTCCCGCTCTTTTTCCACCGAAGAAATGTTGCCGCCGTCTATGAGAGGCGGCGGCAAGCAGACAATTGGCAAACACAACGGATGGATGGATGGATGGATGAATGGATGAATACGGCTGAGCCCTTTGGATCGGGCGGTAGCTTACGCCACCTAGCCATTTTGTCTTACCCTTTAAGCTTGGAATATTTAAATGTGAAAACAACACTCTGTACAGTTACCGCCATCTATGAGCGACGGCGGCAACCAGAGTGTTGTGTCGGCCACGGGTGTCGACATTTGTTTGGTACCGGACACGATCCTGGGGATCCTAGCCATTAAGAGCTGCGCTGTAAAATGGGCGCCGAGCGTTGTTGCGCAATCAAGTGCAGTGTGTACGTCGAGCAAGCTGATGGCTTGATTAGCCGTTTTTTTTCGTGATATTTTACTCTTTGTTGTTATGAACAAGTGCTTATCTAAAAGTACCTCTCTAAAAATACATTAATTTTCTGCAGATTTATCGTCTTCTACTGGGTGTTCTCTTTACTCCTGAAACGCTGCTGTCGCGGCCACACACTCGGTATACCGGATAGAGTGAAATGAGTTCACGAAACACACTCGACCTCGAGTGCGTTCTTCGATGAGTGCCACTAAAAGTTACCGTGTGTCACCGCACGAGTGACATTAGGGGCGAGTACACTCGCTGCAAGTGACAATACATGGCCAGCTTTCTCGGCACGCTGTTTTAGTTCCCGATTATCACGACACGTGTCAACCTTAAGCAAGATAAACGGAGAATTCGAAGCGCGCGACCGCTATCTGAGATCCCTCTCCTGTGCATCTCTCCGGCCTGCCACTCTTTCACCGTTTGCGTCTGGCTATCGCTTTCTGAGATCGAATTCTGCATCACCTGTCACCGGCATTCAAGCATAAAAAAAACATTTAATCGTCGCGGCCAGTTCTCGAGCTTTCCGATTTTCACAACAAAATTGCATGAACCTCGTTTGTGATTTGGTACTAGCTGAATATATAGCAATACAAGCGTAAACGCTACGTTCTAAAACCCGAACAGTGTCGATTGCAGATTATAGTATACACTTAATGAACAGTGTAGAACAGACTTTCACGCTTTTTTTTCGCGCGCTTCCGAGTTCAGGACGCGTTTTTGTTGACCGACGAAGACTCGAACTAAACGCTCATATCCCGACCTAGCGGGTATTTGCAAGGTTGAGAGTGTAGGAGCCCCAGGCATAGGAAGACATCGGATCTAGTGGCACCTTTCAAATATCTCTCGATTACACCCCAACTGGAGTACCCAAGCTGATTATAGTGAGGAGGGGCTAAAGTGCACAGCGAGGGATACCGTCGTTAGCCGGCGTTTAATGAGTGACTCAGTACATAATCCTGAAGGGAATAACATTCTGCCTTGTTACGTCGCATCACTAATTAGACTTGCACTCACAAAGGTTCATTTCGCGTGCACAATAGCCAATGCGGTAGTATAATCCCCCATGCGTTTCGCAAGGACTTTATAAATTTAGACGGAAGTCTTCCGATTTCAATTTGAAAATAGGCTTAGAAAACCAAACTGCCTCGTTAAATGAACGTTTTAATTTTTTAATCTTGTTTTAAATTTGAAGCCGCAAATATAAATGGAAAAGATGGTGATGCTAACTTTATGAATAATGGAAAAATCTGCGATCCGGTAGCGATTTTTAAATTTTCATTTTTCTGATCACGTGAATTAGTTATGTCAATAAAATTTAGTTTTAATCATAAAAATGCGTGCAAAACGACAGCTTTTGTAGCTGCTTTCTACGTACCGTAAAAACGAAACGTTAATCACCAACAATAAAGATGGCGAGAGTGGGACCGCCGCCTTAACGTGTCCTGATTATGACCTATAGCTTTCTGCCACGGAATACCGTGCTCTGCCCCTGTGCCCAGAACTCAATGACTCGGCATTTTTTGTCTGGGCGATAAGCGTTAGAACGGTGAATAGGCTCTTAGATAAAACATTCCGTAGCAGCCACGATCATTGAAATAGCATTACTTAAGTCCAAGTTAGTTTATGTGATTAAGGTAAACGTAGCGTGATATAGAAGTGCTATGAATATGGTTCAGGATCATGATGAAATAAACTTGAAACTGGGGGATGACAAAAAAAGCATTAAAAAGTCGAAAAACAAAACTGGACGACGTTTTGTTTTGAGACGTCGTACTGCCCTTTCTCTGTTTCTGTTCTCTAGAACTATGGTGCTTCTTTTATTCATCATGGTTAATATTCACCAGGTCGCCTGTACGTTTAAGTGTGATTGAGGAATATCCGTATACGGTAAAGACAAATATGCCGCTTAAAAATAAGCGCTTACATCGACTATGAGTCATTAAATTGTAGGTTTATTGTGTTGCATACGCTGCATGTTGTACAGTTTTTGGTGATATGAGCGGGAACTGTGGTTTTCGAGAAAAATGTAATGTGAGACATGCCAGGCGTGTTAGGTGCAAAAAGGGAACATTGTAATGGACAGGCACATTTCATAATTACACTTTACGACCTTTGGTTCGTGGTTTAAGACGTAGGGGAACATCATGCGGCATTTTGTCCCGCTCGACTGTTCCAGCTCACAGGGCTGGCCGCTGTACATGTGGTGTATAACCGAGTTATATTAAAAATATTCACGCTCCTGCTATAAGGGTAATAATAATGCTGCCCCGGTCACCCGGGGGGGGGGGGGGGGGGGGGTTGTGAAATCAGAAGGAGAGGTTGTTCTGGTGGGCGCGCTGAACTGGTTTTCCTTTCAAAAGGAAGAGTGAGAGAGTGGAGAAGGTGCCTATTACTCATATAACGCTTATAGCTTATAACACTTGAGAGGGAAAGGTAAGGATCAAAAGAATTCAGGAAGAGGGGAAGAAGAGAGGGTTAGATAGGACAGACAGGATAGAATGGGTTATGATGAAAGGAAACAGCTTTAGTGTACTGTCGAGGCCGGTTGACTTGAGAAAGTCTATTAGGTGGATCTGAATCGTCCGTCGACGTTGGGTGGAGCCAGTTAAAAACGAGTGCCTCTTCCGAAAGGGTTCCTTACTCGAATCTTCGTGAACTTTGCCAGCAGATCTCGACGAGCGTCCGAGTATTCGGAGCAGTGCAAGAGAATACGACCAAAAAGTCTTATTTTCGGGGAATATAAGGCACGCAGGCTTGTCGACGGCGGATATCTTCGAGAGGAAAGCTCGCATGAAAGCACTCCTACAGCCAAGCCGCAAAGGAGCATAACCTTTCTCCGCTTCAGGCCCTGTGTCAGGCATAGCAGATATGCTGGAAAGGAGGCTGGTGCCAGATCATGCATGTGCCATTGAACTGTTCGCCATGGTCCTGGAATGAACGTCGAGAGCCTTATGACACTCTTAAGCATTTATTTTATACGTGATATGGCGACGCGCTCTAAAACAAGAATTATTCGCTGGAAAAATTTCTAGGGGGAATGCTTTCTGCCCGTATTTTTTTATTTGTCGCCCACAACATGAGTTTTATTAGTATTCCCCATATGAACTCGCATAACCTTTCATTCATTTTCGAGAAACATAGTTAAGTTGAACCTGACACGTAGCAAGCCCAGTGCAACATACGCCGCATATTATCATTAACATTCGTTCTGTGCTGGTCTGGGGAGCATACAAATAACTGGGTTGCTTGAAGCACCGAACAAAAATTCTATCTGCTTTTTGTTTTCAAGTACTGTCGTATTTTTTTCGGAAAGCACCGGGCCATGACGAGACATCACACGCTGGAAGTAAATCAGCCGGATTCCTTATTTGCGCAGGGTTGATCTGTAAGTTGTCGTAGGCGCACAGTTATAAAACAAAAATGAGTTGGAATGGACGGTTATCAATTTCGTGACCAGTGACGTCGGGTAAGAGTAGGGTTAGTCTAAAGTTACGTGACAGCACAAAAAAACATGGATTGCTCAGGGAATTGGATGAGAGCGGTCGCTTTTAAATGGCTATGGATCTTTCTGATCACTAAATGGCGAATACATTAGTAATTCGCGCGCTGAAAAGTGTAGGGCCATAAATAATGCAAATAGGTTGTTCAAAACTCCGATTATTCAATTTTGGTACGAATAATATAACGGCTATTTATTTTTGTACGAATTTATTATCCGGCATTATGCCACTCAAATCGAACTAACCACACTAAGATGATCAGACCGTACATCAGCAATATTGACAAGGTAAACTATTTGTTCTTCGTTCGTAGCATTGAAGATTGGAACTTATTGCCGGAGCAATTAATCACAATTTGCGAAGTGCAGTCGTTCGTGAATAGCTTGACTAAAACTTTCCGGAAATATTATAATCCACACTATCATTGATTTTACATGTAGGATATCCTTAAATCTATTCACTTTTTTACTATATTAGTATTTATTGAACGTAATCTAATGAAAGCATGTGTTTGTGTACATTAACCTTGTCGAATGAGATGAAACTGCGTTTAATTTCTGTCGTTGCTTGATTGAAATTTTATATAATGCCATAATAATGTACCATGCTCTCCGTTCTTATGGATTTATGTATTGTGTCAAATATAGTGTAACCTGCCAGGGCTTGAAAAAGGCCTGCAGTATTTTAAATAAATAAATAAATAAATACGTGTTTGTGTTTCCGCGGTGTCATTTGGATTCAGGCATCGAGGTGAAGTCGTACTTTTTATTTTGATTGAAACTTTTATACTTTGTGGCGCATGTTGCAAGAAAAACAATGTTTTTTTATTTGAATGTTCTAACATTAAAGTCTCTTAGAAAAAAAAATCACAAGGAAGCGGGAAAGTACGAAGCTGTTTTGACGATTGTCCGTGTATGGCGTTTTTGAATCACGCGCAATCTCGAATTATCGGAGGGGGAGAGAGAAAGAGAGCTTATATATATTTTCTTGTGCTTTATATGCAAGAATGTAAGACGACATCCTAAGCGCTATTTATTATTCGTCGCTCCATCCTTTGTAAAAATCCCCATACATGCCTTCGCGAACAACTGAGACAAACTAATTTTTGTTTCAGAGTAGACAATGTTAAGTATCGCTTTAAATAATAACACGCGTCGAACCATCTGTTGCCTTTCATAATACGCAAACTCTGTACCTTGGTCAAGTACGGGTACTAAAAATAAATTATAAAGTATAGTTTTTACTTTCTGTTCAATTTCAGCACGCTGTTTACAAAAACACATTTAACTTTTTTTCAACTTTTTTTTCGTGTCGCGTTTTCTTTAGCTTATACCCTTCTTTAGTCAGACATTTAGTTCTAGGTATTTTATTATAGTTTATTATAGGCTTCTTCAACCCCAGGCTTTTAACCTGAGGCTTCTTCAGCCTCAGGTTAAAAGGTTTAGCTGTGTATTCCCGCCACGTGATTCATCAAAGCTTGGGAAGTGATTGGAAAGAACCTCTGAGTTTAAAAGTTGTTCGTGGAATAGCCACGTACCCGTTCTTATGCGACCCGCCTTGGAAAATATGTGTTTCGTCAAAGGGTTGCTTTATACTATTCGCAGACCTAGATAAGCAAACCGCTCCAATTGTGCTAAATTCAAACATAATCATTGCAGACATTGAAGGTCTCGTGCTAGCTCGCACTTCAGCACCAAATCTTCGGTTGCGTGGCGGACAACGCATAAAGCTGAAGTTTGAGGGCTTAAAGGGATGCTGAACCGAAAAACAGAATCTAAATTCTTTGTCGTTTTGATATTTACAGCACACGAATGGCTCTTAAATGACGGTACTTGAAACAATAAAGTAGTCTAAATTATATGATTTATGTAAATAAATATTCTAAGGTGCACCTGGTGAGTTTTTTGAAAGCTCGTTTCGTGACGACAACAAACTTGTAGTAAGCAGAACGCGGCTATGGTGAGCCATCAAAGTTGGCTCGGTCGGCTCCGACCTACCTCGTTGGCTCCGGCGTGCGCTCACGCCGCGTGGTGGCGCGACGAAACGGAAATGCGACGTGCGAACCTCGTGCCGAAACGATAAATTTGTAAAAGGAATGCAATTTTATCTGATAAATTTGTCGAACAGTGTTCATCATGTCGTTTTTGACACGACACCTATGCGGCGCCGAACGGCCTAGCGAGCGTCGCGAGCAAGCGGCATCTTGGCGGCATCAAACATCAGCGCTGTCGAAGTCTCCGTGGTCGCCGTCGTCATGGCCAAATTATCAGGACGGGAAAGAAATCGCCGAACTCCGAAAAACCCACAGACCAAAGTCGCCGCCGTCGCTACGAGGCAGGTGCAGAAGTGGACTGGGGGTGGCAGGGTGCAGGGTGGCTGGCAGGTAGTGCGCAGCTAACTTGGCTGGATTAGTTGGCAAACTTCCAACGCGACGGGCATCCGTCTACTATTATTCAAAGCGCAACTTTCTTCCACGCTGTGGCGCGTCGGCAGCTCGACTTGTTCACGTCAGTTCCGTTGCAGTTTGTTGACGTCAGTTCCGTTGCGAGTAATCCCAGAGGGCCTCGCGCGCATCGGAGGCTTCTGGCGCTTCTGGCTCAATCAGCGGTCGTCATTCCAAGAAATATAATAATCCGATCTCCATCCCTTTACATGAATAGCATTTTTAGGTATAGTGCGGTCCCGGGAAGCTTGTCCGGGGCTTATTTCGGCAACTTCAGATATCGGTTCAGCATCCCTTTAAAAGCACGTGTTTGGGGTCGCGAATGGTCTAGAGTTTGTATCTCTGAACAGGTAAGTGCCTACGGTGCCACAGTGCATGTCCTTCGCAACACACTTTACGTACCGTTAAACGTACCTGAGGGTTCCCTAAACAGGAGCGCGCACACGTCGAGTCCTATCAAGGGGTGTCCAAGCGACCATGTCAAGCGGATCCGCTCCCCGCGTCCCGTCAAAAACGCGGGCCGGATACGCCGTATTTGGCCCGTTTCCGCCCGCGATCCGCGTTTTTCCGCAAAGAGAAGGCTCAGTATTTGCGTAAGTCTTTGTGGGCTGTGCATGAGACGCAAACACAAGACGCAGCTTATCACATTTGCTCTATATCCGGCCTGCTTTTTTGACGGACGCGGGGAGCGGATCCGCTTGACGTGACCGGTGTGGGCAGCCATTCATAGGGTGCACACAAATGAATCACGTCACCAAGAGGTCAACAATGGCTTACTGTAATGTATAAAATAAAATATTATATTTAGTGTCGATTAAAATGTCGCAGCTATTCGCTGTGACTGTACTGCAGATTCGCACAGCATTGGAATGTCGCGTTTTCCCCGTTTTCCCACGGCACAGAGACGAAGACAGCGACTGACAGCGACTCACATGGGGGAGAGCGAGGGTTAGCGCTACAGGCTCGGAACTAATGCTCAATACTATTACTGGTCTACCTTCCTTGATCTTGATTGTAAGTTAACCTCTAATTAAAAAAAAAAAAAAAAAATGTTGTGCCAAGATATAGCGGATATGCTTGTTTTACAGGGAAGCCGTATATGACTCCTTGGTCGGGAATTTTCGTGTCCGTCGACAGAATAGTCGACAAAAAATCATCGCGCTTTATCAGCGTTCGCACGCGCCTTATCATTTATCAGTGTGGTTTTGACACTTCCAGGCGCGCTTGAAGACAACGATATTTCTATTTTTTTTTTCATTAACGAAACTTTATTTCTTATTTTGATACATAAACAGAGAAAACAAGGGGAGAAAAGTTGCAAGAACACCTTGACGGAGACCCTTTCTCCCTTGTAGTGGCATATACAAAAGTCAAAACAAAGCAACAGCGTAAAACACTGAGAAAACCGACATAGCAAAGCAAAATATCAAACAGGTCTCATAAATCGATTCATTCGTTTTCGTCCCAAAGTTCAGTTCGTAATTCCTGAATTGCAATAGAAATAATATCAATGTTAATTTTTATTATGGTGTTCAATATAGTAGGAAGTGTGTATTTGAGTGATTGCATTGAATAGTTGATGTAACACAGATATTTCGCCGACCAAGTTGGGTAGAGAAGTTACATGTTTTTGGTTTGCTCCGCAAGGTTTACTAAGCTATCCCCATTTCCTTTATTTTCTAACTTAAAACTGATCGCGAGTCTATACTTGTACGCGTTGTAAACCGAAATATAATATTTTTTTTATAAACAATCCCTGGTTGCTAGAGTCGTAAGAAGCATTCACAATGAGGCGTACATATTATTTTTCAGTGGGAGTATTTTTTAGATTTGTGCGGGTTGTTGTGCCCCAAACAAGATGACAATAATTCAGGTGATAAAGAAATAAAGTCGGGTGTAAAAGAAGCTTAACATTTCTCGGTAGAATACAATGGTTACGAGAAATGTGCAATGAGTCCAATGACATTTGACAATCGAGTGCGTAAATCATTTACATGATCTACCAAAAAAAAAAGTATTGATTGAAAATTACGCATAAATTTTTCAAATTGTCTAAAATACCTATATCCTTTGCATTTAAGACAAGGGCCTTAGTTACAGAAACATTTTTGTTTTTAGGCCGAAAGATGATTGCCTTCGTCTTACTCGCATTGGTGTTTAGCATGTTATCTGAGGACACGTTTTGCAAAGCTGTTAGGGTCACGTTTGCTCAGCTGATAAGCTCGTCACCAGTCTCGCAAGAACAGAAAAGGCTCGTGTCATCCGCGTACATTACGAATTTAGTCAGTGGATTTATGTTTAAAATATCATTAATGTATATATTAAATAGTAACGACCCTAAAATGCTTCCTTGTGGTACCCCGGATATAATTGTCGTTGTTGTAGACGCGAAACCATTAAGGCGAAAGAACTGTTTACGGTAATTTAAATATGATTTAAGCAACAGAAGTTCTTGATCACGAATTCCGTAAATATCGAGCTTTTCTAGTAGTGAATTGTGACTGATAAAATCAAACGACTTTGTAAAATCTACAAAAATGCCATGGGCCAATTTCTTTCTCTCCAAACTCCGTAAGACAATCTTTTTTTTTTTGTTTTGTTTATGCAATGCAAGTTCTGTAGATCGATTTTTCCGAAAGCCTAATTGAGCATTAGTAATTATTTGGTGCTTATCCGAAAACGAAGATACACGAATATGTATAACTTTTTCTGATCCTTTTGAGAATATCAGAAAGAAATAGATAGGCCTGTCATTTTTTATGTCTTTCTTATCTCCCTTTTTGTACAGCACAGACACGTTAGCTGTTTGCATGAGTTGCGGAAACACACCGATTGAGACAAAAGTTAAAAATATGACTAAGACAGGGGGTGATCAAAAGTAACACATACTTGACTGGTCTAATCTGCACATCATCCGCGTCACAACTGTGACTGTTATTTAATTCCATAAAATTAAAAACCGTAAACGCGACCTCTGCATCAGCGACTGCACGTAAAAAAAAATAGAGTCTCTGTTTCTAAACGTGACATGTTTACATGGGCCGCCGATATAACTACGTGATTGAAATTTATGAAAGTCATTAAATACATCTGCTAAAGATATGCCAGTTAAATAGCCCATACGAAAATGGTCTATGGACGTTTATGGAAAATCCTATGGTGAGCTATCACCTTCTATAGCCCTCTATGGTCAGCCATAAGAAACCATAAAACACGCTATAGACAACTATAGAAAAATCTATGTCTTCAAAGCTATAGAATCTTGACCATTCTGATTTCTATAGCTGGCTAAAGAATAATTTATGACTATGCAGCTATAGACTCGCGACTATTCAATTTCCTTTAGCGAGCTATAGAAATATGTATGTCCTTAATGCTATAGATTCGCGACTATTGAATGCGCTTTAGCCGGCTATAGAGAAGTGTATGTTCTTATATCTATAGACTCGCGACCATTGAATTTTCTTTAGCCGATTCTATAGTGTTTTATGTCACCAAAGCTATAGGCCTCCGACCTTTCGATGTGCTTTAGCCGGCTATAGAGTGGTGTATGTCCCTAAATCTATAGACTCGCGACCATTGAATTTTCTTTAGCCGTCTCTATAGTGTTTTATGTCACCAAAGCTATAGGCCTCCGACCTTTCAATGTGCTTTAGTCGCCTATAGAGCGGTGTATGTCCCTAAACCTATAGGAGGTATTCACTGGCCGCCATATTTGAGGTCACTGTTTAGAGCGCATGCTCAGAACGAGCTCGCATTAATAGGCTGCCAAGACCGGCAATCTTGGTGGTGCGGAATGCGCGTGGCGAAAGAACTGTGGAAGCTCGCGTTCAGCACGCGCTCCGCAGCCGAGCACACAGCTATGGCCGCCAGTGAATACTCCCTATAGAATCGCGACCATTGAATTTTCTTTAGCCGACTCAATAGTGGTCTATCTCACCAAAGCCATAGCCTCCAACCTTTCAATGTGCTTTAGCCGGCTATAGAGGGATGTATGTCTCTCGAGCTATAGACTCGTGACCATCCAATTTTTTTTAGCCGGCTCAATGGTGTTTTATATTGCTTAGGCTATAGGCCCGCGACCTTTTCTCTTTTACTGCAGATGTAGAAAAGTGGAAGACAGTCATTCATGCACTCGATCGGGGCGAGAATGTTCTTAAGCGTATTGCAGTTTTGCCGGCTGCTTTCCCTGCGCATTGCCTTATTTCGGAGTCGACGTCATGTCAATCTTCCGTTTTTTAGCTCTAATTATTTGTCTTTTCCAGTGTATTTTGTAAGTATATGTATTTCGTAGCGCGCCTTCTACTTTGTCCGTGTCCCTGCCATGTTTGTATTTCTTTCTGCCTACTGTATTAAATATATTTAATGTTTTTCGTGTATATTTCGTCGTTTTCGACGCGGCGTCAACGAACATAAAGCCGCCGCTTACGCCACTACAGAGGTGAGCTCTACTCTTGTCACGACGGTCTATCGCTCTATAAAGTCCTCTATTGGACTCGAATAAAGTCTCGAGAGGGCTGTTTCGAATGCCGGTGCACATGTCATCAGTGAAGGTAGAGCAACGACGGTACAATCGCGACGCGACAGCCGACTGCGCCTCGATCTGGCCGGCCGCGCTCGCTCAGTGGAAATGTAAGCTTGGGACTCTCGAGCAGCGTTAGCTTACTGAAGATGCAAGAAGCTACTTTGTCGTCGCGAATCCTTTGCCCTTCGAATGGCTGCGAAGCCGTTCCAGCTCCCGGCGTAGCCTACGCAGCGTCATCCCAACAACCGTTCGCACAGCATCGGAACCTTCCGTCTGCGAGCGCCGGCGGTTCGTCGTCGCGGGGATCATGTTCGCGGGAGTTCATGTTCGCGGGGGTGCATAAAATGCTCCCATTCAAGTCGCGACGATAAATCGTCGGCGCTCGCAGATTGCCAATCCACCTTTTTACGAAGTCACCGGTTCGAGATTTTTGGGTAGAGAACGCGCGTGCACACCACGAGCGCTCTCACGAGATCTCGCTTGAAAGCATGCCATGGCCGCTCGTGAATCCATGGAACGCGAACATGTGTTTTCATACCAGAAACTCTGGAACCATGATTTCCAGAAAGATTGCGATGCTGCGCGGGTGGTCGCTGACAGGCGCTGCTGCCCAGGGTACGCCGAGCACTGGAACGTTTTCGCCGGCGTTCGCAGGGCAAAGATTCTCAACGACATAGCAGCGTCCTGCATCATCAGCAAGCTAACGCTGCTCGAGAGTCCGACGCTCACATTTTATCAGAGCGAACGCGGACAGCCAGATCGAGGCGCAGTCGTCTCTCGCTTCGCGATTGCTGCGTCGTTGCTCTGACTAAACAATTGACACAGTTCTCTCGAGACTTCATGAGCGTTAAATAGACGCGTCTATAGCGCGATAGAGTGTCGTGAAAACAGAAAAGCTCACCCCAGCAGGGGCGTAAGCAGCGGTGCAATGTCCGTCGACGCCCGTGTCGAGAACGGCGAAATATAGACGTTTGCAAGCATGGCGTCCCGGCTGGTGCCCCATCCGTGCAAGCACGTGCAGCATGCACGTGAAGATAGCCTTGGCAGGCCTGGAATTCCACGTGCTTGCTCACACGAGGAAGAGCATGGCAGCCGCCAGATGCCCTGTTTGCAATCGTCTATACACAAAGACACAAGTTAACAGCCGAAAAAAAAAATTAATATCGTTAGGCACGCGCTACCTTAGGTGCGTCCTATTATCTCTCTGTTTTGCGAATTCCACAAATCAGCAAGCGCTGTGGCTAATTTTTCTTCTTTTTCTTTAAATTATGAGACATTAAAGTCGTTGGAGCTTCTTGGAGCACACAGCCCCACCATGTGTCATCGTGGTGCGCAGAGATTGTAATTGATGACAGTGCTATAGACTGAACTCACGGATGAAGAACGTGTTGCGGCAAAATTTTTATTTTAAACCATGCAATCAGAAATGCCATCACGATGCAAAGATTCCCAAAATTGAAGTTCAAAAATGCAAACAGGACAGTGAAAAAAAAAATAAATATGTATATTTATTTATTTGTGGACATCCTGCGCAAAAAAAAGCATTCGCCATTAATTCTTCATTTTAATGATTACACGGCGTAAAATATGGTTTCTTGAAACCTGCCCCGTTTTGGGTCACTTCTGGGAACTGCAGCTTTGGAAGTCCAAAAGCTGGCCTTCATGGAGCTGTCCTGTTCACTCGGTAGTGACAGCAGAGTAGACGCTATGCGTGGTTGAGGCCAACGGAGTCTCCAGTATAGGGTCACGTGACAACAGTCTCGAAGCTGGTGATAACGCTGAACACGGCACCTGCCTTAAGCCCAAGGCCACACATAGCATCCACTGCACTATCAACCTTGGGTCGAACTGTCAACAGGATATAAGTGACACATTCTCTCGTTTTGTGTTCATTGTTGGTATGCCCCTGAAGATTAGTCTTTGTGGTCGCACCCCCGTTCTGGCCTTGAAGGAGCTCTGCTTTTCAACTCCTCTGTTTTCTCTCTCTCCCTAAGCTGAAAGCATTGTAGAAGGTGAGCACTCGGCGGACCAATAAACGATCGACATTTCATCGCTTAACTCCGCTCTCTGTGCGCGTGTAACGGAAGGAGCGTGATCACGTGGTTTGACGGATGACGCATTAGCCGTTGCCAATACCGGAATGCCTGCTTGCGGACCTAGTTTCGCGTGTCGTGCGGCCCGCGGGGCTGCGGTGAATTTCGCTTCTATGGTAAAGGGTATCTCGGTCGAAAAGTCGTACCCGTATGTCGGCAACAAGCGATTTCTTCAAAGAAGCCCAAGACATTCTTGTGATGCATTCCGTGTTCGGTTCGGCAAGTGACAGCTTGTGCTACATAGTGGTGAATCTTCACGGACCCCTTCCTTCTCGGTTTTGTGTTTGAGTGGTTTTTCTGCTGTGCCCGTGTCAACAATCTCGGATTACTTCAAGTTCGGTATTTTCAACGTAAGTGCGCTGCAACCTACTCTCCGACAATTGACCGTTCTGTAGTGTCTATCTCCTGGCAGTGCCTATCTTCTGACAGCTGGGAGAATATAATTTCCCCGAAATTCTACCGCAGTCGCCTGCCTTTAGCTGTCTGAAATCATGTGAAAATTACAGTTAGAATACTGACTTTCTTATTCTCCCTGCGTTTTGTGAAACCACGTTTCATGGACACCTGTTCGTGGATACACGTTTCCTGCACACACGTTTAGTCGACACTCGTTACGCGAATTGCACGCTGCAGGGACATTTTGTCGCGCCTGTTTTCCTGAGGCGCGTGCTCACCGATTCAGCCCACCCGTTCACGCCACTTCTTGGCGTGTCTGCAGCAACTCATTACCAAAAAAAAAAAAAAAGACATTTTGAGTTGTTTATAAACATCACGTGTTGATGAAACGATCTGTCGATGAAACTTCGTTCGATGAACTGATGGCAGCGAGAATGGGTGGCGACTGGCAGTAGAATTTCGGGGGGGGGGGGGGGGAATTCGGCCGGCTGCGGGAGACTAGACACTACCCAGGAATTGCCTTCGGTTCTTGTTTGCTTTGCAATATTCTCAGTTGTATAACAGCTTAGTAATACCTCTTTACATATTAAAGATTGCTTTGTTTGTGCTTGTCTACAGGATGGGCTGTGTGTAATAAACTTCTAGGAGATTTGAAAACAATTCCTTGTGTCTGTTTACCTGTGCTTTTGCAAACACCTGTGTGAGTGCATTTGCTTTTTGTTGTTTTTTTGTTGAAATGTTAGCTTTCTGTTTTAAATGGGGTTATGAAGTTCGACATGTCTTACAAGGTTTTTTGTTTAAAGATGTACAGTGACAACAAATAATTTGTTTCACATTTCATGCGATTGCGGTAAAAAGAAAAACAGGCAGCTATAGCACGATGGAAAAGAGACCCATAAGACTAGCTCTAGAAGAAGCTATAGCAAACCATACAGAGAGCAATAGGCGCTAAAGAAACCATAGAAAAAGCCATAGGCTGCTATAGATCGGTGTCTAAAAAGATCCATAGAGTGAGCCATAGAGATATCTGTAGCAGACCATACAAGGAGCTATAGGCGGCTAAAGGAACCATAAGAAATTCCATAGGCAGCTGTAGCACGATTGGTATAGAGAACCATAGGACGAACTATAGAATGAGCTATAGCGGACCATACAAAGAGCAATAGGCGGCTAAAGAAACCATAGGAAAAGCCATAGGCTGCTATAGCACGGTGTCTAAAAAGATCCATAGAGTAAGCCATAGAGATCTCTATAGCAGACCATACAAGGAGCTATAGGCGGCTAAAGGAACCATAAGAAATTCCATAGGCAGCTGTAGCACGATTGGTATAGAGAACCATAGGACGAACTATAGAATGAGCTATAGCGGACCATACAAAGAACAATAGGCGGCTAAAGAAACCATAGGAAAAGCCATAGGCAGCTATAGCACGGTGTCTAAAAAGATCCATAGAGTAAGCCATAGAGATCTCTATAGCAGACCATACAAGAAGCTATAGGCGGCTAAAGGAACCATAGGAAATGCCGTAGGCAGCTGTAGCACGATGGGTATAGAGAACCATAGGACAAACTATAGAATGAGCTATAGCGGACCATACAAAGAGCAATAGGCGGCTAAAGAAATCATAGGAAAAGCCATAGGCAGCTATAGCACGGTGTCTAAAAAGATCCATAAAGTAAGCCATAGAGATCTCTTTAGCAGACCTTACAAGAAGCTATAGACGGCCAAAGAAACCAAATGAAAAGCCATAGGCGGCTATAGCATCCTTTCTAAAGAGACCCATAGATTGAACCATACAAAATTCGATGGCAAAATTTCTATTGAAAAAGCTATAGACAACCATAGGGGAGGCCATAGGAAAAGCTTTAGACAGCCATAGAAGCGGCTATAGCTAATTGGGCCAATTTGCTATAGCCGGCTATACAAAGGATTTTCTATAGCCAACCATAGACCATTTTTGTATGGGAGCCGGCAGAAGGAATGCCTTCTATGTTCTCCGAGTGCTTACCACGCCCGACAACCGCATTTACTTTGTTCCATATAAGGTTACGGCGGCATACTGAAGATATAACAGATTCATGATAGCAACGCTCCCTAGACTTTTTCAAGTGCTTTGTTAGTTGATTACGATAATTTTAAAAATCTTGAGGTCATTTGAATTTCTAGTCTTTGCAAGTGTTTATAGAGAGCGTTTTTAATATTTTTCTTCAATTCAATTAAATTCATTTTATTTACTCTCATAATAAAAAAATGGCGATGGAGGCAGGAGAAAAAGCTACAGAAGTGCAGCTCGACGAAGCCCCTGCCCCCTAGACGCGGATCGCTCAGCGCGATATAATTACATTATTTGAAACTGGAAAAGGAAATTTATGCAACACACCGAGAAATATGTTTTTAGAAGGATAATTTTTCACGCAATGCATTCTTATTTAAACTTTCGATGCAGACACCTTGTTCATTGAAACAACTCAATGCTGTTGGAGGTGTGTGCTGAATCATCTGAATCAAGCAATTAGTTCGTGGACGTGGTACTCACAAGGATCCGGCGCTGCGCATTTCATATGCAATAGTTTTGTTAGTTATTTGAAAATCTGTCGTAATGAATGATTAAGAAATTTAAGAGACACCACGTACATTGTTGCTAGCTTATATTTAAAACATTTTTTGATCTTTGTTACTTTATGTTTACAGAAAAGAGGTTCGGTATGTACGCAATACGACTCATTAGTCACGATGCAAATTGCTTTTTTTCTGCAGCAAAAACAATTTATTATGTTTAGTACTTGTCGTAGTTCTTCAAACTAGATGACAGTATGATATCAGAGAATCAATAAATGCATTGTAAATTAAAAGTTTTACACGAGATGGTAATATATAACGAGGCTTATATAGCACACCTACGGTACTCAAGAGTTTGAGAGTAAGATGTTGAACATGCGGAGTCTCATAACATATATTCGTAAAAAAATGACGCCTAGTGTGTTAACAGTAGTTACATATTTAACCACAGAGGAATTCATCATTAATCTTGGGGTGGCATTAAACACTGTACCTTTCGTTTTGCAGATAATTGCATTTGTTTTACGTTCATTTGTTTTAGAAAATTGGAAACTGTCCACTAACTAATACCTCTGTCAGACGGGCACCTAAAAGGACCTTTACGCCAGAGGACCTTTAGTGTAAATGTCATTTAGGCAGTGCCACACGGCAACTCAAATGGCATTTAGCGTAAAGGTCCTGTTCGTGAACCTGAGTTCCCGCAGCTCCTTTACGGCTGCTAAAGGCCTACTCTTCTCAGCAGCGGTCTAGACTAGAGAAGCAAATTGAAATAAAAGATCGTACCGATATCTAAACTCAATACTTTTGCATTTTTATTATTGAAAAAGAGCGTGTTTCACGTATATTCTGTACAAACCTCGCGCTACGAATAGTTTTATGTACTCACGGCCCCAGCTATCTATTAGGCCTCGTCGTCGCCTGCTCGCATCGTCCGCATCGGCACTCCGGTTTTCCTCCTCTCGATTTTTCTTACAACCATAGTTATCTAGCTTTTATTTATCTACCTTATATCTTATCGTCCTTTAATAGTGCATTACTAATTGTACTGTATATATTTCTGTATCTCACTCTCGCGTCGTGCGATACGTCGAACGACGGAGGGGCGTCCACGAGTAGGAAGGGGTGGCCGCGCTTCCATTGGAGCGTTGAGGCGACCTGGGCGCTGATACGACTTTGGGAGGACCGGCTGGAGAAGCTCCGACGCGTGCGATGTATCATCTAAGCGCGAGCACGACGCTGGACCGAACAGGGCAAAAGCGTAGCAGAAGCAGGGAAACGAGCGGGAGCACTGAGCAACGTTAGGACTGAGTTAGCGGGAGACGCCTGCAGGGATGCCGCTAATTGCCGAAAAAACACTTTGCTTGAGCTTAAAGTGGACTTTGTTGTCATCATTCGACTGAACTCGTCATTTTGTTTTTTCTAGCATCTTGTTTTGCTTAAGAAAAACTTAAAATTATCTATGTCGCCAAAAAAATATTTTTCTGGCGTGAACGTTATTTATGCGTTTGAACCGAGCTACGAGACTTCAATCGCTGTAAACATCGTCTAAATGACATTTGCTTGCGCTGTCTGGCACGGCAGAACGTAAAGGTCATTTGAAAATCCTAAAGGACTTTAGGCGTAAAGGTCCTCGTTAGGTGCCCGTCTGACGGAGGAATAAGTTTTTCTAGGCAGATATTTGCATCGGTAATTAAACTAGCAATGTTCTTTCCTGAATTAATATACTGGTATCATCTGCATAAGTGACAAATGAGCCATTGCTTGTGACAGTAACTGCATCATTTATAAATAGTTTAAACAGCACTTGCCCCAAGACACTACCTTGAGGTACTCCTGTCCGAACTGCTTTCAGCATTGAAGAATATCTGTTTATTTCAACACGATGCTGCCGGAGCTCAAGTAGCTTTTTCTTAGAGCCAGGGAATGCCATCAAAATCCATAAGAATATAGTTTTTCGAACATAACTTTATGACAGCCGGTCGAAGGCTTTAGACAAATCAATAAATGTTCCTAAAGTTAGACACTTGTTTTCAATATTGTTCGAGATAATTTCTTTTTGCTGTCAAAGAGCAGTTCAGTAGAGCGACCTTTCCGAATACCATACTGAGAATCCGTAAGAGCAAATTTTTTCACAACAATTATTAAGCCTGATATGAATAAATTTCTCTAAGCCCTTGTAAAAAACAAGCAATATTAAAATCGGTCGGTAGTTGGAGATATCGTTGTCCCCGGTCTTGTATAAAACAGACACCTTTGCAATCTGCATAGTTTTAGGAGAAACATCAGTCGAGAGCAACAAATTGAAGATGCGTGTAAGACAAGGTAAAATATTGTCAAGCACGTATTTTATTGGCTGCACCTGCATACCATTAAAATCGGTACTTTTACTGTTTTTGGGGGTTAAAAATGCCGAGTGTACCTCGCTCTCGTCGGTAGGAAACAAACAACAGTTTTGCGAAATTCCTTGAGTTAAACACGAGAAGCCACTTGTTTGCTCAGGTGAACATAAATTTGTGAAATAATCATTAAAGTTATTCGCTAGTTCAACTTTACTCAGCCTATTTCCTTCTATTGTAAGTTCTCTTATAACGTTATCGTGATTTTTTCGGTCTAACAAAATATTAATTTTTTTCTTAATTACGTCACTTCTATTTTTATTGTGAAACATTCTGTAATATTATGAACATTTTACTTTTCTTAGGATACTAATTATCTCGTTCAGACACTTTTTGAACATTTGAAACAGATCTAGGTTTCTAGTGCTCAAAAAAAGTGCACAGAGCTTGTTTCATTTAGTTAACATTCTCAGTATATCTTTGAAAACCTATGGTTTTTTAGACCTTTTAGATATAGTTATTTTCTAGGCTTAAAACATTCTTTTTATACAGAATCAAAATGATTGTTAAAGCAATCGTACGCTTCCTCAGCCGAGTTCCTTGAGAGCGCCACATTCCAGTTTTTAGATGCCACGCAGTGCCAGAACATTTCTAGTGTTTGAGCGTTAACGACATGAGAATAATATATGGTATCATAACTGCGGGCTTTGCCTATATCATCCAAATCAGCAAGAAAATAAATTGCAAGATAGTCACTGATATCAGAACACATTACACCAGCAGAGAGCCGAAGTCCGAGTTAACTTTGTAATAAATAAGTCCAGTAACGTTTCACCGAATTAAGTAACGGGAGTAGGACAAGTGATAACATTAAAGAGACCAAAAGACTGAAACTAAATACAAAATTCGACTTGACGAGTTGAAACAGAATTCATATCGATATTGAAATCACCACCTAAAATTATTTTATAATTGTTGTCACCAACAAATTGAAAATACAGTTTCAATATAACTAAAAATCAGATAAATCACCACTTGGAAGTTATACATTAATGCACACATAATGTTGCCGTGCTTCACACATAGAGCTTCATAATCATCAGTCATGATAAAATAATTTTTTATGAGATTGTACTGAATATCTTTTTTATGTACATAGCTATTCCACCACCACGCCTAGAGGAGCAATTCAAAGAAAATATTTTATTACTATCGAAGCAAAAATATCCAATTCTAAATTGTGCCATGTCTCGCTTAACATGATTACATGAAAAGAAAATCCGAAATCATCAAGAAAGATACCAAGCTCATCTCTTGTATTTCTTGAAGACCTGATATTTAAGTGAAAAACAGAAAGTTGTTTATTGTTTTATCATTGAACAACGCTACCACATCTGAATGAAAGCAAAGTTGTGTGACGGTTATGTGCACAACAATAAAAAAGAAGCTCCACTAGCCCTGTCTTCTACAACTTGTCAAGTTCACCAGGCATTTGATCTGAATGGCCTGCGCGCTTTCCGTCCCACGAACGAGAACTATCCCAGTTACGTACCACGCAAAGTCGTAGCCTCTTTCTTTTGCCTGGTCTTTGGCAGCCCGGAGAAATTCCCTGTTATATCGAGTGAGATTACCTTGGATGAATATACGTGGCGTACAGTGCTTTAGGTTGCCTTTTTTGTTCAGCCATATGTATTTGATTTGTTGCCTTACAAAATGAACAATTATTCTGGTGGTGTGGTCTTGCCTTGCGTGCGAGCTGTGTAGGGCTATAACGTCGGATTCTGCTAGATGATGGATCTCTAGTTTCTCAGCAACTTTGTTAATTGTCTCGATCAGGTTTTCAACCTGCACTCCGTGATTCCATAAACGTCCAGATTCAATCTCCGACTTAGAAATCCGAGGTCATTGACTTCCTTCTGGAGTTGGTCATGTGCTGCCCTGCTCAGTTCATCGTTCTTCCCTAGATCTGTCACCTTCTTTTTTAGTTCCTTGATTTCGGCATCGCGGACCTTAAAGTCTTCTCAAAATTATCAAATTGTTTCGACAAAAACGGGAAGGACTGTTACATATTGTCCACTTTCTCTTTTAGAACGGGAAAGAGCTGAGCTAATTTGTTATTGTACATCTTGGCTGGAACCAGCAGAACAGAAGGAAGGGGGAGACAGAAGAAACGAAAGGTTTCGGCTTTTCTTTTCTTATGTTTCCCCTTTTCCTTTTGTTTAGGACTGAAGAAGAAACCAACCTTTCTTTTGTCCTGTCCACCCCCTTCCTTTTGTTCAGCTGGTTCCGCCCAAGAGGTTTTTCTTTTAGCTCGCGAAGACCGGCCAGTCTCGGGTTGATGACGCGAGGAGGGCTCTTAATCAATCTCAGGTAGATCTTCCCCACTCTTACTAGCGAGAGATCTGGTGTCTAAAGAATTTCTTAGTGACTCCTGCACACTTCCCAAAGTGATACTTGCATGCACATTTACTACACTTTACTGGCGTGTCATTCTTCTCGAGGAAGGGTGATTCACAATACGAACAGGTGTCAGACATTGTTTACACAGGGTAACAATACGACACGAAATACTGCTGTAATAGTAACAGTGGCAGCGGCATCAGCGGCAGCATAGGTTAAATTTGTAAAAAGTATGTAAGGATTACCAACCTGTAACAGACGTGTTGTCCAGATTAGCAATGTAGGTGATATGCTGCCGACACTTCCAATGACCGCAGCGCGGAGGAACTCGTCCTTATCTACCCTCGACGCAGGAGGAGCTGCGCTTGCGCAGAAAAGTCCGTCACCAATCCGAAACGAGCAGAAAACAGCAGCGCAACGGCATCAACAATGGGAAGCAGAAGTTCTCCGAAAGAAGTTCCAAGAAACGATTAACAAACGTGTTATCCTGGGGCCCTAATCTGGACACTTGGCGAAAAAGTCGGCGAGAAATCCGGCGGCTCAGAATGGCCGGCGCCAAGGTCAAGTGCGGAGTTGGCCAATCACGGCCGGCAGATTTCTCGCCGACTTTTTCGCTAAGTGTCCAGATTAAGGCCCCTGATTAACGATGTGGGCGATAGGCTGCCGCCGCTGCGTTCAGCGGAGTTCAGTGGCTGCCGCCGCTGAACTCCTGGCAATGGAGTGGAGCTCCATACTTGACCTAACTAAGGCACAGGATAAACTAATGATTGACGCCGGGCTCATGAAGTGCCGTGCAATGCGTGATATGATACCAAACCTCCATGTCAAATGGTCAATGATAAATGACACCTGGGTAGCAAACTTCAGTGCAATATCTATGATATTGATACGCCAAGGTATTTCAGAACATTCTTGACGTATCAAATTTATGGACAACATGTATCTAAAATACCTTGGATGCGCCAAGGTATTTTTGGTACACGTTATTCCTAAACAAATGCAAATGACCTCATAAACTGTGGCGCGAATGACAGCGGTACCTGCTGCGTAGGGGAAAGGCCCTCTCGAGCGTGGAAGGCGTGGTTCCGCGCCATTTGCAGCTTTCGTGTCGTTTCGGATGTTTGCGTGCTCTGTTCAGCGCGGCAGACCCACCATCACTCGGACGTAGTAGTTATAAATAAATAAATAAGTAAATAAATAAATAAATAAATAAATAGTTGATTCAGTTTCTTCAGCAGTAGACTTTTCAAATCCGTGTCACTTAATGTGCTTGTGTCTGTTCATGTGTACTAATACCCCGGTCAGACGGGCTCAGACTGGTACGTAATCCGTTACAAGTAACGAAATTACTCGTAATCCGTCAGATTTGTCAGTAATTTTGTAAGGGAATAATTACATATTTTACAAAGTAATTGAAAAGTACTTTCCTTACTTATTTACGTAAGGGAATGATTCTAATCCGTTACATTTTTGTTTTCAATCATGGCGAAAAAGCGGGAATATAAAATAACACGAACAAAAAAAATCGTTTCCAAAGAATTTTTTTTTTGTAGGGGTAAGGTTTACCGGAATCACACTGCACCTGCACATAACAAACCCAAGGCCTGGCGTTGTTCAGTTGCTGAAAACCTTTCTTCCTGTCGCCTAAAACCTCAAATCGTATCTTCTTTTTCTTTTTTTCTTGAGGCTTATGGCGAACTCGGTGGTCAATCGCCGGCGAGACCGAGCCGGCGGAACCGGCAACCAGAAACGTGCCGGCGGGACGCCTGGTGACCCTCAGCACCTGAACACGAAACGCCAGACGGTGGCAGTTTACTTCGCCCCTTGCCCGGCCGACACCGCTAGCGAGAGGCTGTCGCCGCCGTCACCCATGTCCCAACGACTTGGATTGACTCGAGTAGTGGCTGCTGAAGTAACGCCACATCAGTTTCGTTCTTTCATTCATTTTTTTTTTTACTGACCTTCTCTCCCATTTCGGAAGTGACGACACCGGATACAGTCTGGCGCCTGCTCGCCCGGCCGTTGGGAGCTCGGGCGGAAAAAGCGCCGGAAAGTTGCCGGTGCATGCCGGAAAACCACCACCCGAACACTGCGCGCCGGCCGGAAACTGACCACGCGAACACTATTGCCGGTTTTCCGATAGAATAGGTTCCCGACGATTGACCACCCGAATTCGCCATTAGTTGTTTGGAAACCGTAACTCGTCAGCTCGCTCTCCCACAGCGAAGGGGGAAGCACACTGATACAAAGAACCTGACTCGCGGTGCAAGCAATATTAGGCAAACTCGCAAAACCAAAGTTTTTCCTTAAAAAAAAGATAAATAAATAAATAAATTAAAAAAAACTGTCAATGTGCACATGAGTTGGGGTAGCGGATCTGTGCGCGCCTTTTCTTTTTGTCCTCCACTCTTTACTATCGATGACGCGAAGACGACACAAAGTGATCGTCGGCTGTGCGCCTTCCAGAAGATTGAGAAAATTAACAATACCCTCCTCGGGTATAGTGACTGCGACAGTTTGCATTATGTCACAACGGGATAGAACGCACAACGCAAAAATAGATGGAAAATTATGTGACATTAACTGGCGTGCTGCTCGAAATATATTAGACCACTTATCATCTTTGGGAGATACAGATGTCTAATTGTTTTTGTGCTGCTTTTTACCTAATCTTCTAAAAGTTTCAGGTTGCTCATATCCCTGTCCCCCTTTTTGTGCGTCATGTTTTTTTTTTTTTTTTTTTTTACAACTTTAGGGCACGCATTTGGTAATATTTGGCAGCTTTTAGCGATGGTGGTACCGCCGTTTAAGAATCGCGCTCCCTAGCTCCTGGATGATCGACTTCACAATGAAGGTGTTTGGTTATACCCTCCAGACGCGGAAATATGAGGTGAGACCCTTACGTAGTTCGCATTTCACGAAATTAGAATTACTGCTCTCGTTGGAGGGGGAGGGGGGACGTTTTCGTTGCCTTATCTGACATTTAGTTCAAGAACACTGAGCGGTGGTACGGCCGACCCGTGCTACATGCGCTTTGGACGTCATCAAGAAACGGTAGGCACGAAATACATACGTATACGTTTCCGTTTTAATCGCACTGAAACAAAGAGCACATTTGCCTCTATTAAAAACCGGACGTAGGGTCTCCCGTCTCACGTTTCTTCACGACCTGTGTTACTCTAATGTTTCTCTCAAAAACGTTTACTTCCAGCCCACCGCATTTTTGATAGAGATGACCATGCTCACAGACTTCGTTCACCTCTTTGTAGTACTAAACAATTTTGCTACTCCCCGTCACAGCTTGCGATTTCAGAATGGAACTCTTTACCTTCAGTGTATAGTTGAAATTGAGCCAACTTTCTAATGTTCATGTGACATATTATTCTACATTATCCCAGAATGAATATTGTCTGCGAAGTACATTTTGTTTGTAGTACTTTGTTGAAAAACGTTTTGTTTTTTTGTTGTTGGTTTTTTGTCTCCCTAGACATGTGTATACTGTCTATTGTAATAATTATTCGTAGTATACGTCTGTTTATTTCCTACGACTTATGTATCATATGTGTTATTTTGTACCGTATTGTCTCCAGGCACGCATCCAGGGGGGAGGGGGGGAGCATGGGGCCCGGCCCCCCTTTCCCTCATAGAGCAATTCGTCATTGGCGCCGCCCCCCCCCCCCTCCCAAATAAAAATCCTGCCAACGTGCCTGTTTTTCTACACCTTTGAGTCTCCCCCCTCATAAAGTGCCCGAAAGGCTACTTTGAGGTATATTAAATAAATAGTAAAGAAAAACATTATATTTTTTGTTTTTTTGAGGTATCCTTTGATGTTTTTGCTGGTTATATACCCAAAAAGCTCACTCTTCTTATTCACCGACGTCTCAACCAAGGCACGGTGTGTGTTCACAGCTAATGGGAGATTGGTATAAAAACACAATCTATAATTTAATTATGTATTTAATTGTTTTGTTAAATGTTGTTATTTTCCTATACCAGCGTTTGGCGATATTTGTTGGCTAAAATATGTTTATATAATATATTCACATGCATCTATTTTATTCAAGGTTTAATTATCTGTATTACAATGTATAGCTTTGCGATTCTAGTATCATCAAACTCCGGCTGTAACAACGAAGCTGTGCTCTTTCACCAGGGTAAGAAGCTGTTCCATTTTTCTAAAGAATCACGCAATGCAGTGCGTCAGGCTTTTGTGAGTGTCTCAATTAAAGGGTGTCCAGTGCGGCGGACGTCTTCCCTTAAGGGGGCGCGGTACCTCTATTTATTTGTCCGTTTCAGACACCAGATGGCGCGCGGCTCGTTACGTGGTTGAACGCGCAACTTCTAGATGGCGCCAGTATCGAAGTGTGAAATGGCCCGCATTATCCGCTGCGTGAAATAGATCCCCGAAACGTGTCGTGTGTGACGCTGTTCTCCGGGAGAGGAAGTTTCTCCCTCCCTCGCGTGCGCTTTTTATGTCTCTGGTTAGTGAGCTCAGTGTGCATTGCCTCGGACGTCAATGATTAGCGCGCGGTGGCCGAGTCCGGCCTCTCCGCTGTGTGAGGCAGTGGGTGTCGCTCGTATCTGTTCGGAGGTGGGAATAAAAATCTCGGTCCCCTTTTTTACGACGCTCGTTTCTATAGCTTTGGTTTTTATCTCAAGTGACGTACAGTACCGCCTTTCCGAAATCATATACTTTGCGGTGAGCGATTGAGAGTCATGTTAGCATTTCATTTTCGCCAGCGCTACACGTTGAATAAAGACCTTGGGCGGCGACGTAAATATGTGTTGCTCCCCAAATTGTGTCCAAGGTGCGCAGTGACAATTGGAAATGGTACTCAAGGCGCGCGACCGTCGGTTGGTAATTGCATGCGTTAGATTCACTTATTCAGTCTAACCATTTTTGCCAACGTCTTATCTGTTTCGACAAATGACATGGTCGAGTCTAATGACAACCTTAGGTAGACTGCACCTACGGAGTGTGCGGGCTTTAGATAAATTTGCTTCGTTTATGTGAATTAATAACTGATTTCTCTTTTCCGTACTCGGTGCTATGCAAAAATCGCTGAGATGTTATGGTAGTGTTGTGTGGCGGCTTTTTGCACGCTGACTCGCTATTGCATTAGCTGTGCACAGTACGTGTTCAGATGGGATGTGTCAAATCGTATTTCCGATCGATATGATAGATTTACTTTGCTACAGTGTTAATTAGATTTTCCTGATTTAAACTGGTCCGTCTCTGATCTGAGCCTAAGTTCAAATTCGAGAGTGCGGACAGACTTGGCGTCGTAACAGCCGTAATGCGCAGAAAGAAAATAGTACAATGAAAGAAAAACAAAAGGATACGAGGCGGCTCGCTGTTATAGAAGTAAGTTGTGTACAAAGGATGCCATCGTACTTTTTTTTTTTATTGTTGAACGTCTTGCATCGTTGTGAAGCACTCAAGGTACCAGCGAAGACAACGAACTGGCGTGAAATTTCATCGAGCGGAAAACGAGCGTCCCTTTCGCCATGTGCTTTCATTTCGATATGGCGCAAAATGTGCGTGAAATAGTAGCAGGTAAGGGAGCAAAATTTAGATGTTGGGTCTGGAACACCGCCAGACTCAGCCGTGTTGGGGCCATCTCTTCCGAGTCAATACGTCAAAGGTATTGCACGTCGAACTGTACGTGTTAATTATCCATTTGAGCGAAACCTTGATTTCGCAAAACTATTGTGCGTTAGAAATGTGCATCGTGTTAATCAGCTAAATCTCACTAGCTGCGTGCAGTACTTGGAAGCCACGAGCGAGAAATAAATGAAAGTTGCTTTTGTAGGACAATCGCGACGTGGACACTCATAAAAGGGAGTCCCGAAAAGAAGAGACCTCCCCCCTCCCCTTCCCTTCAAGTGTTGGGTTACGGTCTTAATCCTGCACCTTTGGTAACACTGCGCGCACCCAAAATCAAGCGAGCGGCATGTCACGGGAACGAAGGCGAGGTGCTCCGGGCTTTGAAAACGTTCGTGACAGCAAAAACAACACTTTTTTTTCTTCTTTTTTGTCAAAGCACAATTTTTTTATTGTTTTTTTTCGTCCACCTTGATACAGCACCAGCGCAAGAGCTAACATAAACAAAACAAAACATAATTAGTGCGCATACAACGACAACGCACCCACTGGGACCCGAGTCAAGTATTTCTTTAGCTTTTTTCTGATCTCTCCTTTCATCCCCTTCCCTTCCCCGGAACTAACTCGCCCCCACCAAAGGAGTGGCCAACATGTTCCGGCTTTCCGCTACCCTCACCACTAACTACTACTACAAGAACAACCAACTACTAAAAGGAAAAAAAAGAAATCATGTTCGGATACATAGAGAGAACGCATACATCGAGAGAAATGAATCGCGCGCTTGTTCTGCCAGTCTCTCGTTGCGCGAGAGAAGAGAAGGCAGCCCCCTGCTCTGGACCCCAGACCCACCTCGAGCCTTTCCGGAGCAGCAGATTCAATGGCCGCGCCAGCACCGCGCACATTGGGATGAACTGCCGGTAAAAGCCAACCATCCCCAGAAACCTTTGGAGGCTATTTACATCGTGCGGTGGTGGATATTCAAGAATGGCCCTCAATTTATCATCGTTCGGCTTCAAGGTACCGTTGTCCACGACAACGCCTAAAAGATTTACCCTTGAGGCTGCCAGCTACACCTTTTTTGGATTAATCGTTAGACCGGCCTCACTCATTCGACTTAAGACGATCTCGAGATGAGTTAGGTGCTCTTTGAACGACTTGGACAATACCACAACGTCGTCCATGTAGGCCTCAGCGAAGTTAAATTTCGCACCATCCAGCACGATGTCCATGAGCCGTTGGAAACTCGACGGCGAGTTCGACAACCAAAACAGTAAAACGAGTAAACTTAAGTAACCCACTGTAACAGGTGAACGCTGTATTTTGGGCATCGTCTGGCGCCACCTGGATCTGGAGAAACCCCCTGCTACAATCCAGCGTGGTGAAAACCCTCGCGCCTCCAAGCGAATACATTAATAGACTCAATAGAGGGACAAGGATACGCGTCCTTTCTAGTGACCTCATTAAGTCTTCGGTAATCAACGCAAAGGCGCGCGGTGCCGTCTTTCTTTGGTGCCAAAACTACTGGAAACGCCCAGGGACTCTGCGATCGGCGCACGTACCGCCCCCGTGTCCAGCATCTCCTCGAGAGCCGCGTCTAGGAGGGCCCGTTTACGTACGCTTAGTGGTCTAGGATAACACCCCACGGCCTAGCCTCTCCTGTCTAGTCTCTGTATCTATCCTATGTTTTAAAACAGTCGCAAGCACCGGTCTCTCGGTAAACATAGCTGCGTGTCGGGACAAGGCGTTCGCTAGCATCCGTCGTTGGTCGGTGGGCCCATCGAAAGACGCAATTATTATTTCGACGTTCCCGGGCACGACTCGCGCAGCTAATACCTGCTCCTGGTGTGACGCAGCGAGCGAACGTTCCACTCCCTGCGCCAGAAATGATGGGGCAACAAAGGGAATAAGAGGAGAAAACACAGTACAGCGATACCCGTTGTTCCTCAAGTCCAGGATTGTACCGTCACGGCAGACGAAGTCCTGCCCCAAAATAACTGGAATTGACATACCGGGCAAGTAAACGAAACGTTGTCTCCTTTGTCTGCCGTGTAGGCCAAGGTGAAAGCGCATCGCACCTTGCGCTTCGGCCAATCCTGTCGCTTAACGCATCGGAGTTACAAGTTCCCGCGCGCAAAGGTTTCTGCTACGGCAGTCCTTGTACACAATATCGCCAATTAGAGAAAGAGTAAAGCCGGTATCAATTAGTGCCGAATATTCTTTACCACCGATTTTTACCCGCACGTACGGGCCCTTCCCAGGCCATCGCCACGCAGTCGCCGGCCGCAATTTCCGCCCTGTCGGCGCACGGATGCTGGGCCTCGGCAGCGGCCGGCACCCTGGACTCAGAGGACCTGATTAGTGGCGCCGGCCTCTGGCGTTTCCCTGGAAACCCTGAGAACCAGACGCTACCCATGTGCAATGCCGCTTGATGTACCCAAGACGGTGACAGTTGTAACACCTGACTTGTGGTCGGTCGTTACGCGCAACCTGTCTATCATTATCCTCACGCGACACTTCATTTGTGGCAGACCGCGGTGAGTCATGATTCCCGCGACTGTCGTGACCAGTCGCGCCTCCGCTGTGGTTAACCGCCGCGCTACCCCTACGGGTCTGCACTCGGGCCGAGTTTGCGTTGGCTGCCCTGCGCCATTGCTCGTAAGCGAAGGGGTCCAAAGCCCGGGGCGTTATGGCTACCCCGTTACCGCGCTCGGCAACGGCCGTATACGCCTTGTGCGACTCGATGTGAGTGTCTGCGGCGCGTCCTGCCCACGCGCATCTTGGTTCTAGGGACTCCTCAGCCCTCGGAGGGTGGTTGTACCGCAGCTCAGCAAGCAAGCCCGCTTGAACCGTTCACGCTTCTCTGGCAAGTACCTCCAGATCCGCAAAATCCCGTCCGCGCAAGTAGGCTTTAAATCTAGGGTGACATTGCCGTATCGCTCTATGTACCTTCTCTGCGTCAGACGCAGATGATTGTTAGCGACTGAAGTCATAGTAGGCCCCCTCTCCCTCTCTGTAACAACCCATCTCCTCCCCCCCCTCCCCCCCCCCCCCGGACTGATATATATTACGTTGTGTTCGAATCAACCGCTGTAGTTGTCTCAAGCACTCGCTTCGTCTGTCTGGTGTTGCGACGGCCCTCACTGGGGGCTTTAAACTCAAAAAGAACGTCTTCCGGAGGCCACAAGACCATCTGGAATCGCCGGCCCTCGCAAGGAGAAACACCGGCGTGCGTGTGCGTGCCCGTGTGTGTGTGTGGGTCTGTCGGTGTTGGGTTCCAGCAAGAACGTCGACTCCTTACATCAGCCACCGGAGCGCGGCAAGAACGTCGAGGGATTACATCACCTGCCCCTCGCTGAAAGTACACCCAGAAATTGCATCAGCCGCCCCCGCACTTCGGACACCTCGTGAACACTCGAACACCGGGGAAGGCTCCTCTCTCTCAGAGGGCATTCTCGCCCTCGGAGGGCTATATATAACACGGGCTCAGGGAGCCCGAAGTCGTCGCCGATCGTCAAATAACCAGTCGACCATGCTACTTGTATCGTTCCTGTACATAAACTGTACATAAAAGTTCTACTTCCGTAACACCACTCCAGGCCTGTTTCCTCGGGGCCATGCAAGCAGCGAGCCACAGCCCCCTGACTCTTGGTTCCGCACCTGACATCGTCACCTCCCGAACGCAACAACTGGTTGGCAGCGACGGGATCGACTCCACGCAGATCATTGATCGCACTTGTGGGGGAGTGTCTGGCTTTTCCCTTTGAGTACTCACCAGGCTTTACCTTCTGGGTTAAATAGTGTAAAGCGGGTGTTTTGTTTTGTGGCTATCTGTGACGCAGCATTTGTTGCACGTCACAATAGTAGTTTTGGGATTTAGCCAGTGCTCGGAACGATCATGGACCTCAATTCGCTGCGTAAGCCGGAATTGATACGTATCTGCGAGGAGTTAGGTGTGGAAATCAGGGGAGTAAAAAGAAAGCCGCTCATTATCAAGGCAATTCTCGACTTTGGGGCAGATGAAGCCGAGTTATCCGAGTGTTGGGAGGAAGTGCAGAGAATTGACAAAGAAAAAAGGGAAATAGAGGAACAGAAGCGGAGCGACAGACTCAAGTCGCAAGAGGCGGAATTGAAGCTCCAAGAGGCGGAATCGAAACGCGAAGAGCAGGAGCTCGAGATAAAGAGAATTGAACTCGAGCTAGTTAAGTCAAGGGGCGATCGGGAGGGCAGTCCGGCATCCAGTATAGGAGAAGGCAAGTCATTTAAGATGAAGAACTTAATGCAGCCTTTTAAGATTGGAGAGGACGTTGGTTTGTTCCTGGTGAACTTCGAGCGCACTTGCGAAAAGGTCGGGTTCGCTAGGCAAACCTGGCCGCAGCGCCTCTTAACGCTTCTTCCTTGCCCGGCGGCGGACGTGGTCGCAACGCTCACGAAAGACGAAGCGGAGGACTATGAAAAGGTCAAAACAAGCCTCCTTAGAAAGTATCGTCTTTCCGCTGAGGCCTTTCGGCAGCGTTTTCGTAGCGCCGAGAAGAAGCCGAACGAGTCATTCCCGGAGTTTGCCTACAATTTGAGAGCAAATCTAGTGGAATGGCTCAAAGGCGTAGACGCGCATGGGGACCACGATAAAGTAGTGGAGTGCATTTGCCTAGAGCAGTTTTTGCGTCGCATCCCTGAGGAGACCCGCTTTTGGGTTCAGGATAAGCCGGACGCAAGGACTGTTCAGAGGGCCGCGGAGCTGGCGGAAGAGTTTGCGTCTCGCCGGGCCTTAGACGAGAAAGGTCACCCGCGAAAGGAGAAAGCGTTCACGCCTGGCAAAAGAGGCGACGGGAGGTGGTCAGGGGGACGATTCTCGAGAGACGGGCGGCCAAAGGGGGTCGAGGGCGAAAACCGCAAGGAACCAGCGCGGACGAAAGGAGAGGCCGGCGACGGCGCCGATGGCAGGGTGGATCACGAGAAAAAAAAATCGTTCGAGGCCCGCCGGCCCCTAACATGCTATAACTGCCAAAAGCCCGGTCATGTTGCGGCCGGATGCAGAGAACCCAAGGTGGTCTTCGCCTACTTAAATGATGGTGAAGAGAACCTCCGGTTACTAGAGCCATATTTGCGCGACCTAACGGTGAACGGCAGGCAGTGCCGAGCGCGATTCGGCCGCCACTATGGATGTGATCCACCCCTCTTACGTGCACTCTACGAAGTTCACGGGAGAGTGCGCGTGGATTAAACAGGTGGTCGAAGAGCATAGCGTGTGCCTGCCGATCGCCAGGGTGCGCATCGAGGGTCCTTTCGGCGCCCTTGAGACGGAGGCGGCCGTGTCGGCCTATCTCCCGTTGGGGTATCCGTACACATCGCGACACTGTTAGCGCGAACACGACATCGGCGAATTTTCGCATTTTACTTCGAAATAGTATTATCGAGCACGAAATTTTATCGCTTACATTATAGAACTACATGAGCTCTTTCCGTAACAATAATAACTTGGATGACATCCCGTGGTGTCAAAGAGAAAAACTGGAAAAACCGGCGATCGCTTGTTCGCGCTAACAGTGTCGCGCTCTGTACCTGTTTTCCAACAGGTCGGAGGAGCTGCTGCGGGAGAGAGGCCAAACGTTTTGCGAGGGAACCGTCCTGGCCTTAACTAGGGCTAAAGCCCAAGACTTGGCAGCAAAACTAGAGTACGGAAATGAAGCAGCCGTTCCCACCGGGAGAACCCCGCTTTCGAACGCCTCGCGTTCGGCTGTCGAGGGTGACGTTGGCGCTGCCGATCCAGAGAGGCGAAAAGAACTAGAAACACCGGCAGGGGAAACCTCGGAAGGGAAAGCTCAAGAATGTCTCGACATGGAAGGTTCCGAAGGCCTATGTGTTACCCCCGAGTCGGGTGAGTTGCAGAAACTGCTGGGTGTCGATCGCGATTCTTTGATCGCACAACAGGAAGCAGACCCCACAATTAAGGATCTCAGGTCGAGAACGGAAGAAGGAGTCTCCCGACGGAATGTAGCTTTCCAAAAAAGGAAAGGGGTGTGGTATCGGAAGTATAAAGACCGAAAGGGTATTGAATTTGATCAGCTTGTGGTGCCTGCAAAGTACCGGCGCGATCTCATTCACCTTGCTCATGGCAACTCATGGTCAGGACACTTAGGAGTGAGAAAAACGAAAGATCGCCTCCTCCAGGAGTTTTACTGGCCTGGGTGCTTCAAAGCGGTTGAGGAGGTCGTCCGGTCCTGCGACACGTGTCAACGAATCGGAAAACCACATGACAAGACCAAGGCACCGCGAAAGCTCGTGCCAATAATCACAGAACCCTTTCGCCGTTTGGTGATCGACACGGTTGGCCCCCTCCCCGTTATACAGTCGGGATACCGCCACATCCTGACGATTCTTTGCCCCGCGACGAAGTTTCCCGAAGCGATCCCGCAGAAAGAGCTCAGCTCTCTGGAGGTGGTGAACGCGTTGCTTTCGGTGTTCGCACGCGTTGGATTTCCCGCCGAAATCCAAAGCGACCAGGGGAGTGTGTTCACCAGTTCTCTGACCACTACGTTTTTGGAGAGATGTGGTATTAAGCTGATTCATAGCTCCGTCTACCACCCACAATCGAACAGCGTAGAAAAATGGCATTCGGTGATGAAACGGGTGCTGCGAGCATTGTGTTATGAGCACAAGACTGACTGGGAGGCATGCCTCCCAGCCACGATGTTTGCTTTGAGATAAGTGGCACACGAGGCAACTGGTTTTAGCCCCGCCGAGCTAGTATACGGCCGATCTTTGAGATCTCCACTCCAAATGCTAAGAGAGTCATGGGAGGGTTACGGTGAAGACCCCACTGTAGTGGAGTACGTGCTTGAGCTTCTTGATCGCCTGAACCGCAGTCGAAGTATTGCCGAAAGTAATATGAAGGACGCTCAGGTGAAGGCAAAGCGGTATTACGACCAAACCGCTAAGTCGAGAACCTTTTCTGTCGGCGACAAGGTGATGCTCTTGAGGCCATCGACGAAGACTAAGCTCGAGGTGCAATGGGAGGGACCCGTGGAAGTGTTGCATAAACTTTCGGATGTGAACTACGTCGTGAGCACGCCCGGGAAACGTAAAATCCAGAGGGTATATCACAGCAATCTAATGAAGCCGTACCGGCAACGTGAGACTGTGATGAGTTTGACGGTAAACCACCCTGAGGAGGTCAGTCTCGACTTTCCCGAGATAAGTGAAACCCCGAACGCGTGCTCGGTCGAACAGGTACTCGAGAAGGCTGTTGTATCGGCTGATTTAGAACCAAAGCAACTAGGTGATCTGAAAGCGCTTGTTGGAGAGTTTATAGATCAGTTTCAGGGTAAGCCAGGAATGACCGATCTTGTAGTTCACGACATAGAGCCCCACCGACCAGCCCGTGCGGTCAAAGCCCTACCGAGTCTCGCCTAGACAGAGGGAAATCATGAAGCGTGAGGTGAAGCGCATGCTTGATCTGGGGGTGATTGAAGCAGCAGAGAGTGACTTCACTTCTCCTTTGATACTTGTGGAGGTACCGGGAAAAGAACCTCGCCCGTGCGTTGACTACCGGCGCCTCAACCTTATCACCAAAGATCAGACGTATCCTATCCCCAATATTGAGGAACGGGTGGAGATGGTTAGCGCTGCCAAGTATATCTCCACGTTGGACCTTGTTCGAGGCTACTGGCAGGTCCCCCTTTCAGAGAGAGCGAGCCGGTATTTTGCTTTTATATCCCCCTTTGGAACGTTCCGGCCTCGTGTCCTCAGTTTCGGCCTCAAAAATGCACCGTTTTGTTTTTCAAGCTTAATGGATCGGGTGCTCCGAGGTCTAGAGGAGTTTGCCGTTCCGTACTTGGACGACATCGCCGTGATTTCTGAGTCCTGGGATGAACACGTTGCACATCTTCGGGTTGTCTTCGAACGACTCCGAGATGCAGGCCTCACCGTAAAGGCGGAAAGGTGTCAATTGGGAAGGGGAGAAGTAACGTATTTAGGACACGTGGTGGGTCGCGGTTGCCGCCGACCGTCTGCGGTAAAGCTTGCAGCCATCGAGGAGTTTCCTCAACCGCTCACAAAAACCGACATTAGGTCTTTTCTAGGCATTGCAGGATACTACCAACACTACAACCCAAATTATTCGGATGTTGCTAGCCCACTCACTGACGCCCTTCGAAAGACAGAGCCTCAAGAAGTTCGTTGGAATGATCGAAAAGAGCACGCCTTTCGCGCTTTGCAGAAGTCTCTGATGAGCAAACCAGTCCTGAGGGCGCCAGATTATGAGCGCGCGTTTATCATTCAGTGCGACGCTAGCAACCGCGGTCTTGGGGTCGTGCTAAGCCAGAGGGACGACTTAGGCGAGGAGCATCCCATCCTGTACGTCAGTCGAAAGCTGACAACTCGCGAAGAAGCCTACAGCGCTTCGGAAAAAGAGTGCGCTTGCTTGGTGTGGGCCGTGCAAAAGCTTGCGTGCTATGTGGCAGGCTCGAGGTTTATCCTCGAGACGGACCATTGTCCCCTCCAATGGTTGCAGAATATGTCACCCAAAAATGGCCGACTCCTTCGCTGGAGCCTAGCTTTGCAACAATTTTCTTTTGAGGTCAGATACAAAAAGGGTAAACTGCACACCAACGCGGATGGCTTGAGCCGACGCTCATGAGGGAGTAGAGAAAAGTCTTTACTGAGCGAGCTCGAGGATACCAAAATTTTAGTTCATTTTGCTAAACAATTGTACCCAAACTGGGATACTATTGATTTTGGTTTCGTGTCTTTTGTTGCTCCCTTGCGGGTGCCGAGCCCTGGTAGGGGTTTTATTTTATTTGTTACCTTGCTAAGAGCGATTTTCATACCTTTTAGTGCCTGGTGTGTGTTCGAAGGGGTTTGCTAGATGCGCATTTGCAGTGCGGTCTTGGTTCAATTTTCTCATCCTCTCAAGATTTTCGCAAGCTACCCCAGGCGCTTGGAGGTGAGCAGAGAGAAGGCGCGGCACTCAAGAAAAGCAGGAGACGCTGATCCACCTGATACACAACAAGGTTGGGGGATGCCTTATCGCCCCCTCCTCTTCGGCACTTCGGCGGTCCCTCAAAGGAGTGGCTACTGACCTCTTCTTTTCGTGACCGGCTTCCGGGCGGCGGAGGGACTGTTGCGACGGCCCTCGCTGGGGGCTTTAAACTCAAAAAGAACGTCTTCCGGAGGCCACGAGACCATCTGGAATCGCCGGCCCTCGCAAGGAGAAACACCGGCGTGCGTGTGCGTGCCCGTGTGTGTGTGTGGGTCTGTCGGTGTTGGGTTCCAGCAAAAACGTCGACTCCTTACATCAGCCACCGGAGCGCGGCAAGAACGTCGAGGGATTACATCACCTGCAGCTCGCTGAAAGTACACCCAGAAATTGCATCAGCCGCCCCCGCACTTCGGACACCTCATGAACACTCGAACACCGGGGAAGGCGAGAATGCCCTCTCTCAGAGGGCATTCTCGCCCTCGGAGGGCTATATATAACACGAGCTCAGGGAGCCCGAAGTCGTCGCCGATCGTCAAATAACCAGTCGACCATGCTACTTGTATCGTTCCTGTACATAAACTGTACATAAAAGTTCTACTTCCGTAAAACCACTCCAGGCCTGTTTCCTCGGGGCCATGCAAGCAGCGAGCCACAGCCCCGACTCTTGGTTCCGCACCTGACATCGTCACCTCCCGAACGCAACACTGGTCGCTTCGTCTGTCTGGGTGCAACCACCGGAGTCGGTGGCGATATAACAGTTATGTGTTGCTATTTTCCGATACCAGCGTTTGGCAATATTTTCCGACTAAAATATGTTTATATAATATATTCACATGCATCTATTTTATTCCAGGTTTAATTATCTGTATTACATTTTATAGCTTTGCGATTCTAGTAGCGTCAAACTCCGGCTGTAACAACGAAGCTCTACTCTTTCACCAGGGCAAGAAGCTGTTTCATATTTCTCAAGCAGCACACAGTGCAGTGCGTGAGGCTTTCGTGAGTTTCTCAAGTAAAGGCTGTTAAGCGCGGCGGACATCTTCGCTTAGAACGAGGCAAGAGTCTGACGAGAAGTTCGAGAGCCAGCTGCTGCTCAAGGTCACGACAGTGTGACTGGTGGCAACAATAAACGCTTCCATAACACTCTTGTGTTTTGTGTCTTACTTTAGAACAGTAGGGTAGACATTAACGCCGCGAATGTAACGAATGACTTTTTGTTGTAACGGTCACTTACTTTTATGGAAGCGTAATTGTAATTGTAACTGTAATTAGTTGCAGTTTAGCCTTGTGTAATTGTAAGTACTATTTCTTTCTTTTTTTTTAGTAACGTGTTCAAATCTGCTAATTTAGTGCACTTCAACGGAGTGCACTACGCCTTTAGTGTCATATGTGTAGTGTACCACACGGCTGCTTTCTAAAGCACGAACTCGGCTTTAAGTGAGTTTGCTTCTTCTTTATCTTCTTTTTCTTTATATTGGCTTGTGATGATCCATCCGAATCATTCAACTGGCGTAAATATTGTCGACTGACGTAAGGTTCTCTTGTAACTTGTCTTTATTGAAAAAGACTAAATATTGCTGACACATTTATGTATTTACTTTAATATTTTAAGTGTCTAATAGTACTTTACCCAGCGTTATTGTCATCATTTCCAAGTGACAAGAATTTAGATGTGCAGCAGGAAAACACTTAAAGGGGCGATGCAACAATGTTTGTACTTTGCGCAAATACCGCTTAGAACAAGTCGCTGACGTTAATGACCTATGAAACACGCGTTCGTTTTTCACCCCACGCAATAGAAGTAAAAAAAAAATTAAAGAAAAACGAGCAGCGTTCACCCCCTCAACTCGCAGCCAGAACAAGCGGCCACGTGATCTGGAGCCGATTATATGCCACCAATGTTGATCACAGCCACGCGCTGGGGTTGGCAAAGCACAGGACACGCGCTGAGTTCCAGACATTGTTATGGCTCGGCTATTGTCGTCGTTGCAGCGATTAGACACGGGCCACTACCCGAATGCTTCTCGAGCTATAGTAGGTTACAAGTCAAGAAGGTAGCGGCAAATGCCCCTCAAAGGGAATCATATATCCCTCCGCCACCTCCGCATCCAATAGCGTCCCATCGTTTCCGTGACGTTGCGGCCAACGCGCGAGGAGGGTCGTGCCTTTCTGTACATATTTGCTTTATCTCTCGACTTTGACTTAGCATTGTGGAAGCCACGAGAGGGAGATTAAGTCTTCCCCCTTCCGATGGAAACAAAGACGACTTTTGGGGATTAGCTTCCCCCTCCGATTGATACAAAGGCTGCTTTCAGGGTCTCGGTTCCTTCTCAAATGAATACAAAGGTCGCTTTCTTAAAAAGTGGAGGTCGGAGACAAGTTGGCACCACTCTGTGGCCGTTATCTATCCATTGAAGCGGAACAAGGAGCGTTTCCAGTGAACTCTTCTTTCGATTGCGGAGGGATTTGAAACCGGCGCACCACGCTTGTGGGAGGAGCTTCTCCTACCTTCTTAACTTGTAACCGACTATAGTAACTATCACGAGCCCAAATCGAGTGCCCACGCAATGCTCGGGCCCATCTATGAACCGCATTCAAATATCGTCATTGGGATGTTCTGCTATCCCCACGTTACGTCATCAAAGTTTGCAAAGGAGAGATTGAATGAAAATGATCGCTTTTGTCCTTGAAATTACACCGCAACAAAGGGGTTTCCTGGCCAGTGGCGTTGCGCGCGAGTATCCTTGAGTCCCACTAGTGCCAGTAAGCTCGCGTAAAGTGAAAAACATTAAAATTGAATATCGTTGCACCGCTCCTTTAAAGTGACATTAGGTGAGCTGAAGTGCACTTAGTTAAAGGAGACTAAATTAGCCCGTCTGACAGGGGTATGATTGCATATACCTCTCTCTTTCTCTCCCCCCCCCCCCTACAACAGTGCAACACCGCCTAGAAGACAAGGTCGTAGTAAAGTCCCTAGATAAAAGCTTCCTACAAGTAGCGACAGTCTTTAAAGAGCCGACTGAGTGGCGTTGTAGGTTTTGGGAGGCGAATGGCGGCGCAGAGCAGAGGTTTGAACTGAAGGCTGCCATTTTGTTCCAGCAGAATGTGCTTTGTCATTTGTATTGGTGGTCGTTACTTGTAAAAGAAGTATCAAGGGACTTTGGGTTGTAGAGCTCATCCGGGGACGTCACGTGCACTGCTCGATGGATGCCACGGTACAGTATGGAAGTGAGCAAATCGCGCGTGGATTTGCCGTCGTACGGACGACTTTTAGAAGAGAAAAACGCGCCTAGTCAGCTAGAAGTCAGTCTACAAGCAACAATTTGGCTCGGAAAGATTCTTTACTGCGCAGAAAGAAATCATATTTTTGTAATACAAAAAAAAAATAAATGAAGTTGGGCGTAAACAAAACATCGGATGAACGACGTTAGATACTCAAGAGTATCGCGATTCTCAGCAATTTTTGCGACATACAGTTTGTAACTTCACACAGTAATATTACATTGCAAGATTGTTGTTATCATAATTATTCAGAAAACAATGCACTGTGAAAATGCGGATATCCTGAGTTCTCAAAAGAGATATGAGTGGTTTGTTTAACAAACAAAAAAAATAATTATTCCTGCAAATGATGATTTGCGTATAATGATCTTAACCCAAAACTGGAGCAAGAGGAAAAAATATATTTCTACATTGGTAGAAAAAACAATTACAGGAGGACACTCAAGACCCCACTTCTAAACATTTGCACGGTACTGGGACGAAGCAAGAACAAACTAACTCACGGTGCAGTAGTTGTAGTTCTGACAACAGGAGGTGATGAAACACCGTCAATGCGTGAGAGTGCGTCTGCTGGCGTGTTGTCCGTTCCGGCGACATGGCGTAGAATAGTGGTATACTCGGAGATGTACGAGAGGTGTCGAATTTCTCTGGCAGAGTAGGAATTGTGATTTTCCGCGAATGCGTAAATCAGGGGCTTGTGGTCAGCTAGCACATGGAAAACTCGGCCTTCCAAGAAGTACCGGAAGTGCCGAACAGTCGCATAAATTGCGAAGAGCTCGTGTCCAAACGTGCTGTAGCGTGTCTCCGCAGGTTTGAGCTCCTGTGAGAAGAATCCAAGAGGATTCCACCCATTTTCGCCGTACTGCTGTAAGACAGCGCCGACAGCAACATCGGACGCGTCTACCATGACACGCGTCGGGGCGTTTGACATAGGATGCACGAGTAGTGTGGCATCGGTAAGGGCTTGCTTGGCCGCAGTGAAAGCCTCTAGTGCACTGGTGGTCTATGATAGTTGTGCCGAGGACTTGCTCGGAGATCGGAGGTAAGTCTGTGAGAGGCTTAATGATTTGTGCGCAATGTGGGATGAAACGCCAATGAAAATTAAAGAGGCCCAGAAATTCCCGCAGCTTACGTAGAGATTTGGGTTCTGGGAAGTCTCGTATGGCTTCTACCTTAGATTGAAGAGGTTCGATGCCATCGGGAGTGATGCGGTGCCCTAAAAATTCCAGTGCCGTAGTACCAAAGGTACACTTCGCCACATTGATTGTAAGCCCGTAATCGTGGAGGCGTTCGAAGAGCAGGCGCAGATGTGTTGTGTGCTCCTCGTGGGATTTGCTCGCGATCAACAAGTCATCCACGTAGACAAATACAAAAGGCAGTCCATGAAGAACTTCGTGGACGAATCTGTGAAAGGTTTGCGCGGCGTTTCTCAATCCGAAAGGCATGAGAACGTACTCGAAGAGGCCAATTGGTGTTGTGATGGCTGTCTTCGTAATATCTGCAGGCTCGATCGGGATGTGGTGAAACGCCTTCACCATGTCGATTTTGCTAAATATAGAGGTTCCTGCCAGGTGTTCGGCGAAGTCGTGTATGTGCGTTAGTGGGTAGCGATCGGGTTGTGTAGGGTGTTTAGCGCCCTGTAATCACCGCACGGCCTCCAGTCCCTTGGGTCTTTCTTAGGAACCATGTGGAGTGGTGATGCCCTAGAGCTGTTGGATGGTCGAACTATGCCTAGTTCTAGCATATGCTCGAACTCTCGTCGTGCTACTTGCAGGCGTTCGCCAGACAGACGACGAGGGCGAGCGTAAACGGGAGGGCCGGAGGTGACGATGTGGTGTGTCACTGCATGCAGTGGCGGCTCTGCCATGTTGGAGGACTTCGTGATTTCAGGAAATTCTTTAAGAATGCCTGAGAATCTCGAAGGAGGCAGGATGTTCCGGATGCAAAGGGGAGGTAGAGGTGTGTACACGCCGTTGACAGCGAGATGAGTCTTCCTGTCAATAAGGCGACGATGATGCGAGCTGACGTCCAGATCGAAGTGTAAAAACAAATCAGAGCCTAAGATGGGGTAGGTCATGTCAGCAATGATGAAAATCCATCGAAAGGTCCTACGAAGTCCTAAGTCCAGGGTCAGAGATTGTCTGCCATATGTTGGAATGTTTGAGCCGTTTGCCGCGACGAGATGCGAACCGGGCAATGCACGTCGCCTCTCTGCATGTGTAGGTGGAATTACGCACATTTCAGCGCCTGTGTTGACGAGGAAACGGCGGCCCGTTATTCGGTCTGTGACAAAAAATAGACGGCTTGTTGTTGGGCTGACGTCACTTGCCGCCTCTAGTGACGGGCGAGAGCGTTTTCCTGCCATTCGCACGGCTGTTGGCACTTACGTGCGTCGCTACCGAATTTCTGGTGGTACCATCAGAGAACGTCTGTCCGTCGTTGTGAAGGACTGCGACGTCTAGAGGATCTACTTCGCCGACGACATCGCGAGTCGTTTCTCTTTGTGCTGAGTGCTGCGAAGGCAGTTGTGAGGGCGTCGATGCGGGCTTCAAGGGCTCGCATGGTGGAACACTGATGAGCGTTATCCGTGACGCTTGACAGGGCAGGCGCAGCATACTCCGCGACGCGGTCAGCCATCTCGGCAAGGCGATCTAATGGAAGATCGGTGGCTGGTCCAAGCGTCATGCGAATGCCTTGTGGGAAACGCTGGAGAAACAATTCGCGTAGAATTGGATTGTTCGTGTCTGAAGCTTGCTCACCTAACAGCTGGCGCATGCAATGAGGTAGCTGAGAGGGTCGACGGTCGCCCAGCTCCTCTGTGTTCAAAAGCTGCTCTAACCTTGAAGCCTCTGACTCCGTCTTCCTAGCGAGGATCGTCCGCTTGATGTAGTCGTAGGCGTCGTCAGGAGTGGGAGACGCCAGTACGTCGTCCAGCTGATCAGCCACCTCTGGTGGAAGAGCGGAAACCACATGGTAGTAGCGGGTGGTCTGGCTTGTGATGCGTCGCAGGTGGAATTGTGCTTCCACAATTGGGAAAACCAGGCCCGAGGGTTTCTCGCCCAGAAGGCTGGAAGGCGGAGGTGGACGGTGGAGAAAGCTCCGTCGCCGTTGGAAGAGGTGCCGGCAGCACTCTGGTTTATGTTGGTCGGACGTCCGGAGTCACCAGTTTGTCGGCGGTGTTCTATAAACACCGGAGGAAAATGCAGGCGTCCGAAGAGCTTTGGCTAGAGTCAACTTCTTTTTCTTTATTTCCCTCGCTCCCATACCACAAGCGCTGGCAGAGGCTGGCGCTCGTGATAGCCAGCATTGCGAGCCTAGAGCATCTGTCTGTGTCACTATACCACTAACCACAGAACAAGAGAACGCGCAATAAGGCCTGTCATAGTGTCTTATATTCACAACCTGTCTCACAAGTTTAGAAATGTAGCAAGTAGAGTCAACGTCGACGTTGTTTCCTCTGCTCCACAAAAAATTTCCAGCCTATGCAAGCGGGTGAATGGGCATCTATTCTACCAGAGTGCTGCAACAAAAAGTGAAAGCCGTTTACAACTCCCTGTAACCCCGAATAGACTACTTCCATAAAGCCCTGCATGCAACACGGCGCGCGTTGCACTCTGGGAACTAGTTGGCCAGGGAGGAGAGTGGCATGGTTTCGGTTTCGATTGACACGTCGACACGAGATTATACACACGGCGTGGTCCCGAGAGCGTCACTTGTGGTCTCTAAACTAACCTAAATGGCCAGAACTCGAAGCTTTAGTACAAGCCCGAGACGTATATCTTGTCTTAACACATGCTTGTTGTATTTTTGTACTTGAGCCTTTCTGTTAGCGTTCCGAGCTAGGTATGTGGACGAGCCAGTGCTGGGAATCTCGACGCTGCGAAGCTCGGGGATCTTGCTTGTGTACGAATCAACAAGCTGTAGCAACCAATAAGTATGCATACATCGAGCTCGCGCCTTTACATTAGTGTTGTTCATCAGGAAGTTTGTTTGTTTCGTGCGTCCATAGACGAAATATTACTTTTTGCAATTACTGTTTTTCTTAATACGCCTGAGTACGCGAGGTAAAACTCGGAGGCGCCATTCAAAAGCTCAATTTTAACACACTTCTTATCTCTTATCTGTACTGACCCGCAGCACTGCACAAAGGGAAGTCCCCACTCACTTACATTTCACTAATATTCAACATCGCGTATGCGCATAAAGTTATCCTGCAATCATATAGGCACATTCGCACATACAAACCGTTTTAAGAAAGCAAAAGTTGGACACTTGTGTGAAACATGTCGCACCGTTCGCCGGAAGTGCGCCGGACGTGCATGAACCCTTATGCGGTGCGCCAAGCGAACGAAATTATTCAAAGCGCGTTTGACGGTTGCTAATGACCATAATATTTGTTATATGTTTGCTTTCTTCCTGCCTGAGTATGCCGAGATAATTTCAGACACACCGTTCAGGCACAGATCTTGGGCGTCAGTAAAAGCTCGTCCAAAAAGGCTTAGCGAGGAGTAGGGGACGCTTGTTAGGGCCTCGGTCGTAGCCAGCCGCAGTGGCGTCACAAGGGGGGGGGGGGGGGGGCGGACCGCCCCGGGTGCAGCGCTCAGGGGGGTGTCGCGGCCGGCCACGAGAGCGGGGGGGGGGGGGGGGAGTCGCGGCGGGCCACGCGAGAGCGGTGGGGGGGGGGGGGGGAGGGGGAGTCGCGGCGAGCCACGCGAGAACGGGGGGGGGGGGGGGGGTGTCTCGGCGGGCTACCGCCCCGGGTGCCGCTGACCCTCGTGACGCCACTGGCTAGCCGATCTTAGCGTTTACGAAAACTTAATCTTCCATCAGCATAAAATTTGAGTGGGAGATATATGATGACACGAGGAAGACATCATAGTAACTTTTGTGCAGTAGTGAGGTCGAATTTATTGCGCTTCCCTAAAAGTTCATGCGTCAACGCTGGGCTCAACTTTGATACTCCTGTGAGGATGCGCGGCTTGCTTTTCGCCCCATTAACTAACAAGAAGCGGACATTTGGCAAACAAAATACGTGTAAGGCTCCAGGTGACCAAATTTCAGTTGTAGTTCACTGGTATTAGACGGGATTATTGAAATTGAACTCAAAGATGCACTCGTGGGGTGAGGTGACTAATTAGCCACGTCTTACTACGTTTGCATACGCACCCATAATACCCGGTGTTTCGGGAACCAGGGAAAGTGCCCCGGTCTTTGTTTTGTATCGCTCGAGAATGAGTGGATTGTACGTTCGTGACAAGTCAGATAATCGAAAACGCAAGCAGCGCGCTCGGTCGCTGCCTGATAGCATGAGATGAAGCTGCTCAGTCGAAACCGAAACTGAGGGGCCAACTAGCTCCCAGAGTGCACTGCGTGGTATTTTGCCGCGATGGGGCGCGTCGGTTTTGGAACAAGTCCATTAGAGCGCAGCTCTTGAGGAGGAGGATGGAAGGGTACTGAGGGGAGGGTATACCCCTCCTCCCTCCTCCTCCCCTCACTCTTCAATCTCCTCCGGGGGGGGGGGGGGTCACGTGAGGGAGGGTCACGTGAACTCGGGGGGGGGGGGGAGGGGGTGTAGTGTGCCATCAACAAGGTAGATGGCGCGAGAAGTGATGGTTTGTGTTGTTACTACGAGATGGCGCCACGTGCTTGACAGCGGCACGCGCTGTCTCTGGATTGATGTACATATTGTAAATAGAACAGTCTTCACGAAAAATCCGGGCTGGTGGGACGTCTCTTTATTTCGTCGGGGTTCCCGCCATGGGCCCCGCACCTCGGCACCCCGCGGCCCACGCGCCGGCAATGTAAGCCTTTCAGCATCTTTACAGGCCTTTCGGGGCGCTGTCTTTATCGTAGCTTTTCCTGTCTCTTTCCACTCATTCATAATGGCCCTACGCGACCATTACATTTTGGCGACGAGGTCTTTTCTTGCATTTTTTCCATTTTCGCCCTCGTGAGTTTTTTTGTGAGACTCCGTGCCGGAGATGAGTGGTGGCAGCACCGGCATGTATAGTTTTCTTTTGTGTGTTAGGTGATATTGTAACGTTCGAAATGTAAGGAGGTCCTTTTGAATATTTGTATCCACCACATCTTTTGCATATGTAGTACATGAAAATATTGTCGATGCATAGCGACATTCAACGCTCCATTTAGAACGTCAACGTTCCATTTCAAATGTCAATAGGGTTAGGCGTACCGCCATCCTTTGTTCTTTTTTTTTTCGAACGCCGTAACGGCCGTTCGAATGGTTCTTTTCCTTTCACGCATGTAGTGCGCACCGCACGGAAGCGTCATTTTCAATTTTCCAAGAATCGGGGAAACTTTCTCGTTTCCATTTCGGTGGAATTTTTCGAATTTTCACCTTTGTTTGCAACTTTGTCTCAACCATAGCCATAGTAGACGATAGCGTCGCTATGTTTCATGTCCATGTAGTACATCCCAAGTAATTTGTGAAAGGTGGAGTGAATGAATATCTTGTCCATCAAATATGCCTATGTAACCGTTGGCTTCACTTAAAGCATTTCAAAGTTCCAAAAATGGCAACGGCTTCTTTCCCGACGCCTCCACCATTTCTTCCCACGCCAGGTGCCCCTGTGCAGCCTTGGTCAAGTTGGAAAACTTCGTTTTTCAATTATCTTGTGGTCATAGAGGCCGATGAAAGCTCGCCGAAGCGTAAGCGCGCGTTGCTGTGGTCTTTGCTTGGTCTCGAAGGCCAAAGAGTAGTTTCAACGTTTCCATCCACGGCCCTCGCCCATAGCGAGACCGTTTCCGAATTTGACGTTCTCATAACGGCGCTCGATCAGCACTTCGCTGCCAAAAAGAATATTGTCGTCGAACGGAGGTTGTTCCTCACCCGCGTCCAGTCGCAGGGAGAGAGTGTCCTTGAGTACCTTGGTGCCCTACGGCACCTCGGCTCTTTTTGTGATTTTGGGGAGTCGCTTGAAACCCGCATCGCGGAAGTTTTTTTGGCCGGTTTATTATCATCGGAGGTGCAAGATCGGGTAATCCGAGAGTCTGCGGGAGCTGGACCACCCAGCCTCGAACGTATCGTGTTTCTGGCACAACAGTTCGAACGGACTGCTCGAGATTGCGATCGGTACCGCCAAGTTTCGTCATGTCTTCCGCGTTCCGAGACGGTGCAGGCCGTTGAGGTAGTACAAAGGGTTCCCGCTCGACGTGGACAAGATGGCCGCCAATGGAATTCAAGTTCGAACGCGCAACGTCCAAATGGAGGACGGCCTCCTGCCGGGTCCTCCTCTCCCGCAAATGTTTCCTCCTCACCTTCCAATGTTTCCTTCTCGCCGCGCCACCAGTCGCGTGGACATAGCCGCGTTTTCACGAGCCGAGTACCGCGAGATGCTCCTCCGGGCGCGCGCGCCCTTGGGCGCGGGGCGGAGTCGTGCCAGTTTTGCGGTCGCCGACCTCATCCGCGCGAGGAGTGTCCAGCGTCAGGAATGACATGTTTTTCTTGTGGCAAGATAGGCCATTTTTCAAATGTTTGCCGGAGTTCGCCTCCATCGTCTGAAGTCATCGACCCCCGTCGCCCGGCGTTTCCGCCGGGACGTGGCCGCGCCGCCGGCCGCCGGTACGAGCGGCTTGGAGGTGGCCGTAACCAGACGCCGATCCATGGAATCGTGACGTTCCCCGACGACGACGAGGAGGAGGACCAACCGCCAAACAACGTCTTCACCGTCGGATCCCCGGAGGTCCTCCCCGAAGGACGTGCGGACCGGCGTCCACGGAATTTCACCGCTGATGTTCAGGTGAATGGTTTTACATTACCCCTACTCATTGATACTGGCTCCGAAGTGTCAATAATTTCCGAAAGCATGTTTAACAAGATCAACTCCAAGCAACAAATCCGACTAAGGAAACCGCCGCGCACGCTTGTGCACTACCTCCGAGGGTCAATTCCAGTCCTGGGGTGTTTCCAGACCAAAGTCAGCTTCAAAGAACGCTCCGCCGACATTCTTTTTTACGTCGTTCGAAATGGCCGATCCCTGCTTGGGACAGATGCCGTGCATGGACTGCGTCTAATTTTATCGGGCGCGCCACTCAAGTGCTTCCATGTTAATGCAGCTGACCCTCGCTCGGCCATCCCGGGACATGTAAAGTCGGCTGGAGTCCCGCAGCCTCCATGTACGGTGGAGCCCAGTCCTCCACCGCATCCTTCAAGTGCTCCCTGCCAGCACCCTCCCATTGTCTACTGTTCACGGCACTCAGCCGTCCACGTCGTCTGAGTACTACTCAAGTAGAGGCGTCTTCGGAGACCAGCCTTCAAGGGATCCGTCGACGTCTGGACCATTTTTGCAACCTTCATCGGTGAGCGATGCATCGAAATTACCTTCTGGGTTCGAAGAATTTGAGGATCTCTTTTCTCCTGAGTTGGGGTTAGTTAAAAACCAAACTCACACAATCACTGTCCGACACCATGTTCCGCCGATACAGGCTAAACTTCGTCGTTTACCGATCACGTTGCGTGATGCCGTCAGTGCAGAAATTCAGAAACTCGAGCGCCAAGGCGTTATCGAGCGTGTAAACGCGTCAGAATGGGTGTCCCCCATTGTAGTAGTTAAGAAGAAAGACGGTGGAATCCGTATGTGTGTCGATCTGAGGGCGCCAAACCAGGCTGTCGTTATAGATTCCTTTCCGCTTCCGCACATAGATGAGCTTTTGAACTCCCTCAGTGGAGCTTCCCATTTTTCTAAGTTAGACCTTGCGTCTGCTTATCACCAGGTCCGTCTCGACCCCAAGAGTCGCGACTTAACGGCATTCATTACCCATGAAGGGCTTTTTCGCTTCAAGCGAGTTTGTTTCGGTCTGCCGTCTGCACCAGCGGCCTTCCAACAGGTCATGTCCAAGATATTAAAACACTGTCCAGGAGTCCAGTTCTATCTGGACGATGTCATTGTCTATGGTTCCTCCCAGAAGGAACATGATAATAATCTCAGACAAGTCCTCAAATGTATTAGAGAGGCCGGCATGAAACTCAATAGAAAAGCCGTTTTCAATGTTTCTGAACTGTCATTCCTTGGTCATCGTCTGTCTGCGGAGGGTCTAGCACCCCTTCCGTCAAAGATAGACACTGTCCTTAATTTTCCAGTTCCATCGGAACCTTCGCAGTTGAAGGCCTTCCTAGGTCTAGTAGAATATTACAGCAAGTTTGTACCTCACTGTGCTACTATCGTAGAACCCCTCCGAAGGCTTCTGCGCAAGGGAGCATCTTTTGTCTGGTCGTCCGACGTAGAGGCCAGTTTCCAAAGTGTCAAGTCCTGTCTTCAACAGGCACCCATCCTTGCAATGTTCGATCCAAATCTTCCAGTTGTCATCTCCACAGACGCGTCCAATTACGGACTAGGTGCTGTTCTTCAGCAACAGCATGGGAAGCAACTAAAGACTGTTGCTTTCGCTTCCCGCTCCCTTTCTGAAGCAGAGCGGAAGTACTCAGCAGGAGAGAAAGAAGCTCTCGCAATCCTCTGGGCTTGCGAGAGATGGCACGTGTATCTTTGGGGTCGACATTTCGAAATACATACTGATCATCAAGCTCTCGTTACACTAATGTCCACTCAAGGGACAGGTGTCCGTCCACGACGCATCAGTCGTTGGACTGCTAGACTTTTCAACTATAATTTCACAATGAAGTATCGTAAGGGCAGCGACAATGTTGTTGCCGATGCTCTGTCTCGCCTTCCGGTCCCAGATACCGAAGAAGGTACGTCTTTTGAGGAAGAGGTAGTCTCAATTGTCTGTGCATGTCTCACACAGAAGGAGTTCAAGGAAGAAACTCTAAAGGATCCTGTATTACCAGTTGTCATGACATATCTTTCAAACACATGGCCATCAGAGGACACATTGCCTCCTGAATTCAAACCGTATTTCGTTGTAAGAGATCAGCTCTCAGTCGTCGATGCCTTGTTGTTCCAAGGAGAAAAGATAGTGGTTCCATCCATTCTCTGTGATCAAGTCATTGATGTAGCACACGAAACACACCAGGGTATCTCGCGCACCACCAGCATCATCAAGGAGCTTTACTGGTGGCCGCATCTAAATCAACATGTCAGAACCAAAGTGCAGAACTGTTCGGTATGTCAGTCGACAGACAAGCCTGCAAAGGCATCTCCTGCACCTCTTCAACCAGTCGAATTCCCCACCCGTCCATGGGTCAAACTGGGCATGGATATAGTAGGTCCTTTTGAACGAGCCCCTGCTCAAGAGAGGTTTTTCATTACATTGGTAGATTACCACAGTAAGTGGCCTGAAGTGGCACCAGCCCACAACGTCACGACTGCTACAGTCGTAAAGTTTTTGAAGTCTGTCTTCGCCCGCGAAGGTCTGCCGCAGGAGATCACGACAGATAACGGTCCTCAATTTATTTCGAAGGAATTCAGTGAGTTCTTGAAGATGCATGGCATCAAACATGCGAAGTCCTCCCTCTACCATCCCCAAGCAAATGGGCAGGTAGAGAGATTTCATAGGGTTCTTAAGTCTGTTATTCAGTTGGCTCTCGTCCAACATCGTCCGCTTTCCGAAGCCATTACAGAATATCTTGGTGTATACCGGAGTACGCGCCATGCCGCGACTGGAGAAACGCCAGCTTTTCTTTTACATGGTCGCACCCACCGGACGCGACTGCATCTCCAAGGGCGAGGGACCCCAGAGTCCGCTGTCCCTCCACATGTCGTTCAGGAAGAGCTTCCTGATAGAGTCAAGGACTATCAAATGAAGATGAAGAAGTATTCCGATGCCAGGCGAGCAGTCAAGTCCCCTGCTTTTGCTCCTGGGCAATCTGTAAAGGTTTTCAAACCCAACATTAGAGGGAAAATGCGCAACAAATATGCTCCACCGCAACATATACATGAACAAGTAGGACCAGCCACATATAGATTAGATGATGGAACCATATGGAATGCAGCCAAAATGACACGTACAACATTGCAACCACCCCAACGTCAGCCATTGTGGCTTATGGACGATGACCTATTCCCCACTTCAACTAATGCGGCTCCAGCTGTAAGCCTGGGCCACGTGCCACCTGAGGGTCCGGCACCTGCAACTTTGCGTGCTGCGGCCCCCAGCGTCACTCCTGTCCGTGCGGTCCCTGCTGCCGTTCCTGTTTTTGCGGCCCCTGCTGCCGGTCCTGTTTTTGCGGCCCCTGCTGCCGGTCCTGTTTCTGCGGCCCTCTGCTGCCGGTCCTGTTTCTGCGGCCCCTGCTGCCATTCCTGTTTTTGCGGCCCCTGCTGCCGGTCCTGTCCAGACGGCCCCTGTTGCCGCCCATGCTTCTACGGCACCCGGTCCTGGCCATATTGCTGTGGTGCCTGGGCCGGTTTGCTCATCTTGCGGCTGCGGCTGCGGCCAAGAGGGATTTTTCTGTCACGTGACCAGCCCCTTGGGGACAAGTAAGTACCTAGCGTCCCTGCCTAATGGCGGAGAAATCCGTATCGCTTCAAGCACAAAAGCCTAACTTCGCTAGCAGAAACTGACTGCAGGGACTTTCAACTGGAGTCCAATTGACCGCCCCTTTATACTGTAGGAGCGGCAGGTAAAGCTCCGGCCAGGGAGGGTAAATATGAGCCAAAATGAAGAAAAAACAATGTGAGATAAAAGCAGTGGCAGTATATTTATATACCTCCGCCAGCGCTGGCGGCTCCCGTTTTCTGCTGTGGCGGAGAGGTTAGAACGTCGGTTCTTTTCGTCGCGGCGTGAAAGTTCTCGTCAAACCCAAAGTTGGGGCCGAAGTTGACGGAGCGCACTGATTGGACTATCACGACGATGACTTCGCGCTTTTGACGCCAGCGTCCAATCGGCGCGCTCCGCGAACTTTCGGCTCCAACTTCGTGCCTGACGAGTTTAGGGCCCCTGCTAGATGGTTTATGTGTTAGTACCCCGTCGATTACCTTATCCAAAAAAAGATTTTTAGAAAAACCTCCTTAGTGACCTTTGCTGTGGTCGGACTTGATCTTATCCTCTTTAATTTCTTTCTTTTTTATTTTTATTTTGTATTTTATTTCCTTGACTCTTTTTTCATCTTTATCTTCTTTCCTTTTCCCTTTCCTTATCTTTTCCTTCTCTGTTGTTCCTTGGTTAATTTTTATTTTCTTCTTTTTTTAGTGCGTAAGAGTAAAAGATAACGAAGATGATGTTTAATATATCCCAGAGTTCACAGTCAGCGCTGCGTGACTGTTGTTTCTTTGCGTGGATGTGATTTGATGGTGTGTCATCCTTTGCGCGCTGTGAATATTAGCATGATTCACCAACTCGCCCAAGCTGAAGTATTGACCAAGTTAATTTCTCTCCCCTTCGCTCCCCCTCCCCTTCCAAAGACAAATAGTGTAGACACTGTTTGGAACTCAAGCAGATGATAGAGTGGCAGAACAATCAAATCAAGAGCCAAAATAATCAGATAAAGGCAATGATGGAGCGTATCGAGGCGCTCAGTAGATCAAAGAACAATGATAAACAAGTAGCCAAGAGAGACACCACCTGCGCTGCTCCGACGGCGCCGAAGCCGATCGCGCCACCGACGCTGATCACGCCACCGTCGTTGACGCAGAGACGCAAGGTCCAAAGATAGAAACAACAGTTGTTGCCATGGAAGAAGAGAAGGCCGAGGCCGCCGTTTCTCCGACTGGAGATTGTGATCACACGGCGCATAAAGGTCCCTTTCGCTAAGGGAGGTCCTGTGTTAAACGGAGCTCGTCAATCTCCCTTTACAGCTACAGGAAGTAGCTTCGGACCCACGAATTCAAAATAAATATCACAGATATATAAATATATCTTGTTTAATGTATCATAACAAATTGATTATACAGGGTGTCACAAAAGAAAATTTACATGGTGTTTTTTACCGCAAAAATAAACTAGGCATCGCCGAACGCTCATTCTCCTTCCAAAGGTAGCGCGCTAGAGGTCACAACCAGATGACAAAGTTTCAGCCCGATCCGATACCTTATTCAAAAGTATACTTATAAGTGATTTTCTAAATTTTTCAATGGGAAAATGGCGGCCGACGGAGTTTTCAAATACATGGCGCTCTATGGCACCAGAAACCGAAAACGGGCAAAAATGGGCTCCATTTTCCCATTGAAATTTTCAGAAAATCACTTATAACTTTTGATTAAGTTATTGGATCGGGCTGAAACTTTGACATCTGGTCGTTACCTCTAGCCCTACCTTTGGGCAGAGAATGGGTGTTCGGCGATGCCTAGTTTATTTCTGGGGTGAAAAAACCCTGTAAATGTTTTTTGACACTCTGTATATAAGTAGCAAAATATGAAATGATTGTGAACCCAAATGTGATGAGATGATACATTAACGAGGAACGCATACTCCGCTAGCAGCTAGCAGCGGCTGCACGTGGAAAACAATGTCAGCTATGAACCCGAACGCGATGGACCACTGCAAGCTCTTTTTCGAGGTTATAGACGACTCGTCTGACTCTCCCGCCCAGGACCTTTTATCCTCGTCGTCGTCCATCCCTTTCGATGGCGTGACTGGCCTAACCATGAGACTCCGACGTGGTTCGTTTCTGCCGGGCACTATTTAGCTACTTCAGTGAGTTGAGATGAGAAAATGTTTTATTTGTGGAACTGAGGGTGGGGGATGCCTGTCGCCCTTGAAACTAGACATCGGTGACAGTAGGAAGGTGAGGAAGGTGAAGGGAGTTATACAATGTACAAGCCCTGCCGACTTTATGTAGTCGATCAGGGAATCTAATATTGCCTTCGGTGTTCGGGACAGCCGACAGGGAGAATCCATTCTTGCAGGCAGCTTGGTCTCACAGGCTGGGAGAGCGACTCCAAACATTCTTTCTTTCTTCTGCACTACTTGGGCAATCCCAGAATATATGCTGTGTATCCGCGGGCACAAGGCATTCTTCGTAATCCGGCTTGTGGGTCTTCTTCGTTGTCTTTCCTTTTAAACTTGTTCCTTCTGGCTGGGTCATGGCCGTTCCTGTGCGGAGTCTTCGCAGGCACACCCTCTCCCATCGGCTGTACGACGTCGAGGGGAGCGGTGTTCATCTGTTGGAGTTTAAGTTCAGCCGGATCGGTCTCTTCTATTGTGTCCTTTCTGTCGACGGGGCGAGTTGAGCCTCGGCCGGGCAGGATGCCTGTAGCTGTTCCCATGCGGCTGCATGCGCCTCGTCGTTCCCTTGGATACTTTGGTGACCAGGGTCCATCGAATTTTAATGTTATATCCTTCAATTCGAAGTTGGGTCCCGCCCAGGACCTTTTATCCTCGTCGTCGTCCATCCCTTTCGATGCGTGACTGGCCTAACCATGAGACTCCGACGTGGTTCGTTTCTGCCCCGCACTATTTAGCTACTTCAGTGAGATTTTTGCGGAAAAATGGAGCTGCTAAACAAAAAAAGGTCGCCCACCTCGCAATGAAAACTCGTAAACGCAGATGATGTTTAGGCCAGTGTGGCCAGATGGATAGGACGTTTTTAAGGAAGAATCATTTAGGTGCGCCCTAGACTTAGAGAAAAACAAATAGTGCGCCGCAAAAGCAAGCACAAATATATTTAGGAATTAAATGTGATATTTCCACACAATAACAAAAAACTGCGAGTCAAACCGAGTACGAGGAATAATTGTTTATCACGTGCTCCTCTTCGGTTTAGCAGGAATGTAATCGACATCAACTTAAAGCTCTCCATTTATTTATCGTGTGATCAGAACGCCGTTTACTACAGGTACCTTCAGCTATGGGACCTAAGCTAAAGGTACCTTTACGCTGCCGTGTGAACTGGGTATAACAGTAAGAATAGATAATGTGGAGGCCAAATGCAGACAACTCTCCGTTAAGGCCCATACGCACATTCGCGTTTGAACGCGTTAGAGTGCGTTGTGGCGTCCCTGCGGCCAGGAGCGGTCGCTTGCGCTGCGACGCGCGCCTTCCCGCAACGCTCCGTATACCGCGACGCAAGCGAGTAGAGACTCGCTCAACTTTCTGAGGCGTTGCGGTGCGTTCGACCAATCAGAAGCCGAGAGAGGAGAGGAGGGTGACGTGTCTGCTCGCGCCACTCGGCCGACTCGGCGAGACGTATCCGGTTCTCCGCTCGCAGAACTTGCTTTTTCGGTTTGGGGAGCGGTGGGGATAGTATTTTACAAGGCTGCGATGGTTCAAGCTTGACAAAACGTCGGGAAGCCAGCGGGATTGTCCCAAGATCGAACACTTCGGCGCTGTCGCTGTACGCCGCCATGTTGCCTTGGATTTCGCTTACTATTGGTGAGCCGCTAGCGACGATAGCGCGTTCTCATTGGATCTTGACTGAGGTTGACTGCATGTAAACACAAGTGTGCGTACAAGTTTGGCGCAAGCGCTCTTCGCAGCGCAACGCGTCCGCTTGCCGCTACGAAACGCACCGCGCTCAAACGCGAATGTGCGTATGGGCCTTTAGAGTCATGACGTTGGATGCGAAAGTTTAACATCTCACGGTTGCCAACATGAAGTCATCACGAGTAAATCTACGAGTCAGGCCGCGAGAAGTTGGCTCCATGCGTAACTCTACCGCTCAAAAAGTAGAAAACGAAGAAGACTAAAGGAAAGCAGAAAGAGACTGCGCCGTTACTTCAATGGAACTGTAGCAGTGATGTGATTGGCCTAAGCCATTTTGGAGCACCTTTCGGAGCAGCCAAATCAGTGTTTTGGAGCAGCAAAAGTGGCTTTGGAGCAGCCAAGACAGTGTTTGGGAGCAGCAAAAGTGGCTTTTGGAGCATATATTTTAGAGTAATAAAATATTCGTTTTAAGTGCTGTACAAACGAAGGGCACTTTGTTTGTGTTGTGTTTTGATGTGACGTGTTTTGACGGAACTCGCTGCTTGTGTTTTTGCTGCTGAGACATCCCACAAGTGTACAGTGATGTAGGCATTCCCGAGCAATTCCGAACAACCGCTTGCCACCATTTTACTGGTTCCTCACATGCCAGATTTTTGTCAAAAGTAAGCAAACGTAATACAATCCATTACAAGCGTCCCAGCTGGTGCCTTTGTCGTGCAATTATGTTCGCATGCACGAGAGGGCAACTTCGGTAGGCTTGCAGTTGCGCGCTCTTCGTCGCGCGAACGGAGACAACGGCTGTTCCGTCGAAACCGAAACTATGCCACTCCACTCCGCCGCCAACTGGTTCCCAAAATTGTATGCAAAATGTAACTGTCGAGCATATGAAAAAAACAGTCCAGCGGCGCGTGCTCGCCAGGCCGGCAAACAAGGTGGTACAAGCTAAACACACACAAAAAAGAACCTAGAAGCATCGATGCAAGGCATCGCCAGCACGGTCAAAATGTTCTTGGAGCGCTTTGTGTAACTACTGAACTTGAACAAACAAACTTGCTGTGCGGGTTCCGCATGCAGACATTGCCTTCTTTGCTTTAGCTCACTTCTCTTCACCAACTTTTTTTCGCGGCAGATTTTCACGTACCGGGTCCCTCTCGAAAGTAAGCCCACCGAGAGAAACCTAGGTAATCAATACTTCGACACAACAGTCCGAGTTTAAGAGGTATTTTTTTTAGTAAGGTTTGATTAAAACAAGAAAAGTAATGTTGATGAACATCTGGCGGTACTTAGTTTCATTTTAAAAGCGCCATATCTGCAGCGATGTGGGGACGGCAATACCCGACGTCGCAAGACTACAGTGACTGGAAGGCAGAAACCAAATATAGAGTTCCTACGGCCGTTGCTTTCAGGAGCGAGTGCTTCAGCTCACAAAGTAACTCCTGCCGCGCAAAACGTGCTCTCGTTTCACAGCATGACGGCATGGCTGGTACCCGGCACGCTAGTGTCGGAGCGTCTGCACACACCCGCGTCTATCGTTGAAAATAGTTTTAAAAGGACGGGAGACGAGACTCACGACACGACGAGGACGCGAGACAGCGGGAAAACCATGCAAGAACGGATGGACAATTT